>JANAVB010020597.1:13203825-13556325 GCA_029216955.1 Iris pallida | reverse complement strand
TAAGTCGTAACTTGGCTTGGTTTTCCTAGTTAGGACACTCCTATGGCTCGGCATTCCCCTACCATGGCTAAACACTAGTCAAAGCACGTCACTGCACTATCCGTGCCATGATTCCTGGTCGTCTGGTACTTCAAAACTTAACCATGGCTAAAATCGTTCTACCGTAATAATTAACTAAATAAACATAAAAAAAAAATCTAAAATCACTATTCAAATCAAATAAATAATAAAAATATTTTAAAAAAATCTCCGGAAAGGGAAGCTATATTTTGTCTAATTGTTGTATTTATATACGACCTATACAGTGTTCTACCGCTGATTTTGCGGCGTAGACTGGACGCAACCACGTACTCGTGCCCCTAATCAGGGTGCGGGTCCAAGTAACTATAGCTCCACTAGTGGACTCTCCAAATTTGGAGAGTCCTTTGGCTTTCTACTCTTTTTCAAGTGTGGATAAGAGTCCATTGTATCCCTCAAGTGCTACAAAATTTGACAAAAGGCCAAATATAGCACTTGAAAAGGGTCCCACTGTGGATGCTCTAAGGCTAACCCTCTCAAATTTTAACCCATTGATGTTTGCCATAAAAGCTGGAAGTTTGGATTGTATATTTTTTCTTCTTCAGATGTTTAAAATTTTGAAATATTGAATTAGTAACTAAAATGATAGCTTAAGGTTATGGTAGATCATGTTCGAGACAATCCAAATCTGGATTAGAATTTCAAGGCTTCTCCCTGTTAAGTTGAAGTTGTTTTTTAATTATTTAGGCTAAATTACAACTTGATACTCTCAACTGTCACTGTTTTTCAATTTGATACCCTCAACTTTTATAGGTACTAATTTAATATCATAAAAAAAATTTGGACCAAATTGTTCCTTCTCTTCTCCCCCAACCCCCCGCTCTCCGGCTGTGGGTGGCAGCGAACGGCGGGCGCGGGGACGATCGGGGCGCAGGGCAGAGCGCGGCGGCACGCGGGGCAGTGCGCAGGGGTGCTATGGCCACGGCGCGGCGGTGCGCGGGGGTGCACGCAAGCAGGAGCACAGGCTCGGGGCCGGGTAGGGTGGATCGTCGGGGCCGGAGGCGGTAGGGGGGTGGTCTCCGGAGGGGAGGGATGGCCGCCGGGAGAGGGGATGGGATGTGGGAAGTAGCAGTCCAGGGGAGGGTAGTTTAGGAATATAAAAAAATGGCTATAAAGTTAGAAATATTAGTTGAGATATGATAGTAAGTTAGTACCAATAAAAGTTGAGAGTATCAAGTTGAAAAACGATGATAGTTGAGGATATCAAGTTACCATTTAGCTAATTATTTAATATAGTTTAAATTGGTGAACTCGTACATACTGACATATTTGTTTGAATTGAAGACTCAGACAACTCTATGAGAACCCTACAGTGTTTTGTTTTGCCAAGTAACTCACTTCTACTCAATAGAAGGAAAAGCCTATTTTCCAAGTCCTTCCTTTTTGAACGAGGTTCTAGCTTATCATCTTTCCCCCATTTTCAAAACCAAATCAAAATCATGTTTGGTAAAATGGATTTGGTTTTGGATTTGGATTTGGAAATCCAAAATCCAAAACCAAATCCAAATCATGGATTTCCAAATCCAAATCCAAATCCAAATCAAAATCCAACTCCAACCAAACATAGAATTTGGTAAACTAGAATTATGATTAACAATTATGATAAAAAAATATTATTTAATAAACTATTAATTAATTAATTAATATTATTCTAATTATTGTTATGATTAATAATTAAATTATTATTATACTTATAAAATAGTTATGATTAAGAAATTATTAATTAAGAATATAATGATGATTATATGCTAATAATAAATTATTAATTAAAATATAGTTATGATAAATAAATTATTATAATTATGATAAATAAATTATTATAATCAAGATTATAATTATAATTAATAAATTATTAATTAAGATTATATTTATGATTAATAAATTAATTAATTATTAACTAAGATTATAATAAGACTATGATTATAATTAAAGATTATAATAATTATGATTAATAAATTATTATAATTATGATTAATAAAGGTATAAATTATTATAAAATATTAAAATAAAATTGTAAAATTACTAAATTTGTAAAATCCTAATTTTCAATTTATTGGATTTTTGCCAGTTGATGATAATTAGTTTAGTTATTATTATTTATTATTATTATTATTTATTATATATTATTATTTATTATATATTATTATTATTATATATTATTATTAATATTAGTCAGATTTAGGAAAAATATTATTTCTAAAATTATCGTTGATTTTTGATTGTGTCCCTGACCCGATTCCGTGACCGGAGTCTGAACCGAGTTCGAACCCGATTCGGTTTCCGAAATCCGATCCCGAGTTCGAACCCGGTTTCCCGAAACCCAATTCCGTTTTCTGAACCCATTCTTAAATTCCTTTTTCTAATACATAAATATATATATATATATATATATATATATATATATATATATATATATATATATATATATATATATATATATATATATATATATATATATATATATATATATATATTGGTTTTACTACAAAAGAATGAAAAAAAAACTAATCCTAATCTACCCTCACGACCAGCAACCCACTCCCTCTCCCTATTCTCCAGCAACCCACTCCCACTCATGTCCTCACCACTCTCTTCCTCCTTTCCCTCTCCTCCAAAAGAACCATTCTCCTCCTTCTCCTTAAGAACCCAACACCAGCACCCCCTCTCCATCTCACTCTCAATTCTTTCCTCCCCAACTCCAGAAGTTCTTCCGAAACCCTCTCGTCCCCATCCGAGCCTCCGCCCTCCCGCGCGACTCCGACGGCCTCGCCACTCCGCCGCGCGCCGCCTCCCAAGGCTGCGTCCACCCACGCTGGCTGCCCTCGACCCCAGCGCCGGCTGTCCAGCCGACGCCGCCTCCCGCCCCGGTCTCCGGTCGCGTCCAGCCTTAGAAATCTCAATCCACACTGCCTTGAAAATTCTCATAGAAATTCTCTACGTCCTTGAAAACTCCATATTTGCTCTCGATTATACTTTCTTATTTTTTGTGCCATTGACTCTCGTCCCTTCCTATTTCGGGGTGACGAATGATCGTGCTGTCTAGAATTCATCAGAGATTCTTAAGTTATATTAGAATATTGCTTGAATTTTGAATATTTGGTTGTTTGATAGATATGTGGGAATATAGATGTCATATGTCTTAGATATCTAGGGATAATGATTCTAGCAACTTGATGGAAGGTTATAAATTTTTTAGTGACATACCCTTGAGGGAGTAGCGTGACCAAAGGTGGGTAGAAGTCCTCGAGGTTTCGTAATTACAAATGGCTAAAGAGGGCTATAAAATATTTTTTGAGGAATTAAATTGAGGAGATTAAGGTAGTAGTGGACTTTAAATTTTTAAGAAATAGTTATGAATTAAAATTTTGAGGACGAAATTAATTTAAGGTGGGTAGATTTGTAGCCTCCCTTCACGAAATTTTGAATTTTTTTTATTATTTATTTATTTGATTTAAATACTGATTTTAGAATTATTTATAAATAATTATTTAGTTAGTTTTTACGGTAGATGATCTTAGCCATGGTTGATTTTTGAAGTACCGGACAACTAGAAATCATGGCACGGGTAGTGCAGTAGCGTACTTTGACTAGTGTTTAGCCATGATAGGGAAATACCGAGCCATAGGAGTGTCCTAACTAGGAAAACCAGGCCAAGTTATAGCATAACCATTATAAATAAATTATTATTATATTTATTGACTTGTAGGAGACCCGTTTGTGTCGATTTACCTCGAGCTGAGCCCGAACCGAATCCAAGCCTATGTGGGCATGTAGTGAGACCAGGGACGGCCATGAAGTCATATTTTATGTGTATACAAATATTTTATAAATTATTTTAGGTATTGATGTATATTTTTAACTATTTGAATATTTGTAGAGAATCGATATTTTTATTATTTAATATTGTTTTATAATATTTGTACAATTTTCTGGACTCCGATAAAGGTGAATAGTATGGATTCACAAAACCACCATTTAATTATTTTATTATTATGTTATTATTTTGAGGTGATTAAATAAATATATTTATTACTATTAGATATAATAATTATTGGTTATCTCTGTTTTGATAAGGAATATATATATTATGTCGGTGTACATGTTGTTATAATACCCTATACTAGGAAGATTTAATACGATGATTTTCATAAAAAAATTGGGAGTATTATATCATATGTATATATACATATGTATAGATATGTGAGTTGTGTATATATAAATATATATAATAACGTAATAAGATATATACTATAAATCATTGTATATATTTATTTATTGCATTGTATATATGTAGATATGGCACACATGTATATATATAATTGTGTATTTATATATAGATATATATGTATATATTATTCATATATAGGTATATACATATGTATTATACCCACACATATGGTTGTAAATAAAATAAAACAAACAAAAGCCCAAAGCCCGGCCTCCCGAGCCCAAACATACAAACCCAGACCGAGCTCTCCCCCCTCAGCTCACAGGCTCAGCCTACAGGCCGAGCAACTCAAAAACTGGACTATTAATTTCCCCCAAGCTGAGCAGTGAGCCCGACCCCCCTGTTCACAACAGCCGCGAGCACGTACAAAAGCACGAGAGAATTCGGGAGTAAAACCCTAATGATAATCCACGAAAACTCCTGCGCCACCCTCCCTGATCCCTGGCGACCAACCCAGTGTGCGCGTGCCACCGCCAAGTCGTCGGAGCCGGCCGACCGAGCGCCTGAACGCGCGCGCACAGTGGCGAGCAGCAGCAACGGCGGGGAGTTCGCCGTTCGATTGCTTCGCGCACGATCGTTCAATCTTCGATTCGTTTCTTCGGGTGAGAACACAACCCTACCCCCTTTGAATCCTTTTACATAGATTCATTTAACTCGTACCGTGCATGACGAGAACCAAGTCCCAAAATCGAGGAAAATCCCGATTTCCTGGATATAAAAACTGCTCCAACATCCAAGGTTTGCGGTCGATTTGCGACCAGAACATCGCGAGTTTTGGAAAACCGCTTGAACAGACTTCTAGACAACCTAACCAAGATGGAAACACTATTTTTAGATTTAATTCTTGTTGATTAATTGCTGTTTAAAATTAGGATGAAGTTGACGAAAAATCTGTTTTTAAAATATAGAAATTCATCCACACGACGTGCGTCCCGCCAAATCGGGCGACGTGGTCGCGAACCAAAAGCATCGAAAGGTGCATAACGGCTTCGTGGACGTGTGGGCTTTGACGAAATTCAAATTGGTCGCGTGTGCGCGACGAATTTGATGCGTATCCGTCAAAATTTACCGTATCGGCCTCTGTGCAAATTTCTCAATTACTTTGTGCACGCTCGTCAGATCGAGACGAAACTTGCGCCAACTGGACCGTATCATTTTTCTGGTCTTGTATGCCAAGTTTGGTTCGATTCTAAAATAGTTGATAAAATCATCGTTTTGCGGGCCCCACGGTCCGACTCAACGGGTGATTTTGTGCACGGCCCGCCAAAATCCAACTTTGGATATATGGTTGGGTTCGTATCAGAAAACTGGATCCGTATACATGTAGTTTGATGACTTTAGAGACCGTTGACTCTGGCACACTTTTTGGTGCAAAGCGGGTCCAACGGCGGACACCGTTTTTGCCTAAAATTATCGTTTTGCCCCTGTGTCTAGAATTGGACTTAAGGATATGCAATCCTAGGTAATTTGACTATTCTGAGAAGGTTGGCAATGTTTGTTTCAGCTTTCGGAGACAGTTGTGATGATTTGGACTTTGCGGCTTAAAGGTGGACTAGATTGTTATTGGATCTGCGTGCAACCTCCAGGCAAGATACCTTGCCTCCCTCTACAGTTTACTTACATGCATATTTATATTATTATATAGTTCTACCAGTTGATTATTTATATATGATTTGTATATCATGCCTGCTAGTATATATATAGCCTTGTTTATAACTAGCTTTGTAGTTCATATTGGATATACGTATATATAGTCCTTGTTCAAAGTTAACCTTGTAGTTCATATTGGATTAGTTTTATCGTGTATCGTGATTGGGACATGTCGTGTCATCACTTTTACTTGGACTGAGTCGCATCATGTCATAGGATGAATAAGTCATATCGGAACTGCTTTACCTCCTTGTCTTGAAATCTTGAAGCTAACCTGCGAGTCCACATCAGGAGCGAGGGTTAGTAGTTAAGCTAACCTGCGAGTCCACATCAGGGGCGAGGGTTAGTAGTTAAGCTAACCTGCGAGCCCACATCAGGGGCGAGGGTTATTAGTTAAGCTAACCTGCGAGTCCACATTAGGGGCGAGGGTTAGTAGTTAAGCTAACCTGCGAGTCCACATTAGGGGCGAGGGTTAGTAGTTATCTGTCCATACCTGTGAGTCCACACTAGGGACAAGGGTGATGCTAGCCTGCGAGTCCACACTAGGGACGAGGGTTAGTAGTATATGGTTCACACCTGCGAGTCCATACTAGGGACGAGGGTGACGCTAGCCTGCGAGTCCACATTAGGGGCGAGGGCTAGTAGTTGTTCAAACCTGCGAGTCCACACTAGGGATATAATACGTGGAGTTAGTTAGCAGCTCTGGATGGCAGACGTAATAATACGCTTGCGGGATTCAGGTATCGTTATTGTATTTATTATCCGCTCGTGCTTTTCTTCATTATCATGGGATATCTTGTTTCTTGATTCAGTTTAGACTCTTGTTATTTTTCTTTAGAGTCTTATCGAATATATATGCTAGTGGGCTGCAGACCACGACCCATACTTGTTCATTCTTATTTATTATTCTTATTGTGGATTGAGATATAGATTTGTTTGCCATGATTTGGCGGTATACCATAGCCTTGACAGGGTTTACGTATTCGAGTCAGGTTGGAGTCCGTTCGATACGTAGCTGGCTTGTCCACGAGCTCGCGTCCGAAAATCGGGTGCAGGTCGTGACAAATTTTTTTGGTGGCCCATGCAGGTCAGAGCATATCGTATCGGTTACGTAACTGTACTGGTACGAGCCTGCGCACCTGACTAAACCTTAGAAATCTCAATCCACACTGCCTTGAAAATTCTCATAGAAATTCTCTATGTCCTTGAAAACTCCATATTTGCTCTCGATTATACTTCCTTGTTTTCTGTTCCATTGACTCTCGTCCCTTCCTATTTCGGGGTGACGAATGATCGTGCTGTCTAGAATTCATCAGAGATTCTTAAGTTTTTTTTAGAATATTGCTTGAATTTTGAATATTTGGTTGTTTGATATATATGTGGGAATTTAGATGTCATATGTCTTAGATATCTAGGGATAATGACTCTAGCAACTTGATGGAAGGTTATAAAGTTTTTAGTGACATACCCTTGAGGGAGTAGCGTGACCAAAGGTGGGTAGAAATCCTCGAGGTTTCATAATTACAAATGGCTAAAGAGGGCTATAAAATATTTTTTGAGGAATTAAATTGAGGAGATTAAAGTAATAGTGGACTTTAAATTTTTAAGAAATAGTTATGAATTAGAATTTCAAGGACGAAATTATTTTAAGGTGGGTAGATTTGTAGCCTCCCTTCCCGAAATTTTTTAAATATTTTTTATTATTTATTTATTTGATTTAAATAGTGATTTAGAATTATTTATAAATAATTATTTAGTTAGTTTTTACGGTAGATGATCTTAGCCATGGTTGAGTTTTGAAGTACCGGACGACTAGAAATTATGGCACGGGTAGTGCAGTAGCGTGCTTTGACTAGTGTTTAGCCATGGTAGGAGAATGCTGAGCCATAGGAGTGTCCTAACTAGGAAAACCAGGCCAAGTTATAGCATGACCATTATAAATAAATTATTATTATATTTATTGACTTGTAGGAGACCCGTTTGTGTCGATTTAGCCCGAGCTGAGCCCGAACCGAATCCAAGCCTATGTGGACATGTAGTGAGACCAGAAACGGCCATAAAGTCATATTTTATGTGTATACAAATGTTTCATAAATTATTTTAGGTATTGATGTATATTTTTAACTATTTGAATATTTGTAGAGAATCGATATTTTTATTATTTAATATTGTTTTACAATATTTGTACAATTTTCTGGACTCGGATAAAGGTGAATAGTATGGATTCACCAAACCACCATTTAATTATTTTATTATTATGTTATTATTTTGAGGTGATTAAATAAATATATTTATTACTATTAGATATAATAATTATTGGTTATCTCTGTTTTGATAAGGAATATATATATTATGTCGGTGTACATGTTGTTATAATACCCTATACTAGGAAGATTTAATACGGTGATTTTCATAGAAAAATTAGGAGTATTATATCATATGTATATATACATATATGTATAGATATGTGAGTTGTGTATATATAAATATATATAATATCATAATAAGATATATTGTATAAATCATTGTATATATTTATTTATTGCATTGTACATATGTAGATATGGTACACATGTATATATATAATTATGTATTTATATTTAGATATATACGTATATATTATGTATATATAGGTATATACATATGTATTATACCCACACATATGGTTGTAAATAAATAAAACAAACAAAAGCCCAAAGCCCGGCCTCCCGAGCCCAAACATACAAACCCAGACCGAGCTCTCCCCCTCAGCCCACAGGCTCAGCCTACAGGCCAAGCAACTCAAAAACTGGACTCTTAATTTCCCCCAAGCTGAGCAGTGAGCCCGACCCCACCTGTTCACAACAGCCGCGAGCACGTACAAAAGTACGAGAGAATTCGGGAGTAAAACCCTAATAATAATCCACGAAAACTCCTGCGCCACCCTCCCTGATCCCTGGCGACCAACCCAGCGTGCGCGTGCCGCTGCCAAGTCGCCGGAGCCAGCCGGCCGAGCGCCTGAACGCGCGCGTACAGTGGCGAGCAGCAGCAGCAGCGGCGGGGAGTTCGCCGTTCGATTGCTTCGCGCACGATCGTTCAATCTTCGATTCGTTTCTTCGAGTAAGAACACAACCCTACCCCGTTTGAATCCCTTCACGTAGATTCATTTAACTCGTGCCGTGCACGACGAGAAATGAGTCCTAAAATCGAGGAAAATCTCGATTTCCTGGATATAAAAACTGTCCCAACATCCAAGGTTTGCGGTCGATTTACGACCAGAACATCGCGAGTTTTAGAAAACTGCTTGAACAGACTTTTAGACAACCTAACCAAGATGGAAACACTATTTTTAGATTTAATTCTTGTTGATTATTTGCTGTTTAAAATTAGGATGAAGTTGACGAAAAATCTGTTTTCAAAATATAGAAATTTATCCACACGACGTGCGTCCCGCCAAACCGGGCGACGTGGTCGCGAACCGAAAGCATCGAAAGGTGCTTAATGGTTTCGTGGACGTGTGGGCTTTGACGGAATTCAAATTGGTCGCGTGTGCGCGACGAATTTGATGCGTATCCGTCGAAATTCACCGTATCGACCTCTGTACAAATTTTCCAATTACTTTGTGCATGCTCGTCAGATCGAGACGAAACTTATGCCAACAGGATCGTATCATTTTTTGGTCCTGTTTGCCAAGTTTGGTTCGATTCTGAGACAATTAATAAAATCGTCGTTTTGCGGGCCCCACGGTCCGACTCAACGGGTAATTTTGTGCACGGTCCGCCGAAATCCAACTTTGGACATACAGTTGGGTTCGTATCAAAAAACTGGATTCGTAGACATGTAGTTTGACGACTTTAGAGACCGTTGACTCTGGCACACTTTTCGGTGCAAAGCGGATCCAACGGCGGACATCATTTTTGTCCAAAATTATCGTTTTGTCCCTATGTCTAGAATTGGACTTAAGGACAGGCAATCCTAGCTAATTTGACTATTCTGAGAAGGTTGGCAATGTTTATTTCAGCTTTCGGAGACAGTTGTGATGATTTGGACTTTACGGCTTAGAGGTGGACTAGATTGTTATTGGATCTGCGTGCAACCTCCAGGCAAGATACCTTGCCTCCCTCTACAGTTTACTTACATGCATATTTATATTATTATACAGTTCTACTAGTTGATTATTTATATGTGATTTGTATATCATGCCTACTAGTATATATATAGCCTTGTTTATAACTAGCTTTGTAGTTCATATTGGATATACGTATATATAGTCCTTGTTCATAGTTAACCTTGTAGTTCATATTGGATTAGTTTTCTTGTGTATCATGATTGGGACATGTCATGTCATCACTTTTACTTAGACTGAGTCGCATCGTGTCATAGGATGAATAAGTCATATCGAAACTGCTTTACCTCCTTGTCTTGAAATCTTGAAACTAACCTGCAAGTCCACATCAGGGGCGAGGGTTAGTAGTTAAGCTAACCTGCGAGCCCACATCAGGGGCGAGGGTTAGTAGTTAATCTAACCTGCGAGTCCACATCAGGGGCGAGGGTTAGTAGTTAAGCTAACCTGCGAGTCCACATCAGGGACGAGGGTTAGTAGTTAAGCTAACCTGCGAGTCCACATTAGGGACGAGGGTTAGTAGTTATCTGTCCATACCTACGAGTCCACACTAGGGACGATCGAGGGTGATGCTAGCCTGCGAGTCCACACTAGGAACGAGGGTTAGTAGTATATGGTTCACACCTGCGAGTCCATACTAGGAACGAGGGTGATGCTAGCCTGCGAGTCCACATTAGGGGCGAGGGCTAGTAGTTGTTCAAACCTGTGAGTCCACACTAGGGACGAGGGTTTGAGTATTCGATTGGTTATCCATTGACATCGTGATATCGTGTTCTCTTGTTCTTCTCCAGCAGTTCGTTTAGGTGTAATGGTTCTTCCAGTCGTGTATAGTCGTATTTTCGTGCTGATTGGTCTTTTCCTATTATTCCCTGTATTTTCTTTATTGCATGATAAACTGCTAGATAGGCATATTTTTATGTATCTTTCTATGTCCCCTGAGGACCTGATGATCTCTTCAGGTTAGTTATTGCGTGGAGTTAGTTAGCAGCTCTGGATGGCAGACATGATGATACGCTTGCAGGATTCAGGTGTCATTATTGTGTTTATTATCCGCTTATGCTTTTCTTTATTATCATGAGATATCTTGTTTCTTGATTCAGTTTAGACTCTTGTTATTTTTCTTTAGAGTCTTATCGGACATATATGCTAGTGGGCTGCAGACCACGACCCATACTTGTTCATTCTTATTTATTATTCTTATTGTGGATTGAGATATAGATTTGTTTGTCATGATTTGGCGGTATACCATAGCCTTGACATCGTTTACGTATTCGAGTCGGGCTGGAGTCCGTTCGATATGTAGCTGGCTTGCCCACGAGCCCGCGTCCGAAAACCGGGTGCGGGTCGTGACAGTCCAGCCGACGCCGCCTCCCGCCCCAGTCTCCGGCCGCGTCCAGCCGCTGTTCCACCCTCCCGCGTACGCCTCCAGCGCCTCCTCGCCGAGCTCCTGTGTTTTCGCGGGTCCCCGATCTCCAGATCCGTTGTCCGGTTCATTCCCGTGCTTCCCGCGGCCCCGGTTTTCGCTGTCTAGCACTGTCCGATCTCCCGATCCGCTGCCCGCGTATTTCTTTCTCCTATTTTCATCTGAGAGCTCTAGCCGAGCAATCGGAGGTATACTTCCGTGTCCCCGTGTCCCTTCCGTAGTGTCAATGATGATACAGTTCCCGATCCCGTCCCGGGATTCGGTTGCGTTTTCGGTTTCTTCGGATTCCGAACTTTCCGTCGGAAAGATTTATGTGGTTTGTTGTCTGTGAGAATTCCGAGTTTAGTTTCAGAATTTTCGAAGCTATTACATTTGGGTTCTGTGATCTTTTCCTAGTTGTGTCCGTGGTATTTTCGGGTCTTCCGAAATGTATTTCGGAAACATTCTGTGAATGGGATTTTATATAGTTTGTGGATGGAAATTATTTTTAGTGGGTTTTTCTGGTTTGGAATAATTATTTTGGTGTTTGTTGGCATTTTTCCAGTATTGGGTTATCCCACTTATAGAGGAAATGCTGCCCAAATTTTCTTAAAAAGTTTTGAAATACTTTCTAAAACTAGTTATTTT
This sequence comes from Iris pallida, assembly GCA_029216955.1. Classification (NCBI taxonomy): domain Eukaryota; kingdom Viridiplantae; phylum Streptophyta; class Magnoliopsida; order Asparagales; family Iridaceae; genus Iris; species Iris pallida. Next base: position 13,544,217 of record JANAVB010020597.1, on the reverse strand, counting down.
ATAAAAGAATTATTTAGTTGATTTTTATTTTCGTGCGACGACCGTACCGGTCTGTGGGCCCTAGCAAAATGCAAACGAAACCGGTATTGTCCGGACGTTGAGGAATTAGCTAAAAATGATATTTTGAACCAAGTCTGAGACGCATTTAATTATTATCTTTAATTTATAATTATTATTTTTAGAATGGGTACTGCTGTTAGTATTTTTGGTGCAGGACTTCGGCCTGCTGAATGAACCGCTTCCCGGCGTTCAAGATTCACCCGAGTTTATTATTATTCTTAAAATTCATTTATGTAAATAATTGTAAGGGCATAAGCCCAGTTTTTTATTTTCTTTGCTGCGATCCTGTATTGTGTAACGTAGCTTTTCTTTATTTTTCTGAGTTATTGTTTTGGCTTTAAACGCGTAGATTATTAAAATGATTATTTATTTTAATATAGAAAAGTAATAAGGTTTTCTCACAGTAAATAAATTAGTAAATTATAAGTCTGTTATTTAAACAAATTCACGTCCTTCTCATTTAAAGAAAAATATCAGCTTTATATATGATATTACAAAATACAAAGTTTTGCCAAATTAACCGGTAATTGCCATTTTTCTAATTAATCAGTAAACGGCTTATTTTAATTAAATAACAACGAACGTAGAATTGCGACGTTAGACGTTTTTCGGTAGAATAATTAATAAACTTAAAACTGAATTAGGACCAATTCTAGAGATTGTAACTAGCACACCTAGATGGTTTCATATTGGTTCTAAGTCAAGGTTTTCAATGGTAGGATCTCGGAGACGAACCTGACATCATCCTCGGTACCGACTTTTTCGATCCAGTCAATTAACAGAGGCAAGTTACGGTTATATTTTCTTGTATTTTATTTAGTAATTGTCTAACTTCATGTTTAAACCACATTCCTACACGGGACCCTCTCCTAGGGTTCAGATATTGATTGCTATTGATTGTGGGGATTGGGGGAATAGTGTAATATTTATGGCCAATACCCCCTATATTGTAGGATTGTGCGAGCTTACCCCTCTTACACACGGAGATAAGCCGTATCGCGTCGCTAGGACGCTATTGTATAACCCAAGCAGGTCATAGACGATTACACATTCAAATCATATTGTTTTTAATCGTAGAATTACTGAAAAATATTGTTTCAACTGTTTAGCCTGCACTTTTTCATTATTACTTGAAATATGAGTTACATATTCGTACTTGCTCCCTCCTGACCGGAGCCAACATTTTTAGGTGACATTGAGGATGCTGAGCTATTGTATAATAGCTATTATGACCCGGTTCTGTACCCTGTGGTGTTGCCAGAGTCCCCCTTGGAGGACGCAGGACCTGAGGCCGACGAGCCGACCACTTAGCTAGTTATTTCCAGTTTTATTGTTTTGAAATTTTGGTTAATTTGAATTCAGCATTTTATTTCAGTTCTTTCATTCCAGTTGTACTTTTCAGATGTTGAATAAAAGTTTTAAAATTTCCGAATATTGAGTTGTGACAAATGTATAGATGTTGTTGTGAATACCTGCATATAGAACAGCTTACTGCCGCTGTCTCACAACGGTGCAGGCTGGGCATGATCCGGTTCGACCCAATTATTTGGGATCGGGTCGTAACATATTTTTAATGGTGGCCCATGCAGGTCAAATCAACAACTTAGGAGAACATATCTAGAAACAATTAGAATACTAGAACATTAAGTTGTCACAACATAGGACCGAAATATATTATAAATAAATATTTTTGTTTGTTATAGACTGGTAGGCTACCTTGCTTATATTTTACATCCTAAGCCTTATCCAGCATAGGCCGATTGTATGGTGGTCTATTTTACTATCTACTTTAGTTTCTAGATTTTATATATCTTTTAGTGTCCCTTGGCTTTATGAGGTTATTTTTCTCCATATCCTTATCATACTCTAGCATCCTTAGCATCCATACTCTTTTGTTATTTATGGATTAGGATTAGATTCTTTCCAATCTCCTTCAACAAACCTAGTTCAAAATTTTCAATTAGTTGATCAAATCATACTTCTCTATCTTTATTTAGAATCTAGATCTATTTCACTTTTTAGAGTTTCAAATTCTCCTTTAGCAAACTTGGTAAACTCTTATCTACCCGAAGTACTTCTACGAATAGCGTATCCAACTATTTGCCTTGATCTCATTTCTAATTGACTTTCTTGGAACGAATCATGAACCAAATTCTTCTGAAACAATAAAGCCTCAAGGTTAATTATTACCAAAAGAATTGGTTCAGCCTAGTTAGTTCATGATTCCCCTGAAGAAGATATATTTTAATATTGGTCGTTATCTCCTAGGTTATTCCAAATATTTTATTTTTTTGATCCCCTTCACTCAACTTGAAACCCTACTCTCTCTATGCAACTTCTTGATCAATTTAAGGACTAGACAGCTTTTAAACTCAATGCTTGAGTATCGTGAAGCATGAACGGTCAGAGAATTGATTCCATCCTATTATTAAATTTTTTTTAGTCATTGAAAAACTTTTGAATTGTTGAACTATCCCCTGGTTGGCTTTGCTAAACCATTTTAACCTAGCTTCCTTAAATCAATAAGACATACTTCTTTTTGTGTCCACCCAACTTTCCCAGCATATTCTCAAACTTTCCTTGGATAAGAAATTATTTCTTCAAAAATAATTTTGGTAAATGTCAGTATTTTTAAGTGATTTTTCGGGAATATTCTCATTGGCTTCTTCAACTCAACTCGAAGCTCTGGTGCTTCTATCTTATCTTGTGTCCAACTCAATTAGCCATAATTCAGTTAGACCAATTTTATGACTTCAAACTAATCTCTTAAATCTCAAGAGATACTGGAACACATATTTATCCTGATAAAATTTCTTGATTCCAGAAGAACATACATTAACATCTTTTCCTATCATGACTAGAACTTTAGAACTCGTTTGAATTTTTTGGAAACTCCTCTTGAAATTCTTATGGACAAAGTTGAGAAAATATTCCGTGACCTAATATGACTTCGCACATTTGCGTAGTAGTCATTCGTCTGAATTATGAAAACTGTGAGTATACTGCAGCCAGTTGCGCACTAGCGGGGCATAGACTCTAAGTTGAAGTGATTCAGGTGTTGATATGTTTTTGGATATTATTGAGACTACGTCCTAAATGCATCAAATTTGTCTCCTACGTTGCTCAGCCATGAAATGGATAAAGTTGATAGACTACTCGAAAAATTATTATTATTCAAGTTATGGAGCCAAAAATTTATTGCAGTCAGGTGCACTCTGGCGAAGCATGAATTAGAGGCAAAATGACTTCAGATATGTATGGTTTCGGGTACTATTGGGACTATATCCCTGTTATAAATGTATCAAGTTTGGCCTCTTATCACCATTGATAACTTTACAAGAATTGTCTTGATTCGTTTAAATTTTGGATTATTTGGAATCTTAGCGACTAGTTTAAATTTTTAGAAATAATTTCTATAGGATTCATATGGGAATTCCACTTGATTTTCTAGGACTGTTTTCCAACATTTTAGTACCATCAAATTATTCTGACTTTTGCCGATTAGAGGATCTGCATTTCTACCGGTTGTCTCTATTTTCATAAACCTCTTATCACAAGCTTGAAGGAATAGATTTCCTATAAAATTTTACTTGATCTTCCTAGAACTTATTAGGACCATATCGATCTCTATTAGCTCAATCTCTTCCCTGGTTCAACTTTAGTACGTTGCTTATATTTTGTTAAATATTTTGGAAGCTATAGTTGTGGATAGCTTTATATATTAAATAGTTAATATACATGGATGACTATATGTATGTAGTGTATAGCTATATGCAGGAAAAACATAGGTTGTTACCCATCTCATTTTAAGGGCATCTTTGGGATCAATATTAGTTAGCTAAAGGATAGAAAGGTAGAAGAATAACTTGGATGAGCTAGTCTTGAGAGAGTGGCATATTTTAACTTGTGGCTTATTGGGTTAGAACCGTTAGTAGTGCTCACTGGTGCTTAAACCTCGTTCAAACAAATGAAGATATTTGACGACTTTGAATTTTATAATTAAAGAAGAGTACGGAAGATAGAGAAAGACGTATATAGAGTTAGCGAGGAAAGTCTAAAATCTGGTAAGATTCTTCCATGGAGAAAGTGAATTTGGATAACGTATAAACATGAGAATATGGGTATCAAGTAAAGGAATACTTGACAAAAATTAACTTTTATGATTAGATGACTACTGTACCCAGAAGGGACGAATATAACCATGGAAAGAAATATCACAAGAAATGGAATGATAGGTTCTAGAGAAGGAATAAGCAGTAAGAAATTGGGATAAGACTATTGGCATGCAATTTTGGAAAGAAGCAATTGTGTTTGCAATTTCTACCACATTGGAGACTCATATTAGTTATGATAAAAATAATTAAGATTTTGTGATATTTTGCTATTGTGTTTGGATGAGAACGATTGACATGTGCATGATTAAAGATTAAAATTTTTTTTCAATGATTATAATTTGGTCAATTGATTTCAAGAATTAGAAATTCTCGAATATAGATCATGGATCAACTTTCTACTATAACAAGTGAAGATTGTGATTTTGACGTAGTCAGTTTTTGAAGAATGAAAAGAAAAAAAATTGATGTCTGTAAAATGATTTGATCGAGAGAAATACTTACAATTTGAAATACATTTGGCATACGAGTTATATACAACGACGAATGGAAGTTTGATTTAGATGATTTATGATTCCAAATAGGTTTAGTTTTAATACCTTGGCGGCTGCCTTAGTTTTCTGTAGATACTTAGAGTTCAACTAGTTTAGCAAGCTAGAGATTAGATTTTTGCATGGGGTATTAATAAGATTGTTATTTTTGTAAGTTATTTTCCCGCATATCCTATCTTTGATCCTTGAAATAGTGATACGATATCTTTCTATCCCCTTTTTTGATTATCACTCAGTCCTCAAAGGAACTATCTTATCCGATTACATTTTAATCATAGATATATTATTCTAATCATCCTCGCTATCCTCCCATCATACAACTTGTTGAGTTCTCCTTAGTCATAAACCCTTATAACCCATTCCAATTTGATCTGAAATTTTTTAGTCCCTTAACCCAGAGGATTTCATCATTTTTGCATTCTCAATAAACTGTTGACGTTTGTTTCTTTCTTGCCTTTTCTGTTTCACGAGACCTCATTTTCTTCTATTTTTGATCATAATGGTACCTAGATTTTTTTCGTGCCCAAAATGATTTTGATCTCAACAACATTTCAACCCTATCTCAGATCCTATCTAGATAATTCTGATCGTGCCGATATTTTTATCATTGTACCTAGTAATTATACCTAGAATCTGATCGTGCCTGATGATTTAAAATCCTGTTCTTTATCAAGGTTAAGTAATTTTGTCTGTACCCCTAACCCTGCCTTTAATTTCGAGGACGAAATTTTCTAAGGAGGGAAGGTTGTAAAATCCTGATTTCAATTTATTAGATTTTTGCCAGTTGATGATAATTAGTTTAGTTATTATTATTATTTATTATTATTATTATTATTTATTATATATTATTATTATTATTATTATTATATATTATTATTATTATTATTATTATTAATATTAGTCGGATTTAGGAAAAATATTATTTCTAAAATTATCGTTGATTTTTGATTGTGTCCCTGTCCCGATTCCGTTACAGGAGTCTGAACCGAGTTCGAACCCGATTCGGTTTCCGAAACCCGATCCCGAGTTCGAACCCGGTTTCCCGAAACCCAATCCCGTTTTCTGAACCCATTCCTAAATTCCTTTTTCTAATACATATATATATATATATATATATATATATATATATATATATATATATATATTGGTTTTACTACAAAAGAATGAAGAAGGAAAAAAAACTAATCCTAATCTACCCCCACGACCAGCAACCCACTCCCTCTCCCTATTCTTCAGCAACCTATTTTCTCTCCCCCTCACTCATGTCCTCACCACTCTCTTCCTCCTTTCCCTCTCCTCCACAAGAACCATTCTCCTCATTCTCCTTAAGAACCCAACACCAGCACCCCCTCTCCATCTCACTCTCAATTCTTTTTTCCCCAAATCCAGAAGTTCTTCCGAAACCCTCTCGTCCCCATCCGAGCCTCCTCCCTCCCGCGCGACTCCGGCGGCCTCGTAACTCCGTCGCGCGCCGCCTCCCAAGGCCGCGTCCGCCCACGCTGGCAGCCCTCGACCCCAACGCCGGCTGTCCAGCCGACGCCGCCTCCCGCCCCGATCTCCGGCCACGTCTAGCCGTGATTCCACCCTCCCGCGCACGCCTCCAGCGCCTCCTCGCCGAGCTTCCGTGTTTTTGCGGGTCCCCGATCTCCAGATCTGCTGTCCGGTTCATTCCCGTGCTTCCCGCGGCCCCGATTTTCGCTGTCCAGCACTGTCCGATCTCCCGATCCGCTGTCCGCGAATTTCTTTCTCCCATTTTCATCTCAGAGCTCTAGCCGAGCAGTCCGAGGTATACTTCTGTGTCCCCGTGTCCCTTCCGTAGTGTCAATGATGATACGGTTCCCGATCCCGTCCTGGGATTCGGTTGCAATTTCGGATTCTTCGGATTCCGAACTTTCCTTCGGAAAGATTTCTGTGGTTTGTTGTCTGTGAGAATTTTGAGTTTAGTTTTGGAATTTTCGAAGCTATTACATTTTGGTTATGTGATCTTTTCCTAGTTGTGTCCGTGGTATTTTCGGGTTTTCCGAAATGTATTTCGGAAACATTCTGTGAATTGGATTTTCATATATTTTGTGGATGGAAATTATTTTCAGTGGGTTTCCCTAGTTTGGGATAATTATTTTGGTGTTTGTTGGCATTTTTCCAGTATTGGGTTATCCCAGTTATAGAGGAAATGTTGCCCAAATTTTCTTAAAAAGTTTTAAAATACTTTCCAAAACCAGTTATTTTGCAAAGGAATTATTTAGTTGATTTTTATTTTCGGGCGATGACCGTACCGGTCTGTGGGCCCTAGCAAAATGCAAACGAAATCGGTATTGTCCGGACGTTGAGGAATTAGCTAAAAATGATATTTTGAACCAAGTCTGAGACGCATTTAATTATTATCTTTAATTTATAATTATTATTTTTAGAATGGGTACTGCTGTTAGTATTTTTGGTGCAGGGCTTCGGCCTGCTGAATGAACCGCTTCCCGGCGTTCAGGATTCACCCGAGTTTATTATTATTCTTAAAATTCATTTATGTAAATAATTGTAAGGGCATGAGCCCAATTTTCTATTTTTTTTGCTGCGACCCTGTATTGTGTAACGTAGCTTTTCTTTATTTTTCTGAGTTATTGTTTTGGCTTTAAACGTGTAGATTATTAAAATGAGTATTTATTTTAATATAGAAAAGTAATAAGGTTTTCTCACAGTAAATAAATTAGTAAATTACAAGTCTGTTATTTAAACAAATTCACGTTCTTCTCATTTAAAGAAAAATATCAGCTTTATATATGATATTACAAAATACAAAGTTTTGCCAAATTAACCGGTAATGCTATTTTTCCAATTAATCAATAACCAGCTTATTTTAATTAAATAACAACGAACGTAGAATTGCGACGTTAGACATTTTCCGGTAGAATAATTAATAAACTTAAAACTGAATTAGGACCAATTCTAGAGATTGTAACTAGCACACCTAGATAGTTTCATATTGGTTCTAAGTCAAGGTTCTCAACTGTAGGATCTCGGAGACGAACTTGACATCATCCTCGGTACCGACTTTCCCGATCCAGACAATTAACAGAGGCAAGTTACGGTTATGTTTTCTTGCATTTTATTTAGTAATTGTCTAGCTGCATGTTTAAACCATATTGCTACACGGGACCCTCTCCTAGGGTTCAGATATTGATTGATATTGATTGTGGGGATTGGGAGAATAGTGTAACGTTTATGGCCAATACCGCCTATAATGCAGGATTGTGCGAGCTTACCCCTCTTACACACGGGGATAAGCCGTATCGCGTCGCTAGGACGCTATTGTATAACCCAAGCCGGTCATAGACGATTACACATTCAAATCACATTGTTTTTAATCGTAGAATTACTGGAAAATATTGTTTAAACTGTTTAGCCTACACTTTTTCATTATTATTTGAAATATGAGTTGCATATTCGTACTTGCTCCCTCCTGACTGGAGACAACATTTTTAGGTGACATTGAGGATGCTGAGCTATTGTATAATAGCTATTATGACCCGGTTCTGTACCCTGTGGTGTTGTCAGAGTCCCCCTTGGAGGACGCAGGACCTGAGGCCGACGAGCCGACCACTTAGCTAGTTATTTCCAGTTTTATTGTTTTGGAATTTTGGTTAATTTGAATTCAACATTTTATTTCAGTTCTTTCATTCCAGTTGTACTTTTCAGATGTTGAATAAAAGTTTTAAAATTTCCGAATATTGAGTTGTGACAAATGTATAGATGTTGTTGTGAATACCTGCATATAGAACAGCTTACTGCCGCCGTCTCACTACGGTGCAGGCTGGGCATGATCCGGTTCGACCCAATTATTTGGGATCGGGTCGTGACAAAATTATTAATCAAGATTATAATTATAATTAATAAATTAATAATTAAGACAATAATAATGACTAATTTTAATTAATTATAAATTAAATATTTTTTAAAATAATAATTGTAAAAAAAATTATATATAAAAGATAACGAATTATTAATTATTATTTTATTAATTAGTAATTAATTAATTATTAATTATTAATTAGTTTTAACTAAGTATTTAATATAACAACGAAATTATTAAAAAATAACTTTTTTCCATCCAAAATCCAATTTTATTTTTTCCAAATCCAAATTTTGGATATGGTTATACTTTCCATATCTAAATCCATCTCCAACCAAACATAGGATTCCATGGATTTAACTCCAAATCCATAAAATCCACCTCCAAATATGGTTTACCAAACGGGCCGGTTCTTTTGCATATTTGCTCGCTTAGTTTCTTTTGATTTCCTTAGTTTCATGTGTGTCTATTTGCTATGATATCTAAAAGTCGTCTCATATTAAAACTTGGTTCTATTTGTCCTCAAAATCCTCAAATCTTTGCAAGACAATTGCAAATATTTCCTCCTTCGTCTACTTGAATCGCATTTATGTTAAGGCCCATGTATCAAAATTTTAGAACAATTTAGGCTTGGTTTGGGTACCACTTATCTGGAATGCTTCTGCTTTTTTCGGAAAGCAACAACAAAAGTTGTTTGGTAACATCAACTTCTACTTTTTTTTGATAAGCTAGTTCTTTCTTTGGGAAGCTTTTGAAAGTAGATGGAAGATGTCTTTGCAAAGCTGTTATGCTTCTTCTTTTTGAGAAAGCAGCAGCAATACCACACCCATCCTCAATTGATCTTACCTTTTTACTGTCCAATGTTCTTCCATGTACAAAGGCAAGTTCAAACATGCGTGGTAGGAGTATTAAATATACAAAAAAAATTCATTCATGGGGAAAAAATTTAGGGTATTTACGCGAAAAGTGAGAAGTTACCCAAATTTTTATTTTAAGGGAGCTGGCGCCAGTTTAACTGGCACCCAATTAAAATAAATAAATAAAATAAGCTGGCGCCAGTTAAACTGGCGCCTAATATATATATATATATATATATATATATATATATATATATATATATATATATATATATATATATATATATATATAATAACCGGCGCCAGTTTAACTGGCGCCAAACAACAAAAAAAATTAAAAATTCCTGGCTCCAATTGAACTGGCGCCAGGTTGGGGGGGTGGGCGGGGGTGGGGGGAGCGGGGGAGGGGGGGCGAGGGGGGTGTTGGCTGCTTAATATATTAACATCATTTGTTTTATTTTTTCTTTCCTTTCTTCTTTCTTTTAATTTCTTTTCAAATATTATTTCCTTTTTTTTCCTTTTATTTTTTTTTTTGGGGGGGGGGGGGGGGGGGGTGTGTTTGTGGGGTAGGGTGTTTGTGGGGTGGGGTAGGGTGGGGTGGGAAGGGAGATTGCAACGTTCGGATTCTTCGACCGTTGGATAATTTTCTTTAAATGTGGGATGTCATAACTTTTACTCACACCAAACCAGACACTCTCACTCTTCCTAAGTCTTTAGTTCTCCACTCCTGAAGTTTTCACTCTAAAGTTTCAGTAAGTTTTCAATCAGAAGCTCCCACTCCAGACGTTCCCACTCCAGACGCTCCCACTCTTTAGTTCTCTCAAGCAGACACTGTATACTGCGATGGACCAAAGTTTAAGGCTATGGTGCTCGCATGGAGGTGTAGTAAATGGTTTATCTTATGAAGGAGGTTTTACCCAAATTCTTATAACTGATCATAGTATCACATTAGATAGCTTACGCAGTTTGATTATTGAAAGTTTTTCTATTCAGTATAAATTTATATTAAGACACGTTTATGAGGCACATTATTTTTTATTAGATTGTCAACAAGCTTGGTGTTTTGTTCTTGAAATTAATTTGCAATCGTCATTTATAAGTATTTTTGTAACTCAAGTATCACAAAGACTTGACTATATAAGTACTCAACGCGTTTCTAATTACGAAGCGGGTCCGAGTTCTTCTAGGCATATTCCTATTTCATCTCATGAAGAAGATGACACATTAGCTTTACATAGTAACGATGATTTTGATGATTTTCAAAGTATTGCGGATAGTGACGATTTAGTTGAAAATTTCGATGATGATATTGAAGATAATGACAATAATGGTACCATAAATGAATTATTCGTCGGACAATATTTTGATAGTCGTTCTGCATTTAGAACTTTCATCAGTGATCTAGCAATTGAACACAAATTTACGTGTTCAGCTAGTGTCATGAACAATGTAAAGGGAATTATATATACCTGTAATCAACCAACTTGCAGATGGAGAGTATATGCTAGACCTATTCGTAGAGGTAATATTTTTCAGATTGCTACATTAGAAAATCGACATTCTTGTTTATCTGGGCTCACAACTGGTTCTCATCCATTGGCAACTAGTTCATGGATCAAAAACAAAATAATTAATATAATTAGGGACAATCAGTCATATAGTCCATCACAAGTTGTTATGGATATACACAGCGAACATCGGATTAATATTTCCTACTCTAAAGCGTGGAGGGCCCGAGAGATGGCATTAGCTGAAATAAATGGTAGCTACTTTGATGCATATGCAAGTCTTGAAGAGTATAGTCTTAGAATTATCGAGTCAAATCTAGGTAGTAGTTGTTTTTTAAAGACTACTGAAAAAAACAGCTTTCAAAGAATTTTTATTTGTTTTAAAGCATGCATTGACGTTTTTTAAGTGGTTGTTTACCAATTATCAGTACTGATGCTACTTTCTTGTCCTCTAAATACCAAGGTATATTATTTATTGCTTGTGCTCATGATCCAAACTATAAACTTTATCCAATTGCTTATGCTTTTGCAGAAGGTGAGAACACATAATTGTGGACTTGGCTCTTAACTAGTTTGAGAACATCTTTTGAAAGATTTTTTAATGAATGGAATAAAATTTCATTTATATCAGATAAACAAAAGAGTTTGCTTCATGCCATGCGTTTAACCTTTCTAGAATCACGTCATTTCTTTTGTATTCAGCATTTTAAACAGAATTTGAAATCGGTTACGAAAATTAAAAAGTTTTATCAAATGCTTGACTCTCTTGCAAGATCATACAATAAACCAGACGCTGATTCATGCCATGCTTCTGTCAAGGTCCCGTCGGACCGGATACACCAAGATATCTACGTATCAATACACTGGGATCTGATCGATCAGTAAAGTATATAGGATGACCTGCAATATTAATTTAAAATATTATAACATCGGAATAAATGTATCATTTGAAAAATTATGTAATAAGTTACCCAACCTGTAATAGGTAATCCTAAAATGTTGGCTACGTCCCAGAGAGTAACAGTCATTTCTCCTACGGGCAACTGGAAAGTATTACGTTGGGGCCACCAACGCTCTGCCAAACTGAACAATAAGTTTCTGTCATGTTGCATGAACTCTATTTGGTCGACATAGTTGAAACTGAAAGACTCAACCAAGTCTTTTTGTTCGGAGATTAGCTCCCATTTGCGGCCTTCGACGTCATTTTTTACATGACGCCATTGACCATGTTCCCGTAAACGTGCTTCCAGCGGATAATCATACAACTAGAAATACAATACGAATAAGTTAATTAAACTCATTGAATGTATCAATAAAATAAATATATAATAAATAAAGTTCTGCAAAAAAAATTACCTTTCCAGTAAATACCAATTCCGATACGTGACTTTTACGTTCTTCAATTTCTCTTTGGGTGATAGGTCCACCAGGAATGCGACCATCATTCTGATGTTCCATTTTTCTTTAACAAATACAAATATTCTTCTTCTCCTCCTTGCTGATCTTCTACTTCTTCGGCTGCTTCAGAGTGCTCATTGTGTGATCACTTCTATTCTTATAATCAAAACCCCTAACGTACTTCCAAAACAACATCACGAGATCAACAATCCACCTTCCCCTCAATCTTCCCTCAATCTCCATCAATCTTTTTGTAACCTCCGTTAACCAATTTTATGGATTTTTGAATTTTGTATTTTTTTAAAACTCTCAATTTTCTGAATCTCGAAAAATGTGCAAATTCTAAATTTTGAGAAAATAATTTTTGACCGTGATTGCTATCGGTCCTTGTTAGTCCTTGGTTTTGTAAAAACTTTTTAAGCGAATTTATCCTATTGGGATTTTTCTGTACATTTCCTAAAATCAATAAGATTTAAATATTATTCTATATGGAGAAACGTTTATTGAATTTTGAAATTTCAAAATATATTTTATTTGCTAAATAAATTTTTGTTAAATATAAAAATAATTAGTGAGTAAATTAGTATTTTAAGTCATTAGAATATTGGCTAAATTGTAATTAGCCATTTGTTAAAATTAGTATTAACTAGTAATTTATTCATTAAATTATAGCTAATATTATTTAGTACTAATTATTAGCAGTTAGCAGTTAGCAGTTAGCATTGGGTTAGCAGTTAGTTTTTTTCACTATTTCCCCTATGTTTCTATTACATGTACAATTTTTCCTTTAGGGTTTCTTCCTACCCTATAAATAGACACATTTTCCAAAACCCTAAAATTTCTACACACATCCCTAGGTATTTTCTAGCAGCCACCCCCATTTCCTTCCCTGTCCCAATCCATCCCGACTCCTCCCAGCAGCTCCGGCAACCCCGACATCCACCTCCGGCCAACACACGGCCATCACCACCACCACTGCCATCACCATCACCCGGTCTCCTCCTTCAACCGCCCACTCCGGCCATCAGGACAAACCACCACCGCCACCATCATTCACAACCACCCCCGCCACCACCGACCAGCCAAGTTCACCACCGCCACCACTGCACACCCCCACCAGCATCCTCGTTTTCCTACGCAACCACCACAGAAAACCCATCGACCACCGCCCAAAGCCCTTCTCCGAAGAAATTGACCTCTCCCCAAGCCAATCCACAAAGAATAGAGTAGGAGATCGAGACATACCATCTGTCACTTCGTCACATTTCGAGCGTCGCTCCGTCGAGCACGGCGATCTTCTCCGCCCCGCGTCCTCCCGCTGGCGCCCGCCGACGAGACAACCCCCCGCCGGAGCCCCTCCGTGCGTCCCCGTGGCCAGCGCCGGCTTCTGCCGCCCTTGGCGAGACCTGCCCCTGGCGCCCTGCTTCCGTCGGCTGCTCCGCGCCGGAGCCCCTCCGCCGGCTGCTTCCGTCGGCACTCCTCCGTCGAGAATCCGGCTGTGAGCCCCTTCTGAGCTTTGTCATTTAGGGATTGAGCCCCCCCTTTTAGATGATAATATATAGTTATATTGTAAAATGGTTTATATATAATATATAGTTTATATTTTAATGTAAATTGGTTTATATATAATATATAGTTATAATATAATGTATATTAGTATATATAATGATGGTAGTACTATCATTATTATTATTTTATTATTTATTAATATTATTACTATTATTATTAAAAGTATTATTTGTAATATTGTTACTAGTATTATTAATGATTAATTATTAATTATTAATTATTAATTTATATTTAGGAAAATTTTTGTAAACAGTTATAGTTAATTAGTTTTGCTATTAAAATAAATATTGAGATACTTATGTGTAAAGTATATAAATTGGTCTCATTATTATTTTATTGATATTATTATATTAACGTAATTACTTACTTGGAAATTATATAAAAATATATAATTATATTTCTAAAATAGTATTAGTAAAGTTTTGACCTGAATTATTATTATAGTATTTCTACCTACTTAATGTGAATGTTTCTTGGTACAAAATATATTTATTGGACTATTAGTTTTCAATTTTCAACTATTATCTGAATATGGCATACTTGTGAGATATATATATTGACCTTACAAATAATTTCCATAATTTCTTATATATATATATATATATATATATATATATATATATATATATATATATATTTAGTTATATATATTTTATTCATAATCGCGACTATTTAAGTCATTTTGTATTTCTTGATTTGATTATCGTACCAAACCCAGATTTTAGACTTTTATATACCAAACTAGGCTATTTGGACTATTCTGGACTCATTGGGACTGCCCGTGTCGTCGTCTAGGACCCTCTGTGGAGCATATCATTTTATCTACCTCGTGTGGACACGTTCGTGTCGCACACGTCGACTCCAATCAAATCGAGGCGAGTACATTCTCTGATCATTTCATATCCTGTTAGAATTATTTTTCTGCTTTAGATTACTTTACTTGATACTGTCACGTTGGTCACACGGATTAGTACTATATGGATCTCTTCTTGAGATGTTATCCCCTCAGGGAGTATCGGATACTACATGTTCTGTGCGTTTCACTTACATGGTGTATCACTATGCTTCACGGTTCATTGATCACTTGTGACATGTACTCTCATGATCACAGAGTCTTCCTTGAATCACCCATTTATGGGCATTCCCAGAATCACCCATTTATGGGCCTACCATGTATCACCCCTTGTGGGCTATTGCATGGAATCATAACATAACCTGGCTGGATCCTTGTGTATTGATTGGGGGTACGAAAGAGTAGAAGTAGACATGTGAATAATATCCAAGTAGTGTAGTTCCCAGAATCACTCCATAGTATTGTTCCCAGAATCTCCTATGCCATTTACATGTCTATATTGTACTCTGACTCACTAGCCACTGTTAGTTCTCTACTTATAGTAGATATTTCTATTACAGTTTTTTCTCTGTTTACATTCTGTACTTTCTTTCAGTTTCCTGTATCTTACTCTACTGCATGCTTATATTTCTAACCTGCTATGATTTGTTGAGATGTATTGTGCTCGCTCCCGTCCTGAATGGACCTGTTGATAAATATTACAGATAGCTTGGAGGTTGCCTGCTAGCCTAGAGGAGACACATTAGAGGTTGTTTAGATAGTTATCTCAGTTGTCTTGTGTTGCATTTACTTTATGGATTACTGTATTTGAGATTTGAGGTATTTTCTGGGTTTTGTGTATCTTAGACACTTAGACTTCTATCTGCAGTATCTCTTTGTGGATTTTATATTTTATCTATCTTCTATCATGCTCTACCTTAGATGTGATTGAGACTGTATTTGCTATGTCACCTCCATTCGGAGTGTATATACTGTACAGGTACCGTTATATTGTTAGATGTTTGACCTAGGATAGCGTTCTACCGTCGACACTGCGGCGTAGGCTGGACATACCCACGTCTCGTGCCCTTACTCTAGGGTGTGGGTCGTGACACGTTTTTAGTGGTGGCTTATGCAGGTCGAGTTTGTGTAGTGGTATTCGAACTAGAGTACCACTGCAGCCTGCAGTAGGATTAGAATATATTTTGAAGGTACTCAATCACAGTTAGGATCCCTTGAGAGATTCCTGGGACGACCCTTGAGAATCTTATTTTAACTTCGATTTGAAAACTCTTCTTCCCTTGATTTGATTTATCTTTACTTTCTGTTGTTGAATTTGATTTTAATGGATTATTGTTGAATTTGAGTTTGTATTTATTGATTTTGATGGATGATTGTTGAATTTTGAATCTTGATGTTAGCTGTGGCATCCGAGTTGTATTTATATGATTTGATAGATTTTTGTTCATTTTTGAATCTTGATGTTTGTTGATAAATTTGATTTTTGGGTATCCATTGTTGATTTAATTTAATTTTTGTCAAGATGAAATTATATGGGCTAGGTCATCTAAGTTATGGAATCTAGTCTTCTACAGTCACATTAGCCAGCATGGTGAGGACATATAGTCTGGCTTTGGATATATTTCTCGGGTGTGGGAATTTAAGATTTTCGCAGCCAAGCTAGCGGCATCGCAAAAATTTTCAATACCATGATTCTAGAGGTATGTACCTTAGTCGAGGACTTTGTGATTATCGTAGCCTTGCTTACTAGTATGACGAGGATTTAGAGCACCATGATTTTGGATAGACGCATATGTTTATCAGATTGTACCTTAAATATTTTTGAACATATTTTCTCTACTTTTGTTCCAGTCCTTCAAAAAAAATGTTTTGTTTCTTATTATTTAACTTAGGAGTAGGTTTAGCTGTTTTTATAAACTTTTGTGTAACTTCTTACTATAAATTTCTTCTTAATACAATGAATCGATAATTTTTGCTAAGATCTTATCTTGGATTTGATATTATAGTTCTGGTTTCAAAATGGGTTCCTCTTTTAAACAGATAAGCAGAACAGATTCTATTATCATTTCTCTTCCTGCCAATATTTTATTACCATCATCCTTTGTCTTATATAACTGTCCTGATTACATCAATTCTCTGCCTCGTATCTAATTCTGTCAGCTATACTTTGAAACTCTTGAATCTCCATATCACTTTACTTGAGAAATGTTGAGGAAATGACGTAATTGGTTATCATATGACGAGGTTGTAGGAATCAAAATGTTGGATGTCAAATATGAAAAATTTGAGAGGAAGATGTGGTAAAGGTTTAGAATGGAATCGAGTGATAAATGTTATCAATTTAGAAACAATCGCAGAAAATTTTGGTTATGAGTAATTCATGGATGTATTTCAAAAAAAAAACTAATGAGGATATCAGAGGTCAACCTAGTTTTGAGAACTTAGAAAATCTTGGTTATTGATTCTTGGAAACTTTTACAAGGCTATGTAGAAATTTAGAGATGGAAAGAAGAATTTAATTGTATTCAATAATTATGCAAAATTGAACTAGATATTGTAAGAGGGTGACTAGAGACAGAGAGAACACAAGGATTTTAAGTTATAGGAATTATTTTAGATGATTGGGGGAAAATTGTAGAATTCAAAAGGATAATATTTGAAGGTGAACGTTGAAGAAAATATGAAGGTTGATTATAAATAAGAATAAATTTTGTATGACATAGTGGTATTAGGGTTGAATAAATACGAGACTTGATTTAAACAAGTTCAATGATTTCATAAACTTGATTTAGAGGTTTCAGATCTAATTTAGAACGAGGTAAAAATTTGATTAAATGGATAAGTGTTGATACCTAATTAAGAGGGGTATGCTTCGTGGGAAATGTTTTAGAAATTTGGAATTTTGTCTATGGTGATCATGGTAAAGGTTTAGACGACTGAAGGTTATAAAATCTTGGTGGTAGGCATATAAAGGTTGAATTTTCATATCAGAACTGGTGAGATGAAGATGCGATTGGCAAATTATGACCAGATAAGCAGGAACAAATCCACATCATCATTATATTGTTTTGTTAACTCTGTACTACTTACTTCCATCAAACTATCTCCCATCTAAACCTGTTAGCTACATTTTGAAATCTCTTGAATTCTTGTATCTCTCTACATGGGAGAGGCCGATAAGGTATCGTAATCATCAAGCTCAGAAAAGACAAAATTATTATCAAGTGGTATCTTGGTAGGAATATGAGATGTTGAACATTGAGGAAGAATTAGTAGAAGAAATGTATGATAAGGATTGAAAACAATCAAGAGGCCGGTAGTACCAATTTGGGAACAATTACACGCAAAAAATTATTTGAGTATGGATTAACTTTAGAGAAAGCGTGGAAGAATTTCGAGTAAAAAAAAGTAGGATATACACTATCGGTGGGAACTGCCGTATTGAAGTTGAATTTTTTTTGAATTAATAAGGATCTTCAAGGTCGATTCGGTTTGAGAACTTTGATATTTTTTGTTACTGATTCTCAAGATAATTCATATTTGAATTAAAGATAGGATATTAAAATTTTGGAATCCAGATACATGGGAGGAGGATTTCGATTTTATGCAGTGATTATACATAATTGAACAAAGCCTTGGTGAGATAAGGACTAGGAACCGAAAGAACACAAAATTTTGAGTTATAGAAAAAAAATCTGGAGATTTGTGAGATTTCTAAAATTTAGGAAGAATAATATTATAGGTATAAGTTGAAGGAAAAGTGAAGGTTAATTTGATTAATGGAGAGTAAATTTTATATGGCAGGGGTAGAACTAGACTTAGGCAATGCAAGAGTATAATTTTGAACAGTGATAAATTACTAGAAACCTTGATTCAGAGATTTCGATCAGATCCAATTTAGGACAAGGTGGAGAAATTTGAACTTCAAGATGACTAAGTTGACAGCGGACTAAAAAAAGGAAAAGAAAAAAAAAGAGGAGTTATGGAAAAACTCACGAGTGGGATAAAGGTCTAGCTTATAATAGTTATGGGAAAATTTAGTCTTCATGGCAGAAGATTATGATTTTGGTAGCAGTAATATAAGGGTTGATTTTTTTTGAAGAACAAGATGTGTAGTGGTATGCATGGGCTTGTGAGATAGGTATAATTGGAAAATAATGATCGAAAATTTTTGGCAGATAAAGCAGAGTGAGATGATTGCATCGACTTTCCTCTACAAATCGTGTATTTTGGGTTCCTATCCTAGTAGAAGAAATCTATTTCTTTATCCTTGAACTATTCCCTAAATTAAACATCGCTAAAAATTTTATCCTTCTTAATCATGACTCATCAATTCTAGTCAACTTTTATTTGCACCAACATCTTTGATTCTAGGCTATACTCAAACGATTTAAAATTCGACCAGGACTTGGATTTCAATATTTTGGTTGCTCGTGTTCAGACTTTAATTTCGTTCTTCATCATGCCTAAATCATTTTGACCAAGGATCGATTGACCTTCACAATTATCTACCATCTTAGTCTTGTCGAAATTAATTATGTCTGGATAATTTTCCTATCGCGCCTAAATTTTGATTCTCTAATCATCGTGCTCAGATTTCATTCCTAATCATGACTAGGTTTGAACTTTTTCCGTTGCTCTATCCTAAATCGTACTAAGCAAACTTAGATCACTCCCAAAATTTTTACCACAATCGAACTCAGATCGTATTCCATGACCTACCAATTATACTCAACATATTTTCAATCGTGCCTGTGTGACTTTGACTCTAATTTTCATCAAGCCTAAACAACTGATCATTATATGCTCGAATTTTGATTTCACCATCGATTCTCCTAACCGTGATTGAAATCGTGTCTCAATGACTAGAGTTATTCCAAAGCATGCCTATACATATCGTTCGTGCTACAATCTATCGTGCCATTCTAACGTGTCAAGATCATTAGCCGTGCCTAAGTAATTTGGAATTGATTATCTTGATCGTTCCAAACCGTCGTTCTTTGATCGTGCCTAAGGCACTGACTAAACTCTTGATCGTTCGATCACCTGTCAACCTTTAAATTTCGAGGACGAAATTTCTTTAAGGAGGGTAGATTTGTAACCTCTGTTAACCAATTTCATGGATTTTTGAATTTTGTATTTTTTAAAACTCTCAATTTTCTGAATCTCGAAAAATGTGCAAATTCTAAATTTTGAGAAAACAATTTTTGACCGTGATTGCTATCGGTCTTTGTTGGTCCTTGGTTTTGTAAAAACTTTTTAAGCGAATTTATCCTATTGGGATTTTTCTGTCCATTCCCTAAAATCAATAAGATTTAAATATTATTCTATATGGAGAAACGTTTATTGAATTTTGAAATTTCAAAATACATTTTATTTGCTAAATAAATGTTTGTTAAATATATAAATAATTAGTGAGTAAATTAGTATTTTAAGTCATTAGAATATTGGCTAAATTGTAATTAGCCATTTGTTAAAATTAGTATTAACTAGTAATTTATTCATTAAATTATATTATTTAGCACTAATTATTAGCAGTTAGCAGTTAGCATTGGGTTAGCAGTTAGTTTTTTTCTACTATTTTCCCTATGTTTCTATTACATGTACAATTTTTCCTTTAGGGTTTCTTCCTACCCTATAAATAGACACATTTCCCAAAATCCTGAAATTTCTACACACATCCCTAGGTATTTTCTAGCAGCCACCCCCATTTCCTTCCCTGTCCCAATCCATCCCGTCTCCTTCCAGCAGCTCCGGCAACCCCGACATCCACCTCCGGCCAACACACGGCCATCACCACCACCACTGCCATCACCATCACCCGGCCTCCTCCTGCAACCGCCCACTCCGGCCATCAGGACAAACCACCACCGCCACCATCATTCACAACCACCCCCGCCACCACCGACCAGCCAAGTTCACCACCCCCACCATTGTACACCCCCACCAGCATCCCCGTTTTCCCACGCAACCACCACAGAAAACCCATCGACCACCGCCCAAAGCCCTTCTCCGAAGAAATTGACCTCTCCCCAAGCCAATCCACAAAGAATAGAGTAGGAGATCGAGACATACCATCTGTCGCTTCGTCGCGTTTCGAGCGCCGCTCCGTCGAGCACGGCGATCTCCTCCACCCCGCGTCCTTCCGCTGGCGCCCGCCGACGAGACAAACCCCCGCCGGAGCCCCTCCGCGCGTCCCCGTGGCCAGCGCCGGCTTCCGCCGCCCTTGGCGAGACCCGCCCCTGGCGCCCTGCTTTCGCCGGCTGCTCCGTGCCGGAGCCCCTCCGCCGGCTGCTTCCGCCGGCACTCCTCCGCCGAGAATCCCGCTGTGAGCCCCTTCTGAGCTCTGTCATTTAGGGATTGAGCCCCCCCCCCCCCCTTTTTAGATGATAATATATAGTTATATTATAAAATGGTTATATATAATATATAGTTTATATTATAATGTAAATTGGTTTATATATAATATATATAGTTATAATATAATGTATATTAGTATATATAATGATGGTAGTACTATCATTATTATTATTTTATTATTTATTATTATTATTATTATTAAAAGTATTATTTATAATATTGTTACTAGTATTATTAATGATTATTGATTAATTATTAATTTATATTTAGGAAATTTTTTGTAAACAGTTATAGTTAATTAGTTTTGCTATTAAAATAAATATTGAGATACTTATGTGTAAAGTATATAAATTGGTCTCATTATTATTTTATTGATATTATTTTATTAACATAATTACTTACTTGGAAATTATATAAAAATATATAATTATATTTCTAAAATAGTATTAGTAAAGTTTTGACCTGAATTATTATTGTAGTATTTCTACCTACTTAATGTGAATGTTTCTTGGTACAAAATATATTTATTGGACTATTAGTTTTCAATTTTCAACTATTATCTGAATATGGCATACTTGTGATATATATATTGACCTTACAAATAATTTCCATAATTTCTTATATATATATATATATATATATATATATATATATATATATATATATATATATTTAGTTATATATATTTTATTCATAATCGCGACAATTTAAGTCATTTTGTATTTCTTGATTTGATTATCGTACCAAACCCTGATTTTAGACTTTTATATACCAAACTAGACTATTTGGACTATTCTGGACTCATTGGGACTGTCCGTGTCATCGTTTGGGACCCTCTGTGGAGCATATCATTTTACCTACCTCGTGTGGACACGTTCGTGTCGCGCACGTCGACTCCAATCAAATCGAGGCGAGTACATTCTCTGATCATTTCTTATTCTGTTAGAATTATTTTCCTGCTTTAGATTACTTTACTTGATACTGTCACGTTGGTCACACGGATTAGTACTATATGGATCCCTTCTTGAGATGTTATCCTCTCAGAGAGCATCGGATACTACATGTTCTGTGCGTTTCACTTACATGGTGTATCACTATGCTTCACGGTTCATTGATCACTTGTGACATGTACTCTCATGATCACAGAGTCTTCCTTGAATCACCCATTTATGGGCATTCCCAGAATCACCCATTTATGGGCCTACCATGTATCACCCCTTGTGGGCCATTGCATGGAATCATAACATAACCTGGCTGGATCCTTGTGTATTGATTGGGGGTACGGGGGAGTAGAAGTAGACATGTGAATAATATCCAAGTAGTGTAGTTCCCAGAATCAGTCCATAGTATAGTTCCCAGAATCTCCTATGCCATTTACATGTCTATATTGTACTCTGACTCACTAGCCACTGTTAGTTCTCTACTTATAGTAGATATTTCTATTACAGTTCTTTCTCTGTTTATATTCTGTACTTTCTTTCAGTTTCCTGTATCTTACTCTACTGCATGCTTATATTTCTAACTTGCTATGATCTGTTGAGATGTATTGTGCTCGCTCCCGTCCTGACTGGACCTGTTGATAAATTTTACAGATAGCTTGGAGGTTGCCTGCTAGCCTAAAGGAGACACATTAGATGTTGTTTAGATAGTTATCTCAGTTGTCTTGTGTTGCATTTACTTTATGGATTACTATATTTGAGATTTGAGGTATTTTCTTGGTTTTGTATATCTTAGACACTTAGACTTCTATCTGCGGTATCTCTTTGTGGATTTCATGTTTTATCTATCTTCTATCATGCTCTACCTTAGATGTGATTGAGACTGTATTTGCTATGTCACCTCCATTCGAAGTGTATATACTGTACAGGTACCTTTATATTGTTAGATGTTTGACCTAGGACAGCGTTCTACCGCCGACACTGCGGCGTAGGCTGAACGTACCCACGTCTCGTGCCCTTACTCTAGGGTACGGGTCGTGACACTTTTGGAGGAAGAAAGAAAGAGAGACAAAGGGGGAGACAACAAAATTAAGAGAGACAAGTAGGACTTGACAAGGGGAGAGAGTGGGAAAAAGTTAAAAGAAATTGAAAGAAAAAAGAAAAAAGAAAAAAGAAAGCAAATGAAAGAAGAAAAAAAAATGAAAAGAAATATATAAAGCAGCCAACATCCCCCCCTCCCCCCCCCCCCCCCCCCCCCCGCTCCCCCCCTCCCCCGCCCACCCCCCAACCTGGCGCTAGTTCAACTGGAGCCAGGAATTTTTTTGTTTGGCGCCAGTTGAACTGGCGCCGGTTATTAAAAAAAAAAATATATATATATATATATATATATATATATATATATATATATATATATATATATATATATATATATATATATATATATTAGGTGCCAGTTTAACTGGCTCCAGTTTATTTTTTTTTTTAATTGGGCACCAGTTAAACTGGCGTCAGCTCCCTTAAAATAAAAATTTGGGTAACTTCTCACTTTTCGCGTAAATACCCTGAATTTTTTCCCCCGAATGAAATTTTCTGTTAAATATATGTAGATCCTCAAGAAAATTTAACATTGTTGTTTCTTCATGTCTAGGGTTTAATTCTTTTGTTTTTTGTTTTTTGTTTTTTTTTGTCAATCACACCTTAGCATTAGTGTTCTTTTTTTTTTTCCCCTTCCCAAATTTTATATGTACCCATAGTATGAGTTCTCTCAGAAACCTGTTTTCAATATCAAGAGATTCATTTCCACAACAGAAGCATGAATTTGGATTAGCTTGATCACATATTTTATTTGTTTTTTTATATATATATGTTTATTGGTATTTGTGAAACTAATTACAAATTATACTTTTCTTAATCTCATCCTTCCCATCTAAGGTTTAGAATTTCTATGTATGCATTTTTGATTACGATCTTTTATGAATGTTATGCACTTGTAGATACTTCTTTCTTAATTTTAGTTCACTTAGGAGGTGAAAGTATGAAATCCTTCTGTTATTGTAGGAACTTGAAGTTGAGTAACTAAGCTGTATTTATTCCACTAATTTGCAACAGGAAAATGATTTTGTTGTTATTTTGAAAATTGCCTTGAATATGTGAACTTATTGTGCACATGGTCATTTTCTTTTCTGTAGATTATAATGAGTTTGCCAGATGATGCAAAAGTCAGTGATGAAGTATGGGATGAAGTGTAGGACATATATCCTTAATCCAAATGGTTAGATTTTGAGTATATTTAAAAAAATTAAAATAAATAAATATATGCCCTAAGGCGTAAATTTCCTAAAGATTTTTTACGTCTTTCATTTGGACGTATTGGGGCATATTTGGAAAATATGAAAACTTTGTGCATTTTAAGCAATAAACAAATAAACAATAACTTCTATGCTCTGTATACAATTTTTTGATTTAAAGTATCATGGTTGGTGATTAGGATATGGGAATCACGTTGGTTAGCCTATGACTCTCCTTGATGTAAAAGGCTCCTTGATGTCAGACAAAAAGAATCAGTATTGGTTGATAGTATTGGCTGATACCTTGTTATTCTAATGGAGACAACCTGGAATTTCTTTGTTGCTGGAATCTCTTTCTAGAGACCAGGAAATGTTAAACAAATATATCAAAAAAGTTTCAACGACAACAACCTGGAATCTCTTTCCAGAAAATGTTGTCATTCTAATGGATTTGTAAAGGAATAAACTTTTATAGTGTCAATTAATTTTTTCCTTTTTGTAATATATGCATAAGAACATGGAATCTCTTTCCAACATGTAATATTTTGGAAAGAAATTAATATAGTGGATTTATTGTTGTCGTAAAACCCTAAAAATCCTATAAAAGATTTAAAATTGAAACCAAACTCACCGGCTGAACGGGGGCCGGAAATGACCGCCGTAGAGAGGAGATGGTGGCCGTCCGTGGAGAGGGGGAGGTGACAGCCGTGAAGAGGGGACGATCATGGGTTGCATGGAGAAGTGGCGGTGACAGGTTGTGTGGAGAGGAGGCAGTGATCGGCTGTGGAGAGAGGGCATCGATCGACTGTGGAGAGAGGGATTTGGAGAGTTGAAGCGTAGCCATGGGGAGGGTCGGGAACAAAAAACCAACGCGAGAGAGAGAGAGAGACTAGAGGAAGAGAGAGAGAGAGAGGGGGGGGGCTGGAAAGAAAGGTTTGGTTATATTTCATTATGGGTGAGCATATAACGGTTGAAAACCAAAAACTGAAAACCGAACCGAAATATGACAAACGGTTCGGGTTTTCGGTTATCGATTCGTTTTTCAGTTTCGAAATTTGTAAATTTGAAATAACGGTTCGGTTTTCAGTTCTTGATCCGAGTAACCGATCCGAAACGAAAACCGATTTAGATTAAGTAATTTATGAAACTATCCTAAATCTACATATACTAACGTTTTGTAACTCCTAATTGAGCACACTCTCTCCTTCTATTCTCTGTCGGTACTTCTCTGATCACTCTATCTCTACCATCAATCTATATTTACTAATATTCTTCACACTATGTAGTATAATAATTCATAAATACAATAATATCATATTTTTTTTAAAATATTATTTAAATAGGCTCATTTTGCTAAAAATTTGAAGGTCCTGCACATTGGCCCATGAAATCGAACCAACCGAAAACCGTTTGTTCGGTTCATATAAAAACGGTTCGGTTTTGAAAAATACAGTTTACGGTTCTGTCGGTTTTCATATATACGGTTCGGTTTGAACCGAACCGTTGCTCTCCCCTATATTTCATGGGTGTTTTTTCAAAAAGTACCCTAATCTATTATGAAAATACCCAAAACCTTCATAACTTTTAATCCAAACCGTTAAATTATAATATAGGTGGTTACATATTATAAAACCAAACCACCCGAATGGTTCTTGAGCGTTCCTCCCTCTCTCTCTCTCTCTCTCTCTATATATATATATATATATATATATATTTTAGGAGATTCACATAATCCTTTTTTATATATATATATATATATATATATATATATATATATATATATATATATATATATATATATATATATAAGGATTATGTGAATCTCCTAAATTCAAATCTGTCCTAAATTAAAACCCTTCCACCCAATCTCCATGTATATATAGATTTAACATCTATATAATAGATGAGTTATATAACTACATCTCCTTAATTCAAATCGGAATCTTTTATGTCCTAAATTAAAACCCTTCCTACACCCAATATATATATAGGGAGCGGATCAAAAATTCGCCTTAGAAAACCCCCTAAAAACCCCCTCACTCTAATTCGTAATATTAATGTTAATATTAATGTTAATATTAATGTTAATGTTAATATTAATTTTTTATATTTTTTTTATATTAATGTTAATGTTAATGTTAATATTAATTTTAATGTTAAATTTAATGTTAATTTTAGTATTTAATGTTAATTTTAGTATTTAATGTTAATATTAACATTAATATTAACATTAACATTAATATTAACATTAATATTAATATTAAATTATGGATTAGAGTGAGGGAATTTTTTAGGGGATTTTCTAAGGGGGACTTTTTATCTCCTAAATTCAAATCCGAATTTCTTTATGTCCTAAATTAAAACACAATCTCCAACCGACGTCATATTACCTATACTGATCTCCTAAATTCAAATCGGAATCTCTTATGTCCTAAATTAAAACCCTTCCTGCATCCAATCTCCATATATATATATATATATATATATATATATATCCTAAATTCAAATCCGAATTTCTTTATGTCCTAAATTAAAACACTAAATCTCCAACCGACATCATATTTACCTGGCCAAATCCTAAACCGGTTAGGATAAAACCAATCCTATATATTACTCCCTCTACCTCCGATCGTTCTAACTAACGGAGCAAACCGACTCCGAAGACAAAAACAACCGGATTCCGACCCGCCACCCACCGGCAACTCCCGCTGACCGCTGTCGGCCGACTGCGCAGTCAGAGAAGAGTGCCGAATTCGTCGATCGCTCCTCCATCTTCGTGCTGCTGATTTCTCAGGTACGGTACACTCTCCGGCGATTATTCTGCTAAATTTCGGAAATAAATTCACATAATTGACAGATCATATCTAAGGTTAAAGTAGGCTAGCTAGTAGGAAACTAACAACTCGAGCTCAACTTCTTTGTTCATCTATCAAATTTATTTATTCTTTGAAATCACACGCGCACGCACACACACAATTGGAAGGTTGGAACCTTGCCGGCCTGTATGGATGTCCTCTCTAATACCTCCACTAAGACTAGAAAGCTCGGACTTCATCTATCAAAATTCACTGGGTGATTTTGGAAAAACTCTAATTAATTAGTTCTCGTACGCTCATCGGGTCGAGATGACTTGTGCTGTTGGGTGCAACTTGGAAAACTTGGAACTTTGATATGTGACAAGTTTTGCTAAGTTCCAATTTGCAGGCATGGGCAGGCTAGCAAATTAAATTCCTTATTTTAGTAAATTGTAATATTGTCGAGATTCTCAGTAGCTATTTCTTCGGTTCTAAAACCGTGACCATCAATATCTATTATTTAAGGATTATCTCTAAGGGCCTACTTGGCAATCGTAGATGTGGCGGTTATAAGATATTTTAAGAATATCGGTTATGAGCGCTTAAGAGGGGTCCAATTTTGGATGGTTTTAAGTGACAATTTTTAAACCAGCTTGGAAATTCATTAACGAGCAGTTCTAATATTTTTTTTTTACACAAGTAAAATTATATATGTGTCCAAATATAAACAAAACTATTCCGAGTACGGGAACTGCCACCAAGTCAACGCCTCGATCACGAGGTAAAAATCCATATTTGATTAAAATACTAGAAACACATGAAATAATAGAAACATTCGGTTGAAAGTAGGATAGAAAGACTTTTTAAACAAGTCGAAAAAAGTAGCCATATTTTTGAAGAAATAGAAGAAAAACACAAATGAGAAAGAAAAGAAAAAAGATAGTGTAGAGTATTAGTAGTTATAATTATATATTTTTGATGAGAATATAAATAAAATAAAATAATGAACCGCTCAAAACTTACCGATTTGGGGTATTTATAAAGCCATCCAAAATTACACTACACCGACTCAGGGCCGGCCCTGGCCCATGGCGGCCAGGGCGACCGCCTAGGTTCCCATGGAATAGGGGGCCCAAAAAATTTAATTTAAATACATATATATTAGTAATCTTGTATCTAAAATAGAACTAATATGTAACATGATCCTCTTTTATCACAAAATATTTGTGGTGTAGTGGTTAGTATGTTAAATTTGCATACTAGCTGTCCTAGCCTCCTAGGTTGAATTCTTGGTTGTAATTTAAAATTTACTTTTATTTTAATTTTTTATATTATATATGGGACTCATTATAAAAGTTTGCCTAGGCCCCCCTTGAACTCAGGGCTGGCCCTGCACCGACTTTGGGGTTTTTTTTAGCCAATCAAATCCAGTGTCTCAAAAAATTAACAAACAGGGATTAAACCAGTGCCTCAAAAAAATTAACAAACAGAGGTTTTCATAATCGTCGGTTCAAAAACATCCTTAAATTGGTGAAAACATGGTTAAAGCAGACCCTAAGGAAAACTTGTTGAGCAACCGGAGCACTATAAAGGATTCTCTCTAAGGAAATTGAGAGCAATATGCAATATTAATCTAGCCACTTGGTCCTATTAAATATTTCCAATTCCATCTAAAATATTTAATATGACAAGTGTGATTAATATTGCTCCGTTCTCTTTAATTTACCACTAATGATTTTGCACTAGTCTGGCTGAAAATTTATTTTTTAGAAAGGAGGATTATATTTTTTGAACTCTTTATATGATTCCGGAATCTCCGCCCTGATTCGAGATGATCAAGCAGAATATTTTTTTTTCATGATCTCAAATTTATCAAGATCTATAATTTTGAATTTTAATATTCTAAAATCCATGTGCCACGATATTAATTGTGATTTTTTTATAAAATATATGCATAATAGTAAAAGTATGATTTATAATGTACATTATGGTTATAATACCAAAATATATGTTATGTCAGTGCAATTTAGTGTTAGTGTTGGTGTTGGAGTATATTTTAGTATAGGAACATAAAAGACATGGATTCTTTTAAGATGGACACTAAAATAAGCTACACCACACCAAAAATATATGTTGTGCCAGTGTTCTTTAGTGCACCAAAATATATGGTGTGTCGGTGTTCTTTAGTGTTGGTGTTTGAGTATATTTTAGTATAGGAACCTAAAAGACATGGATTCTACTTTGTCAATCACAGGACAACATTTACAGAAGTAGTAGTTTGAGAATCAAAATTTCATCCATATTTCTTCATTGATTAATGAAAATAGGACCCAATTAATCTTGAACCTCATCTTCAATGTACAGGTTAAGAAAATGACTGGCAGTTCTACCGATGTGCAAAAAAGACCTTGGTCGGACCTTCCACTAGAAATATTGGAGATGATCAAGATGAAGCTACCTCTTCCGGAACACACCAACAGTTTCTCTTCCGTTTGTCGACAATGGCGCAAGATCCCTAGATATGTCTACCCTGCCGACAACTCACCATTACTCGTCTACTACAAGAAGGCCGAATGCGGAGTGTGCAACTACTATAGTCCTGCTCTCCACAAGACGTTCATTGTTCCATGTCCGATCGACCTCTCCGGCACCACCTTTCACCACGCCGTAGATGACTGGCTGTTACTCTCTCGAGGCAAGTACGAGCTGTTCTTGGTCAATCCTTTCACCGGCGCCTCCCACCAAATAGAGAACTTGGAATATCCAATTAACATGAGTGTCATGGCTTTCTCGGCTCCTCCGGTGTGCACTTCGTCCTCGACTATAGATCCTGACTGCATACTCTTCGGTATCAGAGTTTACGCTCACGTGTTTGGCGAAATTATGACATGCCGAGGTCTAGCTAACTGGTCCGAAATTCGTTTTCAGAATAATCGTCCTTTTAAGTTGGCAGACACTAGTCCTGTGTTCCACCGAGGTCTCTTCTACTGCCTAGGCTTGGATGGCACCCTGGGGACCTTCGATCCATCTAACGATAAATGGACTGTACTTTCCAAGCCAAGACCTATAATCTTACCTTCTGCAATCGGTCAAGCCCATTTTATCAAATCAGAGGAGAAGCTCTTCTCGGTGCTCATCGAAAGACAATCGATGCAATTCAATGTATTTAGACTGAATGAAGAGCTAATGCAATGGGAGAAGGTAGGAAGATTGGAGGACAACTGTGCATTGTTCGTAGGACACCCGAAGTCACTGATGGCGCCATCGACAATGATGATGAGTAACAAAATTTTCTTCCCTAGGGTTCATGGCAAGCCGGAGATCATACCGGCAGAAGTGAGGCTATCCGGAGGAAGATTCTTTTTTGTTACAAAATCTTTGTCGCGGGACTTTGGAGAAAGTACAAAATCTTTGCATCAAGATGAAGAGGGAATGTGCTACTATGATTTAGTGAAGAAGAAGAAGCATAATTTTTACAAATCACTGGAATACATGTTCAGCATTTGGTACACAGCCAGCAGACAAAAGTGAACAATAAGTAGTTATGTAAACGTTTCAACAGTTTATTTACAACTAGACTATCATTTATTTAAGTTTTAGATATATTTGGTTATTAAAAGTTTTATGTTTAGCTGGATATAGTTTGAATACATTTATTTTTTCAATTTGAATTTGAATAAGTTAATTATGTGATCTCCTTAACAAGATGTTGGAATTATTCAATAATTATGGGGCCACACATGTAAGATTAATTGTGTCTGGGCTATCTAAATAATTAAGCCAAATTAAAGTAGTCTATTTGAAAAATTGACTTAAGGGTATAATTGTCATGGAATTAATGTGTAGATATCGGAGATAATTCTAATTTGATGAGGGGCCAAATTAGAAATATCACAACACACATATCTATATATGTGTATTCATTAGGATTATGGTCCCCAACTCATACGGCCACCAAGAGAGGGTTTTCTCTATTCTCTTCTGTATCCCCATCAACAAAGAGAGTAACAAAGATTTCATCTTCCTTATTAAGGACCGTAGTGGGTTGGAAGATCAAACCCCATAAAGAGACGATCGCTTCAACATCCATCAAGTCAGGCAATGGATTCAGGTACGCTTCTGTAAAAGTCCTATTTTTTTAAAATTATTTATTATTGTTTTATTAGAGTTCAAATTAATTTATGCAATTTTTTTTATTAGAAATGACCTTAGCCATTTTTAAATTTTGGAACATAAGACGTCCATGAATTTTGGTACGAAAGATGTAGTAGTGTGCTTTGACCAGTATATTAGCCATGTCGTGGGAGGCTTAGCCATAGTTCAGTCCGAACTAGGAAAACCAGGCCGAGTTGTGAAATAATGCTTTTAAATTATTTTAATTAAATATTATATTATATATTGATTTTTAGACGGTTCGGTTTGTCCAATTCAGTCCGAACAGGGTCCGAACCAAATTTAAGCCCGTGTAGGCATGTGGTGGGACCAAGATGGCCATGTAGAAATATTTCATGTGTGTACAAATATTTTTAAATAATTTTGAGACTTGTTGAATATTTATTGACTTTCGGTACAAAATTTACATTTTATTAAAAAAATAATGTTTTACAAGATGGTATGATTTTTGGACCCACACATGGGTGAGCGATAAAGTTCACCCATTGGGACGATTATTATTATTTTATTATAATTTAAGTTATTTTGTGGAGATTAAATAAATATATTTTCCTATTTAAATATTATTACTACTTCGAGTTGATTTATTAAGGATTGAATTTATGTATATATGTAGATATGCTCAAATATATTAAATAAGTGGATAGTTGACTTTTAAATGATATTTGGATTTAAATAGATTTTTTTGGTGTATTTATGAATATATACATATATATATATATGTATATAAGTTTTAGAATAAGAAAAAGAAAAGAAAAAGAAAAAAAAAAAAAAAAAAAAACAAATAAACCCACCTACTTAAAAGTGGGCGGGCCCCTCCCCCCATCCGTGCACAGCAGCAAGGGGTAACTCGTGGAAAGGCCAAAAGGGGTATTAGTAATAATATTTATATTAGGTTTTTTAACCGACTTGATATATATATAACTCTTTCTACAAGCCTCAAAATCCTATTCTTCCAAAACGAAAGTTGAGGCTGATCATACCCTCTTCGCGTGCGAATTCGTTTCACCAGCGACGGAGGTTTGTGCGCGACGAACGGAGAATCGGAAGTCAGTCCCGCGTCACCCACGGAGCAGTTTTTCCACTCAAGGTACCCTACTTCCCTACGACGTAACTTTTTGCTCGTAAATCCGATTTCTGATCCGTAAAATGTTCTGGAAAGTAGACTTGACCCTCTTCAAGATCCCCTAGGTGGATTTTGGCATGGCCATCCAACTTGCTCGAAAAATCGAGACGAAGTTGGAGAAAAACCCACTTTTCTGAATATTAAAAACTGTTTTGAAACGCCAGCTTGTCGGCCACTTTTCTTTCTGTACAATAGGATTTCGTATAAAGTAATTGAAGAAAGTCAAATACAACCTAACCGAGATTGTAACGCACCTTTTGGATTCACTTTTTATCTAGTATGTAGACAGTTACACGTTGTTAAAGTTTTTCGAAAAACTGTAAATTCTATTTTCAAAAAGTGGAAAAATACCCCGTACGAGGTACGTCCGGACAAACCGGGCGACCCCGTCGCAAACCGAGAGTACCGAAAGGTCCGTATCGACTTTGCGGACGTGCGGGCTTTGACGGAATTCAAATTGGTTGCGTGTGCGCGACGAATTTGACCCGTATCCGTCAAATTTTTCCGTATCGGGCTTTTCGGAATTTCTCAATTAATTTGTGCACACTCATCATATCGTGATGAAACTTGCGCCATTGGACTCAAAATATTTTTCTGGTCCTGTGAGCCAAATTTGGTCCGATTCTGAGACCGTTGATCGGGACGCTATTTTGGCGGGCCCACAATCCCACTCAACGGGCAATTTTATGCACAGTCCACCGGAATCCAAAATTGGACATACCGTTGGGTTCGTCTCATCAAAATAAATTCGTAGACATGTAGTTTAACGACTTTAGAGACCATAGATATTGGCACGCATTTCGGTGCAAAGCGGGTCCAACGGCGGACATCGTTTTGACCCGAAATTACGATTTTGTCCCTGTTCCAGAATTTAACTTTTGGACAGGCGTTTCTTAGGTATATCTTCTTCACCGAGATCATTTTTGATATTTGTTTCAGTGTCTGGAGTCATCTGTGAATTGTGAGTTTTGGTGCTGACACTTGCTACTCTTGGATTTGCCTTTCTCGCACCGCAGGCAAGATACCTTGCCATTATACTGTTTATATTCAGTTGCATTTTATTACATATCACTGTTCATTATTTTCAGTTCTTCTAGTTCTTGATTTAATGTCTGCACAGTGATATTAGATATACTTTGTTATTATCCTTTGATTGCATATGGACTTAGGTTAAGAGACTACCGTTGTAGTGTATTGCATATACCTTGACACTGTTGTGCCACGAGGATGTGTGAGATGAGTAGCATGTAGAGGTTCTTGTGTGTGGGCTGATCCCCCATGTGCATGCGTTAGGGCTAACTGCTAATAGAGGCGTGTTAGGAGACTTAGCAGTTAGTAGAGATACATGGTCGTGGATGCGACTTGACAGGTACATTGGGTGGGGAGAACATTTTCTTGTCGTATGGGCTTCTATTGCACTTCCCTTATAACCCGGAAGCTCCGCTGGAGATACGGGTATGAGCCTCTCAGGTTGGCCACTGTCGTTTTTCAACGTCATGCTCTCGGTCACTGGTGCCCAAGTGGGGACTATACCAGATCCCATTACAGCCAGGGCTCAT
The DNA here is from genome assembly GCA_029216955.1 of Iris pallida. Taxonomy (NCBI): domain Eukaryota; kingdom Viridiplantae; phylum Streptophyta; class Magnoliopsida; order Asparagales; family Iridaceae; genus Iris; species Iris pallida. The sequence goes on along the minus strand of JANAVB010020597.1, from coordinate 13,510,229 downwards.
GCGACGAAAGGTTTGTTCTTAACTGCATGTTCACTTTAGTATGGTTAGAGTACCTTATTTATGTCTTGTCACTTTCTTTTATTGTGGCATACTTTATATTCAGTATTTATTATGGCATGTTTATTGTATCTTGTTACGTCCCTCTGAGGACCTGGTTATCTCTCCAGGTGTGTGCTTCTGTGATTTTTGCAGGTGTTCTAGCCAAGGCCGTGATCTTCTCTATTCTTTCGAAGACGATTGCGCTTGGTTCGTCTCGCTATTTTATCGATCACTTCTTGTACATTTTATTTGAGATAGTTGGTAGTGGACTTTGTCTCCGCCCAACGATTGTATACATGACAAATTTAAAGTTACTTTTATATCATTTATTTATCTAGTGGATGAGATTTAGTTATTATGGTTCTACTGTATTTTACAACTTATGTATTCATACGAGGTTTCTATATATTGGAGTATACTTCGTATGTATACAGCTGGCATGTCGATGTACCTAGTTCCACGTATTTTGGGACTGGAGCATTACATGTTTTTGTGGTGGCCAATGCAGGTCGAGTTGTCACTTCGGTTACGTTACTGTATCGATGTGAGCCTGCAACATAGGATTATAATCTAGGAATCTCATCCATACAACTTGACCTTTTTTTCTTGGCTTCAAATTTCGAACTCTCGTCCGACTTCCTTGGATTGCATCTTGCTTGATTCCTTTCTACCGTTGATTCTTATTTTCGTGCTTAGTATCGACTAGGAAGATGACTACACTAGTATATGCTCATAGGTCAAACACACGGCTAGAATGGTTATATTGGCAATTGGAATACATTTAAGACTCTAATTGGGTTAAAAGGTTCTTCTTTAAAGTGTGATTTAATGATTAGTAATTGGTAAAGTAGGATACTAACAAGAAGGTTTTAATCTTGAGATTTCTAATTAGTAAACACCAGAGGGTTTATAGAATTTTATACTTGGTTTAAGAAATTGATTGATTTTCAAGATTTGATATTTATGATTTATTGGGGTATAGTTGTACATCCTTGCATAAGTATAAAATTGATTTGCTTTTCGAGTTGTGATATTTATGAGTTTTGAGCGATAGATATACATCTTTGAACAAATATAAAATTTATTGATTTTCGAGTTTTGATGTTTATGACTTATTGGATTATGGTTATACACCTTTGCACGATTATAAATTTGGTTTGAGAATGATCTTATATTTTAAAAATGGCCGTAGGGATTATTTAAATTGAGTTGTACGACTTGCGATTTTCGTGTTTAGTAAATTTTAAATTTTAAGTGGAAGTAATGATGGCGAATTTTTGGTTTAAATATTTGAAAGTTATGAAAATAATTTTTGAGAAATTTTTTTTATTTTAAATTTTGTCCTATGATTGAGGATTTATAAAATCTATTTAGATTTTTGGTTTAAAAAAAAAGGAGATTTTGACTGATAAGATTATGTGAAAATTTAGTTTAATGTGGGATTGCTAATATTAAATTTTTGGAGAATTTCGAAGGATGTGATGGAAATTTTTTGATTGATTAAAGGAAGTTACCATATAAAAGTTGTGATTTTGTTGGAATAACTTAGCATGAATAGAAGTTAAAATTTATGAGAGCATTGAGCTTAATTTTTGAGATTACTTTTAATATGCTAAGAGTTTTATTATGAGTTATCTGAAAATTTTAGAGTGTTAAAATTTTGATTGATTGTGAAATTTTATGGATTCGTAAATTATGAACTCTTGAGTTAAATAGTTGAGTTTAAACGTTAATTTTGGAAAGGGTTAGTAGTAAAGTGATAAAATTTTGCTTGAGATTTATGAGAGTGATTTAAATTTTTTATGATGAATTTGAACTGCTTGAAGTGAATACAAATTTTGGTGGTTTATTTTAAAAGTTTATTTTTGAAACTTTTTGAGGATACTTGAGTTAAATTTTAATGGTAGGCCCCAAGATAACCCTACTGAGTATTCCACACTAATTGCCATGTCACCATGACCATGATAGTGGTATATACCCAAGGGTTGTTAGTCATCTACCCAACTATGTGACTGTAATTCCACCTCGACTTACTCGATCTTCCTTCAATTCTAGATCTTTAATTGTGACCTTCTAACCCATTTGCAATTTGATTAATGATTTAATGGTTCCTTAACTGTATTCATCCAGGAGACTATCTTCTCTCCGGAAATGTGCCCCTAAATTATTAGTTTTATGGATTCTTTAATTAATTTTTATTTCATGCTGTAACTTGATCTTCATTATTTTGTGCATTAATTATCATATCGTGAACTCCCACTTTCTATTGTTGACCTTCTGGCACCCCCTACCATGACTTGTATATTTGAAGCACAACACTAGACTTTTCTTCCAACAAATTTCATGTGTAAGACCTAGACAAGTCCACCTTCATGTAGATGTATCATGTCCCACTAAAACTCGTCACCTTGTACACTATTTTTATGATATGACCTTTTAATCAAAGTGGCCAAACTATAATCTTTACCATGATACCGATATATTTTTGACTACAGATAGGGATTCCATCTCAACTCAATTCTTTCGACCGATATGTGATTTTGTTCTACTTAATTCCCTAAATGCTAACCTTGTGTTTTACTTTGATTGCTTGACCCGTTGTCCTATCACACTACTAGTTTAACTCTTGTAAGTTGGGTAGAATACCTCACCACCTAGCAAACCTTTTTCCTCATGAACCACATTGTTAAGTTCACTTAGACTATAAATTCAAAGGACCCTACCTTATCAAGTCTACCCAGCCATAGATGAAGAAACACTAGGACAACTGTATAGGCCCAAACTTTAGGCGAGCCATAATTTTAAAAGATCTTGGACTATTTTAAATTCCTTCATCAGTACCTTCCTTGCTCATATTTTGACAATCTCATGCTACTAAGGTAGCTTCAGTTTTGCAAGCTTATTTCATTATCAAGCTTGATCATGACATATTTTATTGGGTGCACCCATTAACATATTGTCTAATCAGAACCGGTGCATGATGGTCTGATCAACCTATTGTACCTTGGTTCGCTTATCATATATTATTCTACATGGATGAAGACATAGTAAACTTGCCTTAGAGTCTCATCCGTGACCGCCTTGACAATTCTCTTTTGAATTATTTTTGCCGTCGATGAACCCCGTAATTCGTACTCAATATATAACACCGTCTTTGAAACCTTTGTTGTTCTTGTCTTTTACTTATTTTGGAAAGACAATGCACTGTACTTGCTAAGATAGACTCAAGGTATCATCATTGGTTGCCCAATCGGTTAATTATACACAAATGTAGATAGCCACCGACCGAATCATGTGGCTATATCCTCGACTTTAACTACTCCTCATTTCTCAACCGTAAAATTTTTATCGTGCCCTTCCAAATGTTCTTGAGCACTCGAGAATGATTCTAATCATTCACTTAAATTAAACCCTCAATCGAGGCAATTAGTCTCCAGTTTCTCTCTATGAACCACATCTCCCAAATGTTTTTTTTTTCTTTGGTCTACTCATTTCCTTACCGTTCTTCTAAATTGGATATTCAAAAATTTGCTACCTTCATTAGAAACCCTTATTCAATTCCATAACCATGATATATTTTTGTATATATCGACTCCACAATTTTCTATTGCATGGTGGTGTTGAACGCCGTTTTATCGCCTCCACCAAATTTAATTGTATTTTTGGTATTGACGAACTCTTCCTATTCCTCAACCCTAACTACCCTATTAATCCTAAATTTCGAGGACGAAATTCTTGTAAGTTGGGTAGGATGTAAAAGCCCTATTTTTTTAAAATTATTTATTATTGTTTTATTAGAGTTCAAATTAATTTATGCAATTTTTTTATTAGAAATGACCTTAGCCATTTTTAAATTTTGGAACATAAGACGTCCATGAATTTTGGCACGAAAGATGTAGTAGTGTGCTTTGACCAGTATATTAGCCATGTCGTGGGAGGCTTAGCCATAGTTCAGTCCGAACTAGGAAAACCAGGCCGAGTTGTGAAATAATGCATTTAAATTATTTTAATTAAATATTATATTATATATTGATTTTTAGACGGTTCGGTTTGTCCAATTCAGTCCGAACAGGGTCCGAACCAAATTTAAGCCCGTGTAGGCATGTGGTGGGACCAAGATGGCCATGTAGGAATATTTCATGTGTGTACAAATATTTTTAAATAATTTTGAGACTTGTTGAATATTTATTGACTTTCGGTACAAAATTTACATTTTATTAAAAAAATAATGTTTTACAAGATGGTATGATTTTTGGACCCACACATGGGTGAGCGATAAAGTTCACCCATTGGGACGATTATTATTATTTTATTATAATTTAAGTTATTTTGTGGAGATTAAATAAATATATTTTCCTATTTAAATATTATTACTACTTCGAGTTGATTTATTAAGGATTGAATTTATGTATATATGTAGATATGCTCAAATATATTAAATAAGTGGATAGTTGACTTTTAAATAATATTTGGATTTAAATAGATTTTTTTGGTGTATTTATGGATATATACATATATATATATAGATGTATATAAGTTTTAGAATAAGAAAAAGAAAACAAAAAGAAAAAGAAAAAAAAAAAAAAACAAATAAACCCACCCACTTAAAAGTGGGCGGGCCCCTCCCCCCATCCGTGCACAGCAGCAAGGGGTAACTCGTGGAAAGGCCAAAAGGGGTATTAGTAATAATATTTATATTAGGTTTTTTAACCGACTTGATATATATATAACTCTTTCTAAAAGCCTCAAAATCCTATTCTTCCAAAACGAAAGTTGAGGCTGATCATACCCTCTTCGCGTGCGAATTCGTTTCACCAGCGACGGAGGTTTGTGCGCGACGAACGGAGCATCGGAAGTCAGTCCTGCGTCACCCACGGAGCAGTTTTTCCACTCAAGGTACCCTACTTTCCTACGACGTAACTTTTTGCTCGTAACTCCGATTTCTGATCCGTAAAATATTCTGGAAAGTACACTTGACCCTCTTCAAGATCCCCCAGGTGGATTTTGGCATGGCCATCCAACTTGCTCGAAAAATCGAGACGAATTTGGAGAAAAACCCACTTTTCTGAATATTAAAAACTGTTTTGAAACGCCAGCTTGTCGGCCACTTTTCTTTCTGTACAATAGGATTTCGTATAAAGTAATTGAAGAAAGTCAAATACAACCTAACCGAGATTGTAACGCACCTTTTGGATTCACTTTTCATCTAGTATGTAGACAGTTACACGTTGTTAAAGTTTTCCGAAAAACTGTAAATTCTATTTTCAAAAAGTGGAAAAACACCCCGTACGAGGTACGTCCGGACAAACCGGGCGACCCCGTCGCAAACCGAGAGTACCGAAAGGTCCGTATCGACTTTGCGGACGTGCGGACTTTGACGGAATTCAAATTGGTTGCGTGTGCGCGACGAATTTGACCCGTATCCGTCAAATTTTTCCGTATCGGGCTTTTCGGAATTTCTCAATTAATTTGTGCACACTCATCATATCGTGATGAAACTTGCACCATTGGACTCAAAATATTTTTCTGGTCCTGTGAGCCAAATTTGGTCCGATTCTGAGACCGTTGATCGGGACGCTATTTTGGCGGGCCCACAATCCCACTCAACGGGCAATTTTATGCACAGTCCACCGGAATCCAAAATTGGACATACCGTTGGGTTCGTCTCATCAAAACAAATTCGTAGACATGAAGTTTGACGACTTTAGAGACCATAGATATTGGCACGCATTTCGGTGCAAAGCGGGTCCAACGGCGGACATCGTTTTGACCCGAAATTACGATTTTGTCCCTGTTCCAGAATTTGACTTTTGGACAGGCGTTTCTTAGGTATATCTTATTCACCGAGATCATTTTTGATATTTGTTTCAGTGTCTGGAGTCATCTGTGATTTGTGAGTTTTGGTGCTGACACTTGCTACTCTTGGATTTGCCTTTCTCGCACCGCAGGCAAGATACCTTGCCATTATACTGTTTATATTCAGTTGCATTTTATTACATATCACTGTTCATTATTTCCAGTTCTTCTAGTTCTTGATTTAATGTCTGCACAGTGATATTAGATATACTTTGTTATTATCCTTTAATTGCATATGGACTTAGGTTAAGAGACTACCATTGTAGTGTATTGCATATACCTTGACACTGTTGTGCCACGAGGATGTGTGAGATGAGTAGCATGTAGAGGTTCTTGTGTGTGGGCTGATCCCCCATGTGCATGCGTTAGGGCTAACTGCTAATAGAGGCGTGTTAGGAGACTTAGCAGTTAGTAGAGATACATGGTCGTGGATGCGACTTGACAGGTACATTGGGTGGGGAGAACATTTTCTTGTCGTATGGGCTTCTATTGCACTTCCCTTATAACCCGGAAGCTCCGCTGGAGATACGGGTATGAGCCTCTCAGGTTGGCCACTGTCGTTTTTCAACGTCATGCTCTCGGTCACTGGTGCCCAAGTGGGGACTATACCAGATCCCATTACAGCCAGGGCTCATGCGACGAAAGGTTTGTTCTTAACTGCATGTTCACTTTAGTATGGTTAGAGTACCTTATTTATGTCTTGTCACTTTCTTTGATTGTGGCATACTTTATATTCAGTATTTATTATGGCATGTTTATTGTATCTTGTTACTTCCCTCTGAGGACCTGGTTATCTCTCCAGGTGTGTGCTTCTGTGATTTTTGCAGGTGTTCTAGCCAAGGCCGTGATCTTCTCTATTCTTTCGAAGACGATTGCGCTTGGTTCGTCTCGCTATTTTATCGATCACTTCTTGTACATTTTATTTGAGATAGTTGGTAGTGGACTTTGTCTCCGCCCAACGATTGTATACATGACAAATTCAAAGTTACTTTTATATCATTTATTTATCTAGTGGATGAGATTTAGTTATTATGGTTCTACTGTATTTTACAGCTTATGTATTCATACGAGGTTTCCATATATTGGAGTATACTTCGTATGTATACAGCTGGCATGTCGATGTACCTAGTTTCACGTATTTTGGGACTGGGACGTTACAGCTTCCGCAATCAATTTTATTATATTCTTCATCTCATGAATCGACAGGGTACAATAAAAAATCTTACAAGTGGTATCAGAGCCTTCTGTTCGATTTGTGAGGTCGAAGTTTTTGGATCCAATTTTTATTGTTGTTCTGGAATCCTAGATTGTTCAATATAATTTAATTTAGGATTCTGATTGTTCGATCAAAGTTTTTTTTTTTAATGATCTGTCAAAGAAAGAACAAATTAGGTCAGCATATGCTAATTCAGATCATGTGTTTTTGGTAAATTATATTCAGATTTAAAAATTCAGATCATGCCTACAGTTTATGGACGGTAAGGATTCGGTTAAAAAAATGTAGAAATTTTGTCGTTGGGTCTGATGCATAGTGCTTTCTTCGTGCATTGTACGTGTTGTTATTGTGTGGCATGTAAAATTTCTAACAGTGGAATATACTTAAATTTGTGGTTTTAGTTTGTTCAAAAAGTCGATTCTTTTTCATGCAAAAGCTGCATTGTGTTTTCTCCTGATGGATTCTGGGACTTTTAGCATTGAGTGCCAAATGGCATTGTCATGTAGTTGGTACTGCATACAATTGAAGATCTATTTGATTTGGGAAACATATGAATGAGGAGGACCAAAGTCATGCCAAAAAGCTTCCAGGCCAAAAAATCATTAGGAGATCGCTTTTAATTTTGGTAAAAAAGGAATATTAATTTTGCAAAGTAGATGATTCGTTGTTGGAAACATATTCAGGATGCTACTTTTGGCTAAGAATGACAAATGTTGTTCATGTTGAAGATATATAAATGGTGTTGGAGTTATTCACATGTTATACGTACTTGAAGTTTAAGGATTAAAGTTTTTTTTAATCAATATATTATTGCTTCTATATAGCTGCATAATGCTCCATTATCCATAATGTACACTCTTATTTGGATTTATTTGGTCTGTTTGCTATATGTTCTCCTCTGGATGCATATCTTCAGTAGATTATTTTATTTGAAGTAACCTTTTTTTTGGTTATTTGATATAATCTGTTAATGCATATATTTGACCTTCTATAGATTATTCTATTTAAAATAATCCTTATGCATTATTTGATATTATCTTTGGATGCATATCCTCCGTAGATTATTTCATGAATTTTGTTATAGTGATAATATCCAATTTTACCAAATTAAAATTCATGATTATGCTTTTGATTACTTTATTTGAGTAATAATCTTATGAATATGCATGTATATAAAGTTTTGGACATAATTCAGTTTGTAAAATTTAGTTAACATTCAAATTTTTTGGTGCCTTTTGTGACTAGCAATAGTTGTCTAATATTCTAAATAGACTCATTGAAACAAGATGTCGCCAAAGTGACCTCTCTTGCGTAGATAGTCTATGAGGAATGTTGGATGTTTGTGTGTGTATATTCATGCGGGTATTAGTCGGCCCAAAGGAAGGTTAATACTTGGCCGAATTGCACACATACTTGTGGTGATAAATGTGTGACAATTGTAAGGTTTACATGTGAATAATAACCCGATCCAAAGATAGGCTTATTATTTGACATGACTTATTGTCAACGTTTGATCATTACACCAAGAGTACCACTTGCAGTTAATATCACTGTCCAAAGACTTGATATTAATGATGTACTAGGTATCTTGAGATGGGGTTCACCATTATTTGAATTTGTTTGACTATTACTCTTTGGTTATTAATTAGAGTATGTTTGTCTATTTATTTTTTGTTCTCTTTACAGTTAATGTTGTTAAAATATCTGCCAATAAGATTTTAATTTTTATGTTTAATGGGATAAACTTGAAGGGCAAAAAGAAATGAATACAGTAGCTGCTAAGGGTTCAGGTCAAAAGAAACAACAATATAAAACTAAGGGTTGTTCTTTTTTGATAAGACGGGACAAATAAAGAAAAAATGTACAAAGTACCACGCATGGCGTATAAAGAAAAGTACATTTCTAAATTTAGTCTGTTCTGAGGTTAATTTAGATTTAGTACCTAAAAACACGTGGTGGTTAGATTCTGGTGCTACTACCCACATTAGTGTTTATAGACAAGGTTGTCTGAGCTACCGAAGCCAATTGATGGTGAAAGATACATCTATGTGGGTGACGGCAAATCGGTAGAAGTAGATGCAATAGGACATTTTAGGTTATTTTTAGGAACCGATTATTATTTGGATTTGATATACACTTTTATTGTACCGTCTTTTAGACGAAATTCAGTTTCCTTAATGGACAAATCCGGTTATCATTGTTCATTTGGAAATAATAAGTTTAGTCTATCTTTAAATCCAAATACTATTGGTAACGGTTCCTTTAAGATTTATGATCACCTATATTCAGTTGAAACTATTGCAGCTTAAATAAAACCTTGCAAGTGGAGTCATGTGGCACTAAACACAAAATTAACAATAAATATTTTTAGCCTCATTATGACATAAGCGATTAGGTCACATCTCTAGAAATAGAGTTGAACGACTTGTGTCTGATGAGATTTGGATTTTATTGAATCTATAGACTTTAATGTCTATATTAATGTGTAAAGGAAATACAGACCAAAGTTCAATTGTAAGCAGCTACTTTATTGTCTATGCTGACAAATCAAGGGGTTAATAATTATACGGTCCCACACTAAGAATTTTTTTTTGAGACGAGAAGTATAATATTTTTTGAGGATGTTGAGTTTGGGGGAGAAATAAAGTCAGGATCATTGTCTTTGAGAAGGAACCAATTACGATTCCTACTATCACTTTTGACGATGTGCAGGATTCTATACCTGTCATGATCAAGAAGTGAATTCGGAGCCTCAATAAGACAATGTCGAATTACCTCTATAAGTCGTTTTTGAGATACCTTAACAACGACAACGTAGCGGCACCCCATTCAAGATAAGGTAATTATTCATAAAGAACAAACTCAACAACCTCAAGAACTGGTAATGTTAAGAAGGTCCACAAGAGAAAGGAGAAATATAATTTCGGATTATATTGTCATATTTCTTTAGGAACGTGAGGAAGACCGTGGATACTGGAAGATGATCTATAATCATCTTCCGTCAGGCCATGGAAAGTTCTAGTTCTCAAAGTGGATTGATACAAAAAATAAGGAGTATAAGTCCATGCAAGACAATAAAGTTTAAGAACTTGTCCCATTACCAAAAGGTATGAAGTCCATTGGTTGCAAATGGACATTTAGAACTAAGAATGATTTGAAGGGTCATATGGAGAGGTATAAAGTACGTCTTGTAGCTAGTGACTTTACTCAAAATTTTGGGATTGATTTTAAAGAGTTTTTCTCTTTGGTATCTTTGAAAAACTCCTTTAAAACAATCATAGCACATGTTGCACATTTTGATCTTGAATTACATTAAATGGATGTCAAAACGACATTTCTCAATGGTAACATTGACGAAACAGTTTATATGGTGCAACCAGAAAACTTTGTGTCGAAAGACCAAAAGAATATGGTTTGCAAATTGACAAAATTTATTTATGAACTCAAGCAAGCTTCTCGTCAAAGGTACTTCAAGTGATTATCTCGTTTGGTTTTGAGATGAACACTGTTGAAGATTGTGTGTATCACAAGTTCAGTGGGAGTAGAAATATTTTTTTAGTTTTTTATATTGATTGAAGTGTTCAATGCTGTCACGCCCCAGAACCAGAATACTGGAGAGCGGGGGCAGACATAGCCAGCTACGTATAATAAAATGGGATCCACTCCACTATACGGTCACGGCTGTCTAGATATATGAGGGTTTATCTACAAGCCAACAGTCTCTTAAGGTCATGAACAAGCCTAGTGTCTCAATCACAAGCAAGCAATAGTAATTACAAGATGTCAGAGCACCAAATATATAATAGCAAGGCGTCCCATACATTATATATTCAGCTGATCATGAAGCTAGTCGTTACAAAATGTGAGGACTAGCAAGAGTTTTAGTCATACATGATCAACCCTAGGTTGCCAATCATGTTACAGCCCGTAGGCAGACAGTAAGTAAAAATGTACACGAGCTAACACTTGCTCGGCGGCTAAACGCCTCAAAAGAATAATTTTACAATAAAGTGGAAGGACAAAAGAAACCCATTCGTTGCCCTGGTTACGTCTGGTATTCACCATCGGGCTGGAAAACCGGTAGATCCTCTGGAGCTGCTCCGGAATCTGGCCATACAAAACCAGCTGGGTCAGACCCCAGAAAGTGCAAGTGCCACAAAGGAGGCTTCACTTAAGAACTAAAACCAGCAATCAGCACAAGATATAAATATAAATAAAAAAATAAGGACTGGAATAAAAGAAAACATATCAGGATGATATACGACGAGATAACCATGGAACTATTCAGATAGCCAGGTTACAACCCGTAAACCAAACAAGGACCGGGGTTGTAACCCTTCGTCTGAACGGAGCTTGGTTTCTCACCATTTATCGGTAAAATAAATACAAGCATTCTGGTCATTCAATAGTCTGGAACAGGGTCAGGGCAAGACTAGACTGGTTAGACTCCGTCCAATCACTTCACGGCCAAGCAAGAATTACGGCTTGATACTTTAACTAACTAGGGTTGTCACAAGCCTAATTACTAACAAGATGCAGTGAGATTATTCCACAGCCACAAGCCCTGCAGACCATCCAGGTCACCCAGGTCGAGAGATTAGGGTTGAATTCAGGTGGGTACATCGTCCAGGAAACGCATGTACCCTTAAGCAGTTTGAAGGGTGCAACACATGACAGTGTGCTGGAAATGTGCCCTACTCGACGGCAGGCTACAGATCCCAAGCGCACCCAGGTAACGGGATTGCCTGTAGCTAGAAAATCTCTTCATGACTAATGTATTAATCTAGTTGTTAACCTTAGTCCATTTTAGTAGGTACTCCTGACCGTGGTACTCAGGAGTCCCCTCCTAGACATGATGCAAGACAGGACTGGATTATTTGTACAAGCACAATCGTCCACGGTGTCCAGGTTATTTATACAGGTCATGTCATGTCAGGTAGCCGTCGCAACAGCTTATCAAGATATAACATGTCAGGTTTATCGTGTCAAGTATACTTGTCAGGAGTGCGCCACGACGGGCCACTATCAGGTCATGTCAGGTCATTATGTCAGGAGTGCACCACTACGAGTCACTATCGTGTCATGCTCAGGTATCATTTCCAAACATATTAAACAAATTCATGATTATCAAGTTCATGACAAGAGGCGTAAGGATATAAAATGGACGTTAAATATCTAATAAAATATCAATATATAAGGCTATAGAAGATCAAGGGTAATCAGGCTACGCTCAAGCCAGGCTACGCTCAGGCTAGCATACGCTCAGGTCTGCGTACCAAAGGATCCATACACTTCCAATGGGAAGCGTACGCAAGGGTCAGCGTACACAAGGGCACGCTCAAGCTACAGGTCAGCGTACGCTCAAGCTAGCGTACGCTCAAGACACGCTACCAACAGGCAGCGTATCAAGGCTAGCGTACGCTCGCTAAAGAGCAGCGTACACAAGTCAGCGTACGCTCGCTAAAGAGCAGCATACACAAGTTAGCGTACGCTCGCTAAAGAGTAGCGTACACAAGTCAGCGTACGCTCGCTAAAGAGCAGCGTACACAAGTCAGCGTACGCTCGCTAAAGAGCAGCGTACACAAGTCAGCGTACGCTCGCTAAAGAGCAGCGTACAGCTCAGTGGCGTAAGCTAAAAGCTAGCTCACTGCTCACTGTCTTCTCCAAATGGCAAGAACAGCAAGAACTCTAAAGTTGAATCTAAGCTTCAATTGTCCAAATCTTGGTCAAAACAAGTCTGAATCCAACTTTCCAAAGGTCAAAACTGGGTAGAATGAAATGCTCTATAACATGGAACCATTAAAACTTGAAAACAAAGAAGTTTAATAGATCAAAACCACCAAAATCCGAAAGTAACTAATTTTTAGATCTACAAAAATTAAAGCCTCAAAGTGAAAAATGACAAGTTCTAATGTGGTTTAGAATCATGAGGAGAAGCTAATGAAACCATCAAAAGGAGTTCTCTTGTGGAAGCAAGTTGCACTTGCCTATGGTGTTCTTGGTTGGTGGAGAAGAGTAATGGTGGGGGAAGGAGAAGTAAATGAGAATTATGGAGGAGAGAGAAGGTTGGTGGGGATAATAAAGAGGGGGGTTGTGGTAGAAATGAAGGAGAAGCATAGGCTAAGGTGTTCCACCCTTGGCCCATGATGAACCAAGCATTGGGCCGGCCGAACCAAGCCAACCCAAACCGAGAGTTAAACCAAGCCGAGAGCTAAACAAGGAATAATACAAGAAAAAGACACGTACACGTATTTCCAAAATACGTAATACGAACCACAGGCATTACAACTCTACCCACCTTAAAAGAATTCCGTCCTCGGAATTTAATCAAGAGGCTAGAGGAGCAATGACAAGCTATATTAATAACAAGCAAGCTATACTAGGCAATCAATCAATCATGTATGTAAGCAAGGAAATCGAAGGCACGAGAAAAATGAAAGATATCCTGCTGGGAATCTCTCTGCCAGTTCTGGATCTGAGCTTGGACCTGGGCATACTGCTGGGGTCTCTGTAGCTGGAAGGTTAGGGCCTGAGGCGGCAATGGCCTCGGAGGCTGGTACTGCTGCTGAAACACTTGGGCCTGAGGCGGCAATGGCCTCGGCAATGGATACTGCTGCTGCTGCTGGACTGGAGCTGGTCCCCTTACCGAGGGACTAGTCTGGGCCGATGACGAACTGACCCTATTCGGACAGGACCCTATCTTGTGGTCCGGTGCCCCACAAGCCAAACACAATCCCTGTGCTCTGCGACACTCTGAAACAACGTGTCCTGGCTTTCCACAATGAGTGCAGCCCATTGCGGAAGACTGCTTCGGCTCTTGTTGCTGAGGGGACGTGATCGACGTTACTGAGGCCGCCTGCCTCGGAGTTCCAATTGTCAAAGCCCTAACTGCCGGGGCTGGTGCTGTCGACTGGGTCATCTGACCGTAAGATCGCTTCCGACCTCCGGTCCTGTCCACGATCCTGTGGGAGGTATACTCGTGCCTCCTAGCTGCCCTCAACACTGCATCAAAAGTCTGATGCTCAAACTGTTCTACTGCCAACAAAATCTCGAGATGAAGCCCTTGCTGGAACCGCTGGGCTCTGTCAAACTCGGTCGCCACCAAGGTGGAAGCAAACCGACTGAGCCTCGAAAACTCGGCCGCATATCCGTCGACCGTTCTGCCTCCTTGCTTCAGGTTGGTGAACTTGGTCTGAAGATCATACCGAGCCACTGCATCGAAGTACTTAGTCTGGAATCTCTCTCTGAATAGTGTCCATGGAATAGGGGCCACTAATCCCATGACCTGTGCTTCCCACCAACTGTGGGCAAGATCCAATAACTGTAGACGCACCACGGCCACCTTCTCGTCTTCTGGGGTTCTGGCTGCCTGTCACCCTCATTTCCTGTATTACGTATTTATGCTCGTATTTGATTTTGGCACGTATTTTATTTTCTCGACTTGCGGATTTTGGTTTCCCGTAAATGGGTTTGGACCATGGCTTGGTTTTATTTTATGGAATTGGTTTGGTTTGATTAGGTTTGGTTTAATATGAATTGGTACACTTTAACCTACACTCCTCCCTCAACACACCACAACCACCCTCATTATATCTCCACCAAACTTTCTCTCTCCTCTTTATTCTCCATTAATTTTCTTCTTCTCCTTCCTCCACACACAACTCCCCAACCCATAGGCAAGTGCATCTTGCCATCAAATAAGTACCACTTTTATTTGTCCATTAGCTAGATTAGGCCATGGAGAACAACTTTAGAACTTGACATTTTGTGATTTGGAGTTTTCTTTGTTCTAGATCTAGGTTTTTACTATTTTCAGATTTACATGGTTTTGATCTATTTAATTTCGATTTTTGCATGTTTTGATACTTCCATGTGGAAGAGAATTCGATTTTACTCAAGTTAGAACCTTGAAAATCTAGATTTGGTTTTGATTTGATCAAGTTATGAAGAATTGAAGTTTTGAAGTTCTTGGAGTTCTTCTCGGGTTGGAGAAGCAGCCCTCTCGGCCTGCGCTCTTTAGCGCAAGGCCGATTGCGCAGCTCACCCTTTGGTGAACTGCGTACCTTCCTTCTCGGCCAGCGCCTTCATTGCGCATAGCCGATTGCGCCCGGCCTCTTAGGCTGGACCGCGTATCTCCCTTGGCGTACCAACCCCTGCGCAGTTGGCCCCTGCGCAACCTGACTCATACGCAATCCACCCTGCGCAAGCCAGCCAT
Source organism: Iris pallida (assembly GCA_029216955.1). Taxonomy (NCBI): domain Eukaryota; kingdom Viridiplantae; phylum Streptophyta; class Magnoliopsida; order Asparagales; family Iridaceae; genus Iris; species Iris pallida. The sequence continues at coordinate 13,494,903 of JANAVB010020597.1, read as the reverse complement.
GCACAATCCACCTATGCGCAATCCATCTCTGCGCAACCAACTCCTGCGCAGTTCACTCCTGCGCAGTCTACCTTCTGTGCAATCCATCCATGCGTCATCTGCCCCTGCGCACTTGGCACCCTGCGCAGTTGGTACCCTGCGCAGCACATCCTGCGCACTTGGCACCCTGCACAGTACATACCCTGCACAACCTACTTGTCTGTGATGAATTTGTTATTTCTTGATCTTGGCTCTTTTATAGTCCTATTTATATTAGTACTTTATTAGATATTTTATGCCCATTTTATATCCTTACGCCTTTTGACATGAACTTGATTTTACTTAATATACTTGGAATGACTATTGTACATGGCCTGGTATGACAAGGAACTAGCATAACATGACAGTGACCCGTAGTGGTGCACTCCTGACATGACCAACTTGACTTGATAGTGGCCCGTGGCGGCGCACTCCTGACTTGACTTGTAACTTGTAACTTGACTCGTATAATCAACTTGACACCGTGGGTGTTCCTGCTTGCTTGCTTGTACAATCCACTTGTCTTGTCTTGCATCATGTCTAGGACGTGACTTCCTGGATACCACGGCCAGGGACTCGCGCTAAATTGGATTAGGCTAATGATTAGATCAAACTAGAACATGGAGAATTCCCAGTCACAGGCAATCTCGTTATCTGGGCGCTTTAATGGACTTGTAGCTTGCCGACGAGTAGAGCACATTTCCAGCACACTGTCATGTGTTGCACCCTCTAAGTCACCTAAGGGTACATTTGTCTCCCGGGCAATGTACCTACCTATAACTCTCAATCCGCGGAAGGATAACTGGATGGTCTGCAGGGCTTGGGACTGGGAGTTTCTCACTTGCATCTTGTTAGTAATTAAGGCTTGTGATAACCCTAGTTAGTTAAAGTAGTAAGCCGTAGTATTTGTTTGGCCGATTGCGAATGGATGGTGTCCAGCCTTGTCTAAGTCTCGTCTAACTCCAGTACCTGCTATCTCCTGAGCATGTTTGTTTTACTTATCTTAACGATAAATGAGTAGAGACAGTGAGCTATTCAGGCGAAGGGTTACAACCCCGATCCTTGTCTGGTTTAAGGATTGTAACCTGGCTCCCGGAATGGTTCCACGTCCCTAGTCGTTTATCGCCCTGTGTACTTTATTACTTGTACTTTCTTTTATTCTTTATGTTCTGATATGCTGGCTTTTGTTCTTATTTGTGGCCTCCTTTGTGGCACTTGCTCTTTCTGGGGTTTGACCCAGCTGGTTTTGTGTGGCCAGATTTCGGAGCAGCTCCCGAGGATCTACCAAGCTTCCAGCCCAATGGTGACAACTAGACGGAACCCGGGCCAAGAGTGGGTTTTCCTTTTTGTTTTACCCACTTATATGTAAATTTATTCTTTTGAGGCGTTTAGCCGACGAGCACCTGTTAGCTCGATGCACATTTACTTACTGTCTGCCTACGGGCTGTAAACATGATTAACAAATCCTAGGGTTGATCATGTATGACTGAACTCTTGCTAGTCCTATCATTTTGTACGACTAGCTTCATGATCATCCAATATGTAATATTTGGGACGCCTTATATATATATATATTTGATGCTCTAACATCTTGTAACTCTGTTAATTGCTTGAGATTGAGACAATAGGCTTGACCTTAAGAGACTGCTGGCTTATAGTAAACCCTCATATCTAGACAGCCGTGACCGTATAGTTGAGATGTATTCTATTTCAATATACGTAGCTGGCTATGTCTGCCCCCGCTCTCCAGTATTCTGGTTCTGGGGCGTGACATGGTTTTAGTGGTAGTCCATGCAGGTCTTGTCAATCAAGAAATGTGAGGGTTTACCGAATAGATGTCTCAATCAATATTCGCCCTTGATCTCTGCTCGTATCTTCAAATCCCTGAGATTCTTGACCTGATCACATGCTTGTATCATTGATCTGTCCGGGTCCTTTCCTTACTGTTTCCTATGTCGTCTTCTTCAGCGGCATTACTCCCGGACCTGCCAACCAGCCAGAGGAAGCTCGACAAGCACCCCAGCACCAGGAAGATCAAGCTCAGCACTCTGGAGTAGCCTCCCGAGTTATGCTTTCCGGAGGCTCAGAACCTCCAGTTCAGGCAGCTCCGCCCGTTCAACCAGCTAGACTGGATGAGGGACCTTTGGTAGGGCTTATCAGAGAACTGCTTGCATCCCAAGATCGTCGAGGCGACGCCTTGCACCAGGAAGTTCATGATGCACTAAACCGAGGAGGTCCCCAAGGGAATCAGGCGGCCAACAGTTTCAAGCGCTTGAACCCTCCCTTCTTTGACGGCAGTGAAGATGCGATTGCCGCAGACGCTTGGCTTCAGGATACCGAGGTGGTTCTAGAAGCAGCTAGGACACCTGAGAATGAGAAGGTGGCGGTGGTACGCCTACAGTTGTTAGACTTGGCTCGCAATTGGTGGGCAGCTCAGGCCATGGGGTTAGCGGCACCAGTCACTTGGGCGACGTTCAGAGAGAGGTTCCAGACAAAGTACTTCGATACGGTGGCACGGTACGACCTGCAGACCCGGTTCACCAACTTGAAGCAAGGAGGCAGGACGGTCGATGGCTATGCGACCGAGTTTTCCAGGCTGAGTAGGTTCGCCCCCACCTTGGTGGCAACCGAGTTCGATAGGGCTCAGCGATTCCAGCAAGGGCTGCACTTAGAGATATTATTGGCTGTGGAGCAGTTCGAGCACCAGACGTTCGATGCAGTATTGAAGGCAGCAAGGAGGCATGAGTATACCTCCCGGAGAATTGTGGACAGGACCAGAGGCAGGAAGCGGTCCCACAACCAGATGCACCAATCTTCAGCTCCAGCCCCGGCAGCTAGGGGTATAACCATTGGAACTCCGAGGCGGGCGGCCTCAGTGACGTCGGTTCAGCATTCGACCCCGACGTACCCGCAGCAACAGAAGTAGAAGCAGTCTTCCGCGGTGGGATGTTCGTATTGCGGGAAGCCGGGCCATGTAGTGGCAGAGTGTCGTAGGGCACAGGGATTGTGCCTGGCTTGTGGAGGAGCAGACCACCAGATAGGGACCTGCCCGAATAGGGGAGGTCCATCATCATCCAACCTTTCTAGTTCTTCGGTGAGAGGACCAGCCCCAGTTCCAGTCCAGCAGCAGCAGCAACAGCAGTACCCGAGGCCATTGGCGCCTCAGGCCCAGGCCTTTCAGCAGCAGAACCAGCAGCAGTTCACCCAGGCTCCAGCACAGAACCGACAGAGGGGTTTTCAGCAGAGGGGACCCGCAGCTAGAGGTCATGCTATGATGATGACCATGGAAGAAGAAGTTGCACCAGGTGAGGTAGTGGCAGGTACTATTCTCGTCAACACCTTTCCAGCATCTGTATTATTTGATTCTGGTGCATCGCATTCATTCATGTCTGCACGATTCGCGACACGGATAGGATTGGAGCCCGAGTCATTATCAGTGAGGCTCAATATACTTACTGGTAATGGTCTTGTGGGAGTAGATCGAGTGTTTTCCTCATGTCGGATCGTAGTTAGCGGTAGAGAGTTTCCCGCTAGGCTCATAGAGTTTCCTATGGCAGACTATGATGTAGTCCTAGGCATGGATTGGTTGAGAAACTATTATGCTAGGATAGACTGCCATGCTGGCAGAGTTGTCTTTAGTATTCCCGGAGAGCCAGAGTTTTCATTTTCCAGAGGCGCCGTAGAGCCATCTCCTCTAGTATTGCGGATGGCAGTAGCAGTAGTGCAGTTGCCCCGGATAGTTGAAGAGTTTCCAGATGTCTTCCCAGAGGAACTTCCAGGGATGCCACCAGAGCGGGAGATCGAGTTCACCATCGACTTGATTCCCGGGACAGCACCAGTATCAGAGCGAGTCTACAGAATGGCGCCTTCAGAGTTGGAGATTTTGTACAAGATGATTGAAGAACTCAGGACCAAGGGATTCATTCGTACAAGTGGATCGCCTTGGGGAGCCCCGATGCTTCTTGTGAAAAAGAAGGATGGTACGTCTAGGCTATGTGTTGATTATCGTACCTTGAACTCAGTGACAATCAAGAACAGATACCCTCTCCCGAGGATAGATGACTTGTTTGATCAACTCAAAGGGGCTTCAGTTTTCTCGAAGATAGACTTGCGGTCAGGATACCACCAGATCAGAGTCAGAGAGCAGGACATCCCGAAGACGGCGTTCAGATCTAGGTACGGGCATTGGGAGTTTCTAGTTATGCCCTTTGGAGCGACCAATGCGCGGCAGTGTTCATGGACCTCATGAACCGTATTTTCATGCCTTACTTGGATCAGTTTGTGATAGTGTTCCTTGATGACATCCTGGTCTACAGCAAGAGTGAAACAGAGCACGAGCAGCATCTCAGAGTTGTCCTCTAAATTCTCAGAGAGCACCAGTTGTACGCCAAGTTCAGTAAATACGAGTTCTGGCTCGATCGTATTTCGTACTTGGGTCACATCATTACCAGAGGAGGAGTGGAAGTGGATCTCCAGAAGATTGTGGCTATCGAGGCATGGCCAGTACCCAGCTCAGTGGCAGAAGTTCGCAGCTTTCTTGGATTGGCCGGCTACTACCGGCGGTTCGTCTCTGATTTTGTAAGGATTTCAGCGCCGATGACCCAGTTGACCCGCAAGGATGTGTCGTTCGTTTGGACAGCAGAATGTCAGGAATCATTTGAGAAGTTGAAGCGAGGTTTGATAACGGCTCCCATTCTTACCCTTCCAGATGGGACCGGAGGATTCACAGTTTATTGCGACGCTTCAGGCAGAGGATTGGGATGTATTTTGATGCAGCATGGGAAGGTAATTGCTTATGCGTCACGTCAACTCCGTGATCATGAGAAGAATTACCCGACCTACGACTTGGAGCTAGCAGCAATAGTATTTGTACTTAAGTTGTGGAGGCACTACTTGTACGGAGACAGAGTGGAGATTTTCACAGATCACAAGAGCCTGAAGTATGTTTTCACCCAGAAGGACCTTAACATGCGGCAGAGAAGATGGCTCGAGCTACTGGTGGACTACGATGTGGATTTGCAGTATCATCCAGGGAAGGCCAACGTTGTAGCGGATGCGTTGAGCCGGAGAGCCGGAGTTTATTTCCTGACGGCGCAACCAGAGTTATTGTCGGATCTTCAGAAGATGGGAATTGAAGTGGTTCTTCCTTCCAATGTGGCCCTGATGGCCAGCCTACAGATTCAGTCCACCATAGTTGAGAGGATCCGGACCGCACAGTTAACAGATTCCAAGATTCAGCGGCTCAGAGCAGAGTGCGAGGCAGGGAGAAGGCCAGAGTTATGTATTCATGAGGATGATACACTTCGACACGGCACGCGTTTTTGTGTACCCAGTGGAGATATCAGACAGGAAGTCATGGCAGAGGCTCACAGTTCGCAGTACTCCATTCATCCAGGCGGCACGAAGATATACCGAGATATTCGTCAACACTTTTGGTGGAATGGTATGAAGAGGGAGATAGCCCGGTATGTCTCTCGATGTTTGGTTTGCCAACAAGTCAAGGCTGAACATCAGAGGCCAGCTGGACTTCTTCAACCTTTACCGATCCCAGAATAGAAATGGGAACACATAACCATGGATTTCGTGACTGGGTTACCCAGATCTCCGGCAGGCAGAGATGCTATTTGGGTCATTATGGACAGGCTTACCAAGGTGGCACACTTTCTTCCATTTAGAGTTGGACAGTCGACGGCACAGCTAGCAGAGATGTATCTCAGGCAGATCGTCAGACTTCACGGAGTGCCAGTCAGCATAGTATCAGACAGGGATACGAGATTCACATCGCACTTCTGGCGCAGTCTTCATCAAAGTTTGGGGACTCGTCTCAAGTTCAGCTCAGCGTATCATCCGCAGACAGATGGACAGTCAGAGCGTACTATACAAACTCTCGAAGATATATTGCGGTCGTGTACCCTTGACTTCGGTGGTTCGTGGGAGGATCACCTGCACCTGGTGGAATTCTCGTACAACAATAGTTTCCAGGCCAGTATCCAGATGGCACCCTTCGAGGCTCTGTATGGTAGGAAGTGCAAATCCCCGTTAGCATGGGACGATGTCAGAGAGAGGCAGATGCTCGGTCCAGAACTGATTTCTCAAACGGTTGAAGTGGTCAGGAAAGTCAGAGATCACCTCCGAGTTGCTCAGGATCGCCAGCGCCATTGGGCCGATGCTTATCGGCGTCCCTTAGAATTTGTCGTCGGCGACCATGTATTCCTTAGGATCTCGCCTACCCGCGGCGTCATTCGTTTTGGCGTACGGGGAAAGCTTAGTCCTAGGTATATAGGGCCGTTTGATATTCTGGAGAGAGTAGGCGATGTGTCCTATCGTCTCGCTCTTTCGCCGTCGCTAAGTGAGGTACATGATATATTCCATGTATCCCAATTAAGACGGTACATCCCGGACCCGAGCCATATCCTAGATTATTCGGAATTGGTTGTTGGTACCAACCTTTCGTATGAGGAGAGGCCCGTGTCTGTTTTGGACCGGAGGGAAAGACGCTCAAGAACAAGACTATTAACTTAGTCCGTGTTGCTTGGGGTCATCACTCTCTAGGTGAGTCAACGTGGGAGCGTGAGGACGACATCCGATCGCGATATCCCTACCTGTTTGACTCGTAAGGTATAATGTCTTCCTTGTGCCTTACGCTTTCCCTTCCTTGCTTGCATTGTATGATTGTATGATTGAACTGCTTAGTGTAGCTTGTTTGTGCTTAGTATAGCTTGTCGTGGCAATCTCTAGCTCCTTGATTAAATTCCGAGGATGGAATTCTTTGAAGGTGGGTAGAGTTGTCACCCTCATTTCCTGTATTACGTATTTATGCTCGTATTTGATTTTGGCACGTATTTTATTTTCTCGACTTGCGGATTTTGGTTTCCCGTAAACGGGTTTGGACCATGGCTTGGTTTTATTTTATGGAATTGGTTTGGTTTGATTAGGTTTGGTTTAATATGAATTGGTACACTTTAACCTACACTCCTCCCTCAACACACCACAACTACCCTCATTATATCTCCACCAAACTTTCTCTCTCCTCTTTATTCTCCATTAATTTTCTTCTTCTCCTTCCTCCACACACAACTCCCCAACCCATAAGCAAGTACATCTTGCCATCAAATAAGTACCACTTTTATTTATCCATTAGCTAGATTAGGCCATGGAGAACAACTTTAGAACTTGACATTTTGTGATTTGGAGTTTTCTTTGTTCTAGATCTAGGTTTTTACTATTTTTGAATTTACATGGTTTTGATCTATTTAACTTCGATTTTTGCATGTTTTGATACTTCCATGTGGAAGAGAATTCGATTTTACTCAAGTTAGAACCTTGAAAATCTAGATTTGGTTTTGATTTGATCAAGTTATGAAGAATTGAAGTTTTGAAGTTCTTGGAGTTCTTCTCGGGTTGGAGAAGCAGCCCTCTCGGCCTGCGCTCTTTAGCGCAAGGCCGATTGTGCAGCTCACCCTTTGGTGAACTGCGCACCTTCCTTCTCGGCCAGCGCCTTCATTGCGCATAGCCGATTGCGCCCGGCCTCTTGGGCTGGACCGCGCATCTCCTTTGGCGCACCAACCCCTGCGCAGTTGGCCCCTGCGCAACCTGACTCATGTGCAATCCACCCTGCGCAAGCCAGCCATGCGCAATCCACCTATGCGCAATCCATCTCTGCGCAACCAACTCCTGCGCAGTTCACTCCTGCGCAGTCTACCTTCTGCGCAATCCATCCATGCGCCATCTGCCCCTGCGCACTTGGCACCCTGCGCAGTTGGTACCCTGCGCAGCTTACCCTGCGCACTTGGCACCCTGCGCAGTACATACCCTGCACAACCTACTTGTCTGTGATGAATTTGTTATTTCTTGATCTTGGCTCTTTTATAGTCCTATTTATATTAGTACTTTATTAGATATTTTATGCCCATTTTATATCCTTACGCCTTTTGACATGAACTTGATTTTACTTAATATACTTGGAATGACTATTGTACATGGCCTGGTATGACAAGGAACTAGCATAACATGACAGTGACCCGTAGTGGTGCACTCCTGACATGACCAACTTGACTTGATAGTGGCCCGTGGCGGCGCACTCCTGACTTGACTTGTAACTTGTAACTTGACTCGTATAATCAACTTGACACCGTAGGTGTTCCTGCTTGCTTACTTGTACAATCCACTTGTCTTGTCTTGCATCATGTCTAGGACGTGACTTCCTGGGTACCACGGCCAGGGACTCGCGCTAAATTGGATTAGGCTAATGATTAGATCAAACTAGAACATGGAGAATTCCCAGTCACAGGCAATCTCGTTATCTGGGCGCTTTAATGGACTTGTAGCTTGCCGACGAGTAGAGCACATTTCCAGCACACTGTCATGTGTTGCACCCTCTAAGTCACCTAAGGGTACATTTGTCTCCTGGGCAATGTACCCACCTATAACTCTCAACCCGCGGAAGGATAACTGGATGGTCTGCAGGGCTTGGGACTGGGAGTTTCTCACTTGCATTTTGTTAGTAATTAAGGCTTGTGATAACCCTAGTTAGTTAAAGTAGTAAGCCGTAGTATTTGTTTGGCCGATTGCGAATGGATGGTGTCCAGCCTTGTCTAAGTCTCGTCTAGCTCCAGTACCTGCTATCTCCTGAGCATGTTTGTTTTACTTATCTTAACGATAAATGAGTAGAGACAGTGAGCTATTCAGGCGAAGGGTTACAACCCCGGTCCTTGTCTGGTTTAAGGATTGTAACCTGGCTCCCGGAATGGTTCCACGTCCCTAGTCGTTTATCGCCCTGTGTACTTTATTACTTGTACTTTCTTTTATTCTTTATGTTCTGATATGCTGGCTTTTGTTCTTATTTGTGGCCTCCTTTGTGGCACTTGCTCTTTCTGGAGTTTGACCCAGCTAGTTTTGTGTGGCCAGATTTCGGAGCAGCTCCCGAGGATCTACCAAGCTTCCAGCCCAATGGTGACAACTAGACGGAACCCGGGCCAAGAGTGGGTTTTCCTTTTTGTTTCACCCACTTATATGTAAATTTATTCTTTTGAGGCGTTTAGCCAACGAGCACCTGTTAGCTCGATGCACATTTACTTATTGTCTGCCTACGGGCTGTAAACATGATTAACAAATCCTAGGGTTGATCATGTATGACTGAACTCTTGCTAGTCCTATCATTTTGTACGACTAGCTTCATGATCATCTAATATGTAATATTTGGGACTCCTTATATATATATATTTGATGCTCTAACATCTTGTAACTCTGTTAATTGCTTGAGATTGAGACAATAGGCTTGACCTTAAGAGACTGCTGGCTTGTAGTAAACCCTCATATCTAGACAGCCGTGACCGTATAGTTGAGATGTATTCTATTTCAATATACGTAGCTGGCTATGTCTGCCCCCGCTCTCCAGTATTCTGGTTCTGGGGCGTGACACTGCCTCTAGAATGACTTCAGTATCCTGGAGCCACGCGTCAGCAGCAATAGCATCTTCACTGCCATCGAAGAATGGAGGGTTCAGGCGCTTGAAACTGTTGGCTGCAGTATTTCTTGGATGACCGCCTCTGTTCAGAGCATCTTCTACTGCCTGGTGCAAGGCATCGCCTCTACGATCCTGGGAAGCTAACAATGATCTGATGAGACCCACCAAAGTTCCATCATCAGGATCTGTAGGCTGGACTGGCTGAACTGGCGGCTCTCCTCCAGTAGGTACGACTCGGGAGGCTGCTCCTGAGTGCTGGGCCTGATCTTCTGGTTGCTGCTGGTCCACGGAAGGTGATCCGCCTTGCTGATCGGCAGGTCCAGGTTCAATGCCGCTGAAGAAGACGACATGGAAACAATAAGGAAGGACCAGGACAGATCAACGATTACAAGCATGTACTCAGGACAAGAATTTTCAGGAATCAAGAGGATACGAGCAGAGATCAAGGGCGAGTACTGATTGAGACATCTATTCGGTAAACCCTCACATATCTTGATTTACAAGACCTGCATGGGCCACCACTTAAACCATGTCACGCCCCAGAACCAGAATACTGGAGAGCGGGGGCAGACATAGCCAGCTACGTATAATGAAATGGGATCCACTCCACTATACGGTCACGGCTGTCTAGATATATGAGGGTTTATCTACAAGCCAACAGTCTCTTAAGGTCATGAACAAGCCTAGTGTCTCAATCACAAGCAAGCAATAGTAATTACAAGATGTCAGAGCACCAAATATATAATAGCAAGGCGTCCCATACATTACATATTCAGCTGATCATGAAGCTAGTCGTTACAAAATGTGAGGACTAGCAAGAGTTTTAGTCATACATGATCAACCCTAGGTTGCCAATCATGTTACAGCCCGTAGGCAGACAGTAAGTAAAAATGTACACGAGCTAACACTTGCTCGGCGGCTAAACGCCTCAAAAGAATAATTTTACAATAAAGTAGGAGGACAAAAGAAACCCACTCGTTGCCCTGGTTACGTCTGGTGTTCACCATCGGGCTGGAAAACCGGTAGATCCTCTGGAGCTGCTCCGGAATCTGGCCATACAAAACCAGCTGGGTCAGACCCCAGAAAGAGCAAGTGCCACAAAGGAGGCTTCACTTAAGAACTAAAACCAGCAATCAGCACAAGATATAAATATAAATAAAAAAATAAGGACTGGAATAAAAGGAAACATATCAGGATGATATACGACGAGATAACCATGGAACTATTCAGATAGCTTGGTTACAACCCGTAAACCAAATAAGGACCGGGGTTGTAACCCTTCGTCTGAACGGAGCTTGGTTTCTCACCATTTATCGGTAAAATAAATACAAGCATTCTGGTCATTCAATAGTCTGGAACAGGGTCAGGGCAAGACTAGACTGGTTAGACTCCGTCCAATTACTTCACGGCCAAGCAAGAATTACGGCTTGATACTTTAACTAACTAGGGTTGTCACAAGCCTAATTACTAACAAGATGCAGTGAGATTATTCCACAGCCACAAGCCCTGCAGACCATCCAGGTCACCCAGGTCGAGAGATTAGGGTTGAATTCAGGTGGGTACATCGTCCAGGAAACGTATGTACCCTTAAGCAGTTTGAAGGGTACAACACATGACAGTGTGCTGGAATGTGCCCTACTCGACGGCAGGCTACAGATCCCAAGCGCGCCCAGGTAACGGGATTGCCTGTAGCTGGAAAATCTCTTCATGACTAATGTATTAATCTAGTTGTTAACCTTAGTCCATTTTAGTAGGTACTCCTGACCGTGGTACTCAGGATTCCCCTCCTAGACATGATGCAAGACAGGACTGGATTATTTATACAAGCACAATCGCCCACGGTGTCCAGGTTATTTATACAGGTCATGTCATGTCAGGTAGCCGTCGCAACAGCTTATCAAGATATAACATGTCAGGTTTATCGTGTCAAGTATACTTGTCAGGAGTGCGCCACGACGGGCCACTATCAGGTCATGTCAGGTCATTATGTCAGGAGTGCACCACTACGGGTCACTATCGTGTCATGCTCAGGTATCATTTCCAAACATATTAAACAAATCCATGATTATCAAGTTCATGACAAGAGGCGTAAGGATATAAAATGGACGTTAAATATCTAATAAAATATCAATATACAAGGCTATAGAAGATCAAGGGTAATCAGGCTACGCTCAAGCCAGGCTACGCTCAGGCTAGCGTACGCTCAGGTCTGCGTACCAAAGGATCCATACACTTCCAATGGGAAGCGTACGCAAGGGTCAGCGTACACAAGGGCACGCTCAAGCTACAGGTCAGCGTACGCTCAAGCTAGCGTACGCTCAAGACACGCTACCAACAGGCAGCGTATCAAGGCTAGCGTACGCTCGCTAAAGAGCAGCGTACACAAGTCAACGTACGCTCGCTAAAGAGCAGCGTACTCAAGTTAGCGTACGCTCGCTAAAGAGCAGCGTACACAAGTCAGCGTACGCTCGCTAAAGAGCAGCGTACACAAGTCAGCGTATGCTCGCTAAAGAGCAGCGTACACAAGTCAGTGTACGCTCACTAAAGAGCAGCGTACAGCTCAATGGCGTAAGCTAAAAGCTAGCTCACTGCTCACTGTCTTCTCCAAATGGCAAGAACAGCAAGAACTCTAAAGTTGAATCTAAGCTTCAATTGTCCAAATCTTGGTCAAAACAAGTCCGAATCCAACTTTCCAAAGGTCAAAACTGGGTAGAATGAAATGCTCTATAACATGGAACCATCAAAACTTGAAAACAAAGAAGTTTAATAGATCAAAACCACCAAAATCCGAAAGTAACTAATTTCTAGATCTACAAAAATTAAAGCCTCAAAGTGAAAAATGACAAGTTCTAATGTGGTTTAGAATCATGAGGAGAAGCTAATGAAACCATCAAAAGGAGTTCTCTTGTGGAAGCAAGTTGTACTTGCCTATGGTGTTCTTGGTTGGTGGAGAAGAGTAATGGTGGGGGAAGGAGAAGTAAATAAGAATTATGGAGGAGAGAGAAGGTTGGTGGGGATAATAAAGAAGGGGGTTGTTGTAACTCCACTTTCCAGTTTTCTTAAATAAAAATAAAAATTCGTTTTCTATACTTATTATTAATTTGGAAACATTTTTAATGAATTAAATATTAGACAATTTTACAATTTGAAATTGTTGTAACAACTTTTATATTGTTTTTCTTATTTTAAAAACTGTTTTTAAATAATTTATGTAAATATGAAAAGGCAGAGGGTTAAATTGTAAATTTCCCTATTAAATTTTAGTTGCGGGTAAATACGAAAAGGAAGGGGGGGTTTTTGTTAATGTGCCAATTGCGGGGGGGGCTTATTTGCAAAATTTCCATTTTTAATTCGTTTTTTATACGACGGTTCGAGAAGAGAGAGAGTGCGGCATTTATTTTTCCACCGACTTCTCTCGATTCCTCCACCGACTCTCGAGTTCCCCGCCGACCCTTCGAGAACTCCGCCGTTCTCGAGCGTTCTTCTCCGGCGACTTCGACGGCGACTCTGATGGCGACGACGACCTTGATGATGACGGCGACTCTGATGGCGACACTCTGAGCGGCGACTTCCATCCTGAGCGAAGCGACTTCCTCGATGGCGCTGGTGGTGGCTTCGGCGATGATGGCTCTGACGGCGGCGACTCTGGAAGCTTGAGCTCGTTGTCTCTTCGTCTTCTTCCTTCCTTCTTCCTCGACGAGCTTTGGGCTTCGACTTCCAGAGGGTAAACCCTAACTCTAACCCTAATCTCTACTGTTGGTCAGATCTATGGCAGATCTATGGCCTAGACTCTGAGATCCTTTGATCGGTGACGAGATCTAATGTTTAGCTGGGTTTGTGTGAGATCAGTGATGTTCTCTTTCTCTTCGAACAGTTCTAACTGTTCAGATCCGATGGATCTAGGGTTTCTGTGGTCCGATCTTGTAGATCGACCCTTGCATGTGGTTATTTTGGTTTGCATGTTAGATCTATGATGTTCTTTAGTTGATTCTTTGAGATCAAGTTGATCTGTGACTATTTCTGTGGTTGTGATGTTATTTCTGTTGGTTTTTACTCCAGATCTGGTAGTGGTTCCAGATCTGATTGAGTGGGGGTTTTCGATGGTGTTTCCTGTGGAGGATCCAGTGGATCTGTTTCTTTTACTTGCATGCTGTAGGTTGGCCTAGACCTAACAAACCCAGTGGTGACTCTAGGGTTGCTCGGTTCGTTAGGTCAGGGATGGGTTTGTTTTTGGAATGTTTCCTTATCCATTTCTGTGTAGATTTTTGGGGAAGATCTGATGATCGGAATCCTTTCTTTTTTTGGACTGAGATCTTGTGTCTAACACTCTCGTGTCTGACACTGCATGCATGCCATAATTTTGGGATATGATGTTTGGTTCCATTTTGCTGAACTGAGATCTCATAGTCAGACACTCTCGTGTCCGACACTGCATGCATATTTTATATATTTTAATTGATGATTTCTTCTTTCTCTTTTCTGTTATTTGTTGCTGGGGATCTTCTGACTGTTGGACCTCTGTCCCGACTGGACTGTGGCTGTACCTACATGTTCGTATCCGATGTTCGTGTCGGATACGAAGTGGCGCGGACTCGTGGCTAGAACTTTGATGGACCTTGCTGTAGCCGTGTCCTCTTTCCCGTGTCCGACGTGCGTGTTGGACACCAAGGAGATGATGTGACTTGACCCTGACGTGACTGGCCTTGGATTATGGGCCTGACCGGCGGTGGACTTTGGCAGTTTGCGGCTATTTGTTTGTTGGGCCGGTTGGTGTTTATTCAGTGGGCTTATTTTGTATATTCTTTTGTGGGCTGTTAGTATGGGCTGGGCCATACTGAATGTGTTGTAATATTATTTAATTATAGCTGGATGACTGTAATTAATAATTGATGGGCTGGTTTGGCTGGGCTGTGTTGGGCCGGGCTTATATGCTGTATAGTTATAGTTGGGCTGGTTAGATAGTCGGGTCTGAACTGATCCTTGGTATTGGGTTGGACCGGGTGGCAGACTGTTGGGTAAGTGGGCCGAGTGGTTGTGGGCCAGCCATTGAACTTTGCCTTTGGGCAGGACTGTCTGTAGTTTATTTTTATAAATAATAAATGTTTTTCCCATTTATTGTGAGTTGATGGAAACATCCTCTTAGAACCAATTTTATAACTAAAACAATTAGTTAACTTTTCCTTAATTACTACTGATTAGTTAACTCTTAAATAACTTTTAAAACCAAGTTTATAAAACAAACCACTTTTATATATATGAAAAGTTGCAAATGCTAACTCTATATATATAATGAGTTTTTGAATTATAAACTTATAGAAACTCTTAGTGTTAAACACGTAAAACCAAGGGTTGTGTTTAGCATTTGATTTTCCCAAGAGAACAAGAAGTTAGTAATTAAACCTAGTGTAATGTAACTTGTGAACCTCCAAATAAGACTAACTTATTTGGGAAGAATCAAGATAAAGATTTAGTTCTTAACTTTAATTAACCTAGAAGCAACTAGCATAGTTTATTAACCAACTTGTACATCACTATTGTTAACAGGAGAACATCCAGCTAGATTGCCTACCATATTGCTGGAGCCAGGCAAGTACTTTTCTATGGTTTTGTACATTTACATTCTTGTACCCTTTCTTGTGACACGTCATGGCACGATATTCATGTACTCCTGTACTCCTGTACTCTTGTTCTTGTACTTATTAGTGTCGGGTGGGGAAATACACTAGCCATGTGACCAATCCCGGTTACTATATATTCCTGTACCTAGCTTAGGCCTCGCACTGTGCACGCGGGTCCTAAGTCGTACCATATTCATGTACTCCTGTGCATGCTCCTGTACTTACCCCAGCCGGTCACATGGACTAGATGTATTTCGATATTGTGCACTTGTCATGTCTGGTACTTCAGGATTATAGTTTCATTCTTGTACTTTACATGTTCCTGTACTTTACATTCATGTACTATAGTTCCTGTACTTATTTTCCTGTACTACTTTCCTGTACTTTCATGTTCATTCCTGTATTTCATTTTCCTGTACTCTTGTACCCTGTTCATATCATGTTCATGTTTCATTACCTAGAACTGTACTTTGCTCCGCTCCTGAATAGGATATGTTGCAGGTATGCTTGCAGGACATTGTTCTACTCTATGGGTCAGAGCCCAGGATTAGCTGAGCAGGATGAGGCTTAGCTTGATGTTTCAGGTTTAGACTGTTAGCTTACTCTTAGATATTGTCTTTAGAATTCATGTACATTTCATTCTTGATGACTCGTACATTATGATATCTAGATTTGTGGATTATGGTGATCATTCTGGGATACGTTTTTAGATGCTGTGATTCTATATTCATGATTATCTGGTTAGTTTTCCCTAGCTTGGTACAGCTTACTTCGTCGTGTCTAACGACGAAGGCTGGGCGTGTCCGACTCGTGTCCGATTATTCGGGAGCGGGTCGTGACATGTTTTTAGTGGTGGCCCATGGAGGTCCATCCTAATGGTACCTAGGACTTAGTGTACTATTGGGGGACTTGATTTACACTAGGGAAACTTGACCACAGCATAGGAAAATCGGGAAATAAGGGTATATCAGGTATATCAGGTGTATCAGGTATTTTAATATTCTATAAACACTTGTTGTATGTAGGTCTAGGTTATTTTAACAGTTTTCTGTTTTGCAGATAGTTCAAAAGCATGCAACATCAGAACTGTCAATTCACCTGCACTTGACGTTTCCGAACTTCCACTACCTTCTATCACTCTACTATCCCCATGGGTAGTACGTAATTGACGGAGATGTCTGAAGAGTCCCTTGACAACCAGAGGAAGCAAGCCACCCTTTCCAAGTCAGACTTGTGGATACACTCTCCGAGCCAGGAAGGACTTCTGATTTCCAGACGCTCAGACACTTGGACTTTTCCGACACCGAGCGCATATCTTGCACCAGAGAGCCGATCGAGAACCTGAAGCCGCCACTGAAGATCATCTCAGCATGTGAGGATCCGACTTCTATGAAGATTAGAGCCACCAGCCTGGAGATTCAGAATGTAGCGCAGACAATGGAATGAGACGGAAAGCTGAAGCACATGAGGGACATGAAGACTTATGACGAAGGCAATAACTAGCTTGGATCCGCAAAACATCGTAACACTCGGTCGGCGTTTCTTCGATCGCACCACCAGTCGCATCATCAGGAGCAGATCTCAGCAGCCAGCACGCCAGCAGTCATATATTCCTACCAGAGCCCTGCACTTCAGCCTCAGCGGGAGATCCAGATTCAGATCCAGCCGACGATCATTTACAATTACTGCCACCTCTCGGGATGCCACTATGAAGAGTGCCGCAAAAGATAGAGTTTATGCTTGTTCTACGGATCGACTGCCCACCAAATCATGGATTGCTGAAGAACGTTGATCACATTGCCCGAGAACAAGCGCGAGGAGCATCAGACTACAGCAAAAGAGAACCACCTTTTCAGAATCAGCAACCACATGGAGTACTACCGCAGGGATCAACCTACGCCAGGACAATTGAAGGAGGTTAAAAAGATTTCCGTTCCGGAGGAATACTGAAGACAGACTAAAGACTGAAAATTTTTGCATGGTTGGAAAAACCATGTATCTTGATTAGCAGCCTAGTTTTTCTTAAATTTCTTTTAGCATCTAGACCATTTCTGGGAACTTCTTGTTTTCTATTTTGGAATCTTGGTTGGTATTCGAAACTTAACTCGAGATATTGTTTCCTATTCGTTGATTGGTACTCCTCCAATCCATTCTTCGTAACCTTGCTCTTTTCGAGATTCTACTCAGGAATTTTGTTTCCTATTCAGGACTAGTTACAATTTGTAAATTTTGTTTCTTTCCGAAGTTCAGTTTTCTATTTTGGGATAGTTGGAATTTGATTTTATTCAGTACTTGTTTCTATTCACCATTCAAGACATCGTTTGAAAACTTCGGTTTCGACCTGTTCCCTATGTGAGATTCGTTTCCTACGTGGCTTGTTTCTACTTGGAAATTATTCTGTTCACAACCTTGCTTCGATCTTGTTCCCTATTTGAAGTATCGCTTGTTTCATGGATATTGTTTTACTCACCCATTGATTCTTTTTTCCTATTCATAACTTGATTCCATTCAAAAATTTAAGATCATGTTTCCTATTTCGAGACTTTGTTTTGTTCGTGATTTTGCCTCCCATCCAAGATTTACCGGACTTTGAATTTCAGTTCCTACTCGCGACTCGTTGAGACTGTGTTCCCTATTCCAAATCTTGTCTCCTCATTGAGATTTTCTATTCGAGAATTTGTTCCTTATTCACGACTTTGTTGATACTTGTTTTCTATTTTTTCTTTCTTTCACTATGTACTTTATTGGAGAATTCCTTTTCAATTCAAGTTTTGCTCGAGATTTCATTGTTATTCGAGATTTTATTGAAACTTGTTTCCAGTATGGAATTTTATGCTCATTTTAAAACTTGTCTCCTATTTGACATCTTGCTTCAGTTCATCCTTCGAGACTCTGTTATTTCTTAGGGATAATGTTCCATATATGGAATCTTGTTACCATTCCAGATATCAGTTGATATTTCGTCATAATTTGAAACTTCGCACCCTGTCTGAAAATTTTAAATCTCCCTGGCTGCCCTTTTGTACTCACTGATTGGATCCCTTGTCATTTTTAGTACCTAATAAACTCATGTATTCTAACAGTCAGGTAATTTCACCATTTCCATGACTTGGACTATTGAAATTCATTTTGAATTCCTTGAAACTCTTTTGAAATTCCTAGGGATAAAGTCGAGAGGCTATTCGATGACCTACTGTGGCATGACAGTTGCGCGCTGCAGCCATTAGCTGGATTATGGAGACTGAGGGTTCACTGCAGCCAGTAGCGCACTGGCGAGGCAGAAACTCTAAGTTGAAGTGATTTCAGACACTCATAGGTTTTCGAGTATTGACGAGACTTGTCATATTCTTCATATCTTGATCTCTTGGGTTGTTTCGTCAATGATTGTTGGAAAATGGATAAGGTTGATAGAGTATTTGGAGACATATTGTTATTTGAGTCACGGAGCCGAAAGTCCACTGCAGTCAGATACATACTGGCGGGGTAGGGATTCTAAGCAAAGTGATTTCAGATACCAACATGTTCTTGGATATTCTAGAGACTATAATTCCTTTTCATATGATTATTGGTTTTCGAGAATCACACATCCTTGCATGTTCACCCTGATTTGATACTGTATCTCCTGAGTATTTCGTACGTCTCCTCAATCAACCCTTGCTAAATTTTTCTTCTAGCATTTTATCGTTAGATCATTGAATTCCTCAAAATTGTATATTACCCGATTGAGATTCCGTACTTCGTTTGTGACTTGTCTAAACTTCGATCTTAAGTCATGTCTATCTGACCATGATTTTCTATCTTGTTCTTGTCTACCTGTGTTAATATATCGATTTTTGATCATACTTAATAATTGTGTCTTCATGATTTTGCTCCTCTTAGTTGTAATTGGAATTCCTTCCACTTCGTGACTATTTGATCCTCGATCCTTGTCAAAGTATGATATCCCAAACTTCTTGTGTATACTTGGACTCAAGGCTTATAGCGTCATGGATCGACAAAAGCACTAAGCGGACAACAGCAGATGGTCACTGGAGTTAGCAGTTAGAAGCAGAGTGTTCCTGAAGAATCTCGCCGATCAGAGGCACCATTCATTTTGGCAGAGGCGGGAAGCTCAGTCCGAGATTCATTGGACCATTCGACGTGACAGCACGGATTGGCGAGGTGGCGTACCGACTAGCGCTTCCAGCTAGGTTAGAGGGAGTGCACGATGTTTTCCACGTATCTCAGCTTCGACGATACATTCCAGACCCGAGCCATGTGGTGGACTATTCAGAGCTGGAGGTGGGCCCGAGATTGACTTACGAGGAGCAGCCAGTAGAGATCCTCGACCGGAGGGAGAAGCGACTGCGGAACCAGACCATTCCTCTTGTCCGCGTCATGTGGAGACACCACTCTCCGGAGAGTCCACATGGGAGGGCGAGGACGAGATGCGGGAGAGAGATCCCACTTTGTTTGCCTAATTGTATTTTGATAATCGAAACCTTTAAATACAATAAATGGCTTGAGCTTGAATTTTCCTTGTGTTTTTGCCTTGATTGTTTTGTTGTCCTTCGAATTTCGAGGACGAAATTTTTTTTTGAGGGGGGGATAATTTGTAACTCCACTTTCCAGTTTTCTTAAATAAAAATAAAAATTCGTTTTCTATACTTATTATTAATTTGGAAACATTTTTAATGAATTAAATATTAGACAATTTTACAATTTGAAATTGTTGTAACAACTTTTATATTGTTTTTCTTATTTTAAAAACTGTTTTTAAATAATTTATGTAAATATGAAAAGGCAGAGGGTTAAATTGTAAATTTCCCTATTAAATTTTAGTTGCGGGTAAATACGAAAAGGAAGGGGGGGTTTTTGTTAATGTGCCAATTGCGGGGGGGGCTTATTTGCAAAATTTCCATTTTTAATTCGTTTTTTATACGACGGTTCGAGAAGAGAGAGAGTGCGGCATTTATTTTTCCACCGACTTCTCTCGATTCCTCCACCGACTCTCGAGTTCCCCGCCGACCCTTCGAGAACTCCGCCGTTCTCGAGCGTTCTTCTCCGGCGACTTCGACGGCGACTCTGATGGCGACGACGACCTTGATGATGACGGCGACTCTGATGGCGACACTATGAGCGGCGACTTCCATCCTGAGCGAAGCGACTTCCTCGATGGCGCTGGTGGTGGCTTCGGCGATGATGGCTCTGACGGCGGCGACTCTGGAAGCTTGAGCTCGTTGTCTCTTCGTCTTCTTCCTTCCTTCTTCCTCGACGAGCTTTGGGCTTCGACTTCCAGAGGGTAAACCCTAACTCTAACCCTAATCTCTACTGTTGGTCAGATCTATGGCAGATCTATGGCCTAGACTCTGAGATCCTTTGATCGTGACGAGATCTAATGTTTAGCTGGGTTTGTGTGAGATCAGTGATGTTCTCTTTCTCTTCGAACAGTTCTAACTGTTCAGATCCGATGGATCTAGGGTTTCTGTGGTCCGATCTTGTAGATCGACCCTTGCATGTGGTTATTTTGGTTTGCATGTTAGATCTATGATGTTCTTTAGTTGATTCTTTGAGATCAAGTTGATCTGTGACTATTTCTGTGGTTGTGATGTTATTTCTGTTGGTTTTTACTCCAGATCTGGTAGTGGTTCCAGATCTGATTGAGTGGGGGTTTTCGATGGTGTTTCCTGTGGAGGATCCAGTGGATCTGTTTCTTTTACTTGCATGCTGTAGGTTGGCCTAGACCTAACAAACCCAGTGGTGACTCTAGGGTTGCTCGGTTCGTTAGGTCAGGGATGGGTTTGTTTTTGGAATGTTTCCTTATCCATTTCTGTGTGGATTTTTGGAGAAGATATGATGATCGGAATCCTTTCTTTTTTTGGACTGAGATCTTGTGTCTAACACTCTCGTGTCTGACACTGCATGCATGCCATAATTTTGGGATATGATGTTTGGTTCCATTTTGCTGAACTGAGATCTCATAGTCAGACACTCTCGTGTCCGACACTGCATGCATATTTTATATATTTTAATTGATGATTTCTTCTTTCTCTTTTCTGTTATTTGTTGCTGGGGATCTTCTGACTGTTGGACCTCTGTCCCGACTGGACTGTGGCTGTACCTACCTGTTCGTATCCGATGTTCGTGTCGGATACGAAGTGGCGCGGACTCGTGGCTAGAACTTTGATGGACCTTGCTGTAGCCGTGTCCTCTTTCCCGTGTCCGACGTGCGTGTTGGACACCAAGGAGATGATGTGACTTGACCCTGACGTGACTGGCCTTGGATTATGGGCCTGACCGGCGGTGGACTTTGGCAGTTTGCGGCTATTTGTTTGTTGGGCCGGTTGGTGTTTATTCAGTGGGCTTATTTTGTATATTCTTTTGTGGGCTGTTAGTATGGGCTGGGCCATACTGAATGTGTTGTAATATTATTTAATTATAGCTGGATGACTGTAATTAATAATTGATGGGCTGGTTTGGCTGGGCTGTGTTGGGCCGGGCTTATATGCTGTATAGTTATAGTTGGGCTGGTTAGATAGTCGGGTCTGAACTGATCCTTGGTATTGGGTTGGACCGGGTGGCAGACTGTTGGGTAAGTGGGCCGAGTGGTTGTGGGCCAGCCATTGAACTTTGCCTTTGGGCAGGACTGTCTGTAGTTTATTTTTATAAATAATAAATGTTTTTCCCATTTATTGTGAGTTGATGGAAACATCCTCTTAGAACCAATTTTATAACTAAAACAATTAGTTAACTTTTCCTTAATTACTACTGATTAGTTAACTCTTAAATAACTTTTAAAACCAAGTTTATAAAACAAACCACTTTTATATATATGAAAAGTTGCAAATGCTAACTCTATATATATAATGAGTTTTTGAATTATAAACTTATAGAAACTCTTAGTGTTAAACACGTAAAACCAAGGGTTGTGTTTAGCATTTGATTTTCCCAAGAGAACAAGAAGTTAGTAATTAAACCTAGTGTAATGTAACTTGTGAACCTCCAAATAAGACTAACTTATTTGGGAAGAATCAAGATAAAGATTTAGTTCTTAACTTTAATTAACCTAGAAGCAACTAGCATAGTTTATTAACCAACTTGTACATCACTATTGTTAACAGGAGAACATCCAGCTAGATTGCCTACCATATTGCTGGAGCCAGGCAAGTACTTTTCTATGGTTTTGTACATTTACATTCTTGTACCCTTTCTTGTGACACGTCATGGCACGATATTCATGTACTCCTGTACTCCTGTACTCTTATTCTTGTACTTATTAGTGTCGGGTGGGGAAATACACTAGCCATGTGACCAATCCCGGTTACTATATATTCCTGTACCTAGCTTAGGCCTCGCACTGTGCACGCGGGTCCTAAGTCGTACCATATTCATGTACTCCTGTGCATGCTCCTGTACTTACCCCAGCCGGTCACATGGACTAGATGTATTTCGATATTGTGCACTTGTCATGTCTGGTACTTCAGGATTATAGTTTCATTCTTGTACTTTACATGTTCCTGTACTTTACATTCATGTACTATAGTTCCTGTACTTATTTTCCTGTACTACTTTCCTGTACTTTCATGTTCATTCCTGTATTTCATTTTCATGTACTCCTGTACCCTGTTCATATCATGTTCATGTTTCATTACCTAGAACTGTACTTTGCTCCGCTCCTGAATAGGATATGTTGCAGGTATGCTTGCAGGACATTGTTCTACTCTATGGGTCAGAGCCCAGGATTAGCTGAGCAGGATGAGGCTTAGCTTGATGTTTCAGGTTTAGACTGTTAGCTTACTCTTAGATATTGTCTTTAGAATTCATGTACATTTCATTCTTGATGACTCGTACATTATGATATCTAGATTTGTGGATTATGGTGATCATTCTGGGATACGTTTTTAGATGCTGTGATTCTATATTCATGATTATCTGGTTAGTTTTCCCTAGCTTGGTACAGCTTACTTCGTCGTGTCTAACGACGAAGGCTGGGCGTGTCCGACTCGTGTCCGATTATTCAGGAGCGGGTCGTGACAGTTGTGGTGGAAATGAAGGAGAAGCATAGGCTAAGGTGTTCCACCCTTGGCCCATGATGAACCAAGCATTGGGCCGGCCGAACCAAGCCAACCCAAACCGAGAGTTAAACCAAGCCGAGAGCTAAACAAGGAATAATACAAGAAAAGACACGTACACGTATTTCCAAAATACGTAATACGAACCACAGGCATTACAAATGCAAACCATGTGACACCTCTCGTTAAAGGAGACAAATTCGGTGTCAAATAAGTACCCTAAGGTTAGCCTTAAAATTAAAAAAAATACAATAGATTTTTCCTTCATGATCAGTTGTAGGGAGTCTAATGTATACACAAGTATGTACGCGTCAGGATATTGTGTACATAATTCGAATGTTAGGCAGATATTCAAGCATATATGGATGGATCATTGGGTAGCAGTCAAACTACTTAAATAATTAATAGAGAACAAGAAATTATATGCTCTTTGTAGGAGATGGAATAATTCTAGAGATCATAAGGTATTCCGACTCCGATTTTGTTGGATGCTAACACAGCAGGAGATCCACATCAGGTTATGCTGACTAATGGAGATATATTTTGGATGAGTGTCAAACATACACTTATAATTTCTTCCATCATGAAAGCAAGGTTTATAACATGCTGTGGGGTATCTATTCAGGGAATATGGTTGCGAAATTGTCACAAGGCTGCGCCTACAGTACGGTGTTGAAAGACCACATAAAATTATGGTGTGACAATAAATCAGCAGTACTGTATTCCAAAAACAACAGAAACTTGTATAAGTCAAAGGATATTGACATAAAGTTTCTAGTTGTGAAGGAAAGAATTCAGAATGGTTATAGTGTTCATATAGCACATTAGGACAAACTCCATGTTAGCGGATCCGCTCACAAAAGCATTATCACCCAGGGTCTTTCATGAGCATGCTGCTCATATGAGTGTTAATTAAGAATATGGCAATATAGTGAAAGTTTGTATTTTATGTATTTGGGTGCTATTTGGTTTTGGACACATTTATGTATTAAAGTATTTTGGATATTTATCTAATCAGATATATGTAAATTCAGTTCATTCTGTTTTCATTATGTTAAAGTATTGATCTCATTAAAGTTAAGGAGGACCAGTTGGAAATAGACATGTATTGATCACATTGCGTGTAATTTTCATGCTACGCATCCATGATTGATCTATGTCGTTTAGCTATATTGGTATATGTGACTATTGATGGTTTAGTTACGCTATATGTGACGAAGGCCGCTTTGATCCTATGTTGATATGGTTAATGGACGAGATTGTTCGGATATACCCTAAGGATTAAGATAGCAATTTATGAGCTAACTAAGGTTAACACAATTATAAGGTTACATATGTGGCCCAGTGGGAGATTATTGGAATTATTCAATAATTATGGGGCCACACATGTAAAATTAATTGTGTTTGGGCTATCTAAATAATTAAGCCAAATTAAAGTGGTCTATTTGGAAAATTGGCTTAAGGGTATAATTGTCATGGAATTAATGTGTAGATACCGGAGATAATTCTAATTTGATGAGGGGCCAAATTAGAAATATCACAACACACATATCTATATATATGTGTATTCATTAGGGTTATGGTCCCCAACTCATACGGCCACCAAGAGAGGGTTTTCTCTATTCTCTTCTGTATCCCCATCAACAAAGAGAGGAACAAAGATTTCATCTTTATTATTAAGGGCCGTAGCGGGTTGGAAGAACAAACCCCATAAAGAGACGATCGCTTCAACATCCATCAAGTCAGGCAATGGATTCAGATACGCTTCCACAATCAATTTTATTATATTCTTCATCTCATGAATCGACAGGGTACAATAAAAATCTAACATAAGAAGCTGTTTTGAACTGTGCTTCACCTACATTGAAACTGTGCTTCACTTACATTTGTGGACAACAATCTTTTGATACCAAGAATTTCTCAAATATTTGTTTGCAACTGTGCTTCACCTACATTGAAACTGTGCTTTACCTACATTGGTGGACAGGAGTCCTTTTCCTGTCAAACACATCAATGATTTGATACGAGGAATTTTCTCAAAGCTGTGCTTCACCTGCTTCTTGAAGTTTACATAATTTTCACCATAGTTGATTACCACTACAGGGGATTGACATAATCTTCTACATCTCTCCCTCGTTCTTCTTCTTTCCAATAATGTCAATTTTTGATGATGTTCTTGCAAAAATGGCTGCCCTTCTTTCTGTTCAAGAACCTCATCAACCCATTTTAATGAAGTATTAGTGTGACGTTGTCCGCGGGATTAGACCATGGTCCTGGCCCGTGGGCCACTTGTCACCCCTTGGAGGAGGGGCCTAGAATTCGCGGACGTGAGCCTGATGGGTGCAGGAATCGGAGTGACACGTCGGTGTTCGGCCACGAGCGCGGGCACCTCCCTCGGACAAAATAGGATTTCCGACAACCAAAAACTTGAACAGATATGTTGTTGCAAGGATTGCTTCTGCATCAAACCAACAGGATTCACAACCTATTCTCTTTCAAAAATCCTCATCTGATCCCGTTATTCTCAACAACCCAATGGACATCAACTCTATTAAATATTCTATGTCACCCATTTGCTAGGAACGCGGTGTGACCAGGATCGTAGTCGGTCCATGAGGTGCGATATTTAATTTGTTCGTATATCTTGAAAAAGAATTCTCATGTAAGATCTGAACCAATTCCAATTATCTACACCACATAATCCCACCTCCTAGACTAAATTACCAACTCCATTGTCATCCCACATTTGAGAGCTCACCTTGTTACATTTGTCCGTTCACGCTAGCCGAACTCCACCTTGGACGTCAAACCCACTTTTGAAGCCGATTCACGTTCGGCACCATCTGTCTCGAACCAATTAGAGCCGTCCAAACTAGCCCCATAACCATCGGCTTTGATACCACTTTTTGGGAACGTGGTATGATACGAACCGGAGTTGGTCCATGAGGTGTAATATTGAATTTGGTTCGTATATCTTAAAAGAGAATTCTCATGTAAGGCCTGAACCAATTCCAATTATCTATACCACACGATCCCACCTCCTAACTGACGTGAGACTAAATTACCAATTTTATTGGCATCCCCATTTGTGCACTCAACCGGAAGCGAGATACAACCCAACACCATTATCTCTATTGTAGAACTTCCTATACACCTCTTGAACTCGTTCTCCTTCCACAAATTTTCGCAAAAAAAAAATCTCATGGAAGAGAGTAGCACGAAACAGAGCTCACCAAACTTGTGATATGATCCACAATAAGGACATTATAACTAAATGTCGAGCTATCTATGAGTGTGCTGAAACCCCTACTGCAAAGAAAATTGCTCTCCCTAAACCTTCTTCCTATCATGACAAAAAGGTCGTGGCGGCTGACCTTCAACAGCCGCAAGAGAAATGTTAATACTCTCATGGAATTGTCGGGGTATGAAAAATGACCCGACAATTCAGTCACTCCGCTCATTTCTCAAGTGTACTCAACCTTCAATCTTCTTTATTTCTGAAACCATATCCTCACGATCTCATACTTCTCGTGTTCTACCTCTAACTATTATTCTGTGTGATTGGCAATCCGAAAAAGAATGAAAGACCACGATTATGAAACACCATCAACTAGCTTGTGCCAAGAAACCGTGGTGCTGCATTGGTGATTTTAATATTGACTCCAGGGAGAGCAATAAATATGGTGGTAGAAGTTTTGATAGCAAGGCTGCTGCCAAATTCAATTCTATGTAGGGGTGAGTAACGATTCGGTTTGAAATCGAAAAAAACGAGAACCGTATATCGACTTAAAACCGTAAATCGAACCGTTTTGTAAGAAAACTGGACAAAATCGAACCGAACAAAAACGTTTCGATTTTCGGACGGTTCGATCTTCATTAATATATAGATTGAAAAACATGCAAACCATAGTGCATCACATTTCTGGACTTCACATAATTCCCAACAAATCAAACATAATAACTCAAAAAACCAAAGAAAATTAAAGAGAAATGAATGACTTACAACTTTCTAAAATAAATCGAGCCAAAGATGCAACCTTTCAGAACAAAATAATTAGAAAGAAGCTCTCTCCTGTACAAAATTCCTCCAAGTCACTAATACAAAGTCCCACCATATGATTAAAATATTAAAAAAATAGATTCATTAGAAGAAAAAAATATTAAAGACAAATCCAAAGCATTAAGCAAAAAGATTTCAAGAACAGGAGGTCGCTCCTCCAC
Source organism: Iris pallida (assembly GCA_029216955.1). Classification (NCBI taxonomy): domain Eukaryota; kingdom Viridiplantae; phylum Streptophyta; class Magnoliopsida; order Asparagales; family Iridaceae; genus Iris; species Iris pallida. The sequence continues at coordinate 13,467,529 of JANAVB010020597.1, read as the reverse complement.
TTCTCCAGAACCTTCTCCTAAAGAGCTTCGTGGTTTTCGAGAATCCAACTCTTCAGAGTCAAGTCTCTGTTTTTATCATCACCTCCGTCATCGCCGACTAGGAACGAGGGGTCGGACTTGTGGGTCGACCTCTCCGTCGGAGTTCCGCTCGAACAACCTCACCACTGTTGATTTTCCGTCGCGCCTCCCCCAGTCGCAGTTCTGGACGGCGCACCGGAGACTCACCACCATTTCACTCCGTTAAACCCTAACCCCCCCCCCCCCCCCCCCCCCCCGCCCCTCCGTCTAGAAATTTGAGTGTATGATAGAGAGAGAGACGACATGAGAATGAATGAGAGGAGAGTGGAAGTGTTACGTGGAGTTTTTATTTTTATTTCCGTTTTTATATAAGATGATGGGTAAAATGGAAATATCCACTCTTTATTGGATCGATTTTTGGTTCCATTCGGGTTTAAAAATTCAAATCCGAAAACCGATTTGATAACTGAATTTATTATACATTAAAACCGATATCCAACATGTTTATGTGAAAACCGACCCGAACCACTATTTCGGATCGGGTCAGATTGTTTCTCGGTTCTCAACCGGAGAAATGCTCACCCCTAATTCTATGATTGATCATTGTGGGTTGATTGACCTGGGTTACATTGGGCCAGCTTATACCTGGTCAAATCGAAGAAGGGCTTCCCATCTCATTATGGAACGCTTGGATCGTAGCTTTGCAGATGTCATAATGGAGATATCTCTTTCCTCATGCCACTATAACGGTTCTTCGTCGCTTTAACAGTGATCATGCCCCAATCCTTAACAACAAGCTAACAAGGAAGGAAATCTTTACATTTTGAAATATATTAGCTACACAGTGTGTCTTTCATGGAAGAACCGGAGAATATCTAGAAATATACATCAGAGCTTCAACTTAAACTCAAATACACTTTGTCAAATTTACACAAATGGAGCAAACTGGAGTTTGGGAATATCAAGAGGAGGATTTCTGCTATAAAGAACAAACTACTATCAATTCAGTCTGCACCCCCCACTGATGACTCTATTGAAGAAGAAAAACAATTAGAGCATGACTTAAATGACCTTCATTCACTCGAAGAATCATATTGGAATCAAAGGTCTAGATGTTAATGGATTAAAGATGGTGACAAATGCACCAAATACTTCCATATAAAGCAACAAAACGTAGGAGGAAGAACGAGATCTGATGGATAGGACTATTTTTTTATGATAGAGATAGTTTGTCTTTTAAGATGAGAGATTTAATTTTTTTTTTGTCACGACCCGGTCCCAATTACTTGGAACGAATCGGATCATGCCCAGCCTGCACCGTTGATGAGACGGCGGCAGTAAGCTGTAACTTCCATATGCAGGTAATCAACAACTCTAACTAAATTTGCCACAATAATTCGATAAATTAAAATCTTGTTCAGTACAAAGTACAAACATAAACCACCAACTTAAATAACATTGTTTTTAGACAAAACTAACAACTGGAAAATAACATCTAAAGAAAAGCAACATCCTCATCAAGTAAGCCATCCTCAGGAAGCACAGCAGGGTATAGCTCAGGGTCATAGTAGCTACTAATCAGTAGCTCTGCCTACTCAACAGGACCTAAAAATATAGTCTCCAGTCAGGAGGGAGCAAAGTACAAATTCATGATATTTTAACAATTAAAATTAATAATGGAAATATGCATTTTTAAACAATTTGAAATAAATAATTTTCCAACAGTTAAAATAGTGAGATATGAATAGGTAATGAATATTACCGGATTGGGTTTGTTACAGTAATATCCTAGTGATATGGTATGGCTTATCCCCGTGTGTTTGAGGGGTAAGCTAATACATTCAGTTATACTAATTGGCTGTGGTCATATCCACTACACTACTCCCCTAGTCCCTAATAGTTTCAGTAGTTACAGTCATTACTCTCATGAGAGTTCTGTGTTGTATCGTGATTTAAAATTGCATTAAAATAATTATTAACTAATTGTAATCTACCATAAAATTGTACTTGCCTCAAATGATTTGACTGGACGGGTCGATACGTCGGAGTGGAAAATTCATATTCTTCCTTGAGATCCTACATTCGGAAACTTGTCTCAGAAAACTAAAGTTGCCAAAGATGCTATACTAGTTGCAATCTCTAGTTGTGTCCTAGTAAATTTTAGTCTTGATTTAGCTAACACAAACAAAACGCTTATTTATTAATGCGTTGCAATTAAGAAGCATCAATTTACATTTAATTTCGAGAAAAATTCGTATTTATCGGCTTATTTGAAAAAACTTGGTATTTTATAACTATACAAATATAAAACTAAGATTTTTCTTTTTAATGAAAAATACATGAATTTCTATTTTAAATCTACAACTTAATTTCTAAGTGACAAAACATTTATTATTATATTCTTTAAAATACAATAAATAATGATTATTTTATACTACGATCCCACTAACAAAATCATCCAGAAAAATAAAGTAAAACCTAAACTATTACAATCTCACAACCATAATAGGCTTATGCCCTTACAGACCAATTACATGAATTTAAATAAGAAAAGACAATGTTAGTCTCTAAAAAACCTATATTTAAACTTAATAATAAATTAATAATTTTAAACTAAATTGCATTTATTTTTATGAGTCTCAGATATTGGTCCAATCTCCAAAAATAGCTAATGCCTCAACGTCCGGGCGAAACCGGTTTCGTTTGCATTTAGCCAGGGCCCATTGACCAATACGGTCGTCGCCCAATAAATCCAAATATTTTATATTTTCCGAAAATCATTTTAAAACTATAATTAAATTTTATAGAAATTTCGGCAGCATTCCCTCTATTTTTGGTCAACCCAAAAACTGGGAAAATGCTATACCACACCGATAACTGTTCCCAACCTGGGAACACAAATTTTCAACCACAAAATAATATTAAACCTGAATCAGCAATTCGTTTCCGAAAATTTCGGAAACCCAACTAAACTCGAAAATTCCGAAAATCATCAGAACTCTTTCCGAAGAGTTCTCGGAAAAATCCGAAAATCATCAAACCATCCACAGAACCCAAAAATCACAGAACAACGATCCGAAATTTCCGAAACCAGAAACGTAGCAGAAAACCAAATTTTTCGAAGGAAATCCGTGGACCAAAACTCATCATCGACGTCTACGAGGGACGAACTACTGAGATTAACAGAAGTTACCCAAAAATGACGGAATCTGAAGTGTAGCCTCAGACTCGGAACGTGTCCAGCACTTGCGGACAGCAAGAAAAACAGCGAAACAGCAGATCTGGGTCGGAGCACGCTGGCCGAGTGGGGCGAAGTCGCGCGGGGTGGCTCGGAAGCGGCCAAGAACAGCAGCGGTCGCTACGGAAACAGGGGCGCCGGCTAGGGTTCAGTCGGGAGGGGTACGCCAGACTCGGGGTCGGCCGGAAGGCACTGTCGAGTCCGGATCTCGTCGGAGAACGCGGATCGGGGCGCCGGGAAGCGGCGGGCGACGGCTGGGCCGGGGCGTCGGGCCGGGATCGGCGGCGGATGACAGTGGCGGGCGGTCGGCCGAGCACCGGGGACAGCGGCGGGCGGTCGGGAACGGAGAAAAACGCCGGGATTAGGGGTTCGGCCAGGGGATGGTCGGTCCAGTGGGGTCGGATCGGGTGGGGATCGCCGGAATAATTTTTGGGGAAAGTTAGGTCAGAGAAGAATGGGGAAGAAAATGGTTTGTGGTGTTGGAGAATAGTGAGGTTTTTGTTAAACCCTCTCCCGTTCACGCTAGAACTGGAAGGGGTTCGATCATGGGAAGCCATGGCTTCCTCTGCAAAAGCTTCAAGTGACAGAACCAAGAACTTCAAGGAAGAAGAAGAAGAAGAAAATATGAAGATAAGTACTAAATTCCAGTCTGATTTATTATTCCTGTCAATTCTTCCTTTTATAGTGAGGATACAATTACAATTGCAATTACTGATGAGTCCTCTAACTAACTGCTGACTCATCCTAACTGTTTTTGCTGACAGGAGATGGTAGCTGGCAATAGCAGCTGGCAATTGGCAGTTGATGAAGGCAGTTGGTAGTTAACTCCTCCTGGTAGTTGGTCTTCATCTCTGGCACCACTCTGGCACCAGCTTGGTCTTCTCCCTGCTGCAACATTTTATGACATGGGAGCTTATCAGTTTTTTATAGGTAAGAGGAGAGGGGTTACCAGGGGAAGGAAAGCCAACGGCCGGAAGAAGAAAGGTCGCCGGTTTCCGTTGGTTACGGGAGGTGGGGGGTCGGCCAAACCGAGAGTTCTCTTCAGTTGAGAACCCAACCGATTGAGAGTTATAAACTCTCTCTCTCTCTAATGAAAAGGCTTTAAATGGGTTTGGTTTAAATATGGGCTTAATGGGTTGCTCTCTCTTAATGGGTTTTGGGCTAAAGAGCATATAATTGTTGTTGGGCTGCTGGATTTTAAAGCAAAAAGGTTCATGGACACTAAGAAAAATGGAGTGGATTACAGATTTAAATATTATTTTCATTAGGAAAAATTGTAACTAAAATTTTGTAACTCTAAAATATATTCGGGCTCAGAATTTGGGTTCGGGACTGGGCCAGGCAATCAAAAATCCAAATTTATTTATTTTGAAAATAATTTTCTATTTAACTAATAATAATAATTTGAAAAATTAAAATAGCAAACACATATTTAAAAAGAAATCGAAATTTTACGGGTTTTACATTTTTAAATCTAGCAATTGTGAAGAAGAAAACGTATGGGTTTTGTTTGCAGAATTTTAGTTTTTTTTTTTTGTTCCGTAAGAGAGATTTGATTTTATTTTAATAATCTCATATATATATATATATATATATATATATATATATATATATATATATATATATATATATATATATATATATATATATAATGAGGCTTCAAAAATGACTCACTTTTGAGCCGTCTAAGCCGTCATTATATCACGGTCATTTCACTTTTTAAATATTACGGATAATAAATATTTAAAATCAACTTCCTCCCTTATAACCGAATCCTATCTTCTCTACTACCAAACCAAATCCTATCTCCGCAACAAAATACTCCATCAGAAAGAAAAAAAAAAAAAAAACTGATTTCCCTTTTGCGAATATTGACGAGCTATTGTTCTGTATATAAAATTAAGAAACAAATTTATTTATGTGAACTATGAATTTATAAATTTTTTAGGGATCACTCCATATGTAAATTATGTTTTTATCCAAACATAATGTCCAATTTAAATTATAGTCAATCTAATTCAACCTATAGTTTAAAATTCTAACCAAATTTAACTTATACTCAATCCAGTTGGCGTCTACTAATAATTATGATATATAAGTAGATAAGAACAAAAAATTACAAATTATACTACAACATGTAATATAGTTTACTCTAATATATATGTCATTTGATGGTAAATCAAATTTAGAGTTATTTACATGTGATTTGATAACCAAATTAAGAAAAAAGAAGTATGTGCCGCATAATTTTCTAAAGAAATATTATTAATAGGTATTTCTATTTTATTAACGTAATATATTTTACCTGTACATAAGAAGATCTTGCTTTAATATTTGTGTTGAAAATTTGGAATCTGCTTTGTATTGTATAATTTCTTTTTCAAGCATCTATAACCAAAATATTGTTCGTTATATTAAAACTAGAAAAAAAAAATACATTTGTTGCAGCTATGAATTTATTATTAACTTATGTCAATTGTGTGGTCATAAAATCATATAGTCCACCACGTAATTTTTTAATAAAAATTATACTAAGTAGATAAAGAAAATAATTATACTAAAACATTTAATACAGCTTACTCTAATATATATGTCATTTGAAGGTAAAAACATAATTTAAATTTTTTTTCCGATGTGATTTGAGAACCAAAATAAAAAAGGGAAGATTTATGAAATGTCCAAAAACTAAAAAAGTTTTATGTAAAACCCACCGCTAAAAAAACTTTCATCGCGTGCCCAGAATTAGAGAAACTTATCCAAAGCGGGTTCCAAATGACCCTTTTGCCCTTCCTTTTAATTTATTGGAAACACCCACAAAATTGCTCTTAAAAAAATGTTTCAATACTCCATCTTCTTCCATACGCTGCTCACTTTCGAATCTAGGTTTTCTCCTCAAAAATCTTTAAAAACTCGTCGAAAAATTTCGGAAAGACCGGGACGAACAGCAAAAGTGCTAAAACGGAGGTCCAAACATCATTTTTTTGCGATTCTAAAATTTCGGAAGGCCGTCTAACTATGAAGCTGTTACTTTCAGTCTCCTCGACGATACGCTCATTTTGCGACAAACGGGACCTCGTTTCGACCTCCCAGTCAAAAGTTATGGCCCTCCAAAGTTTCAGCTGACCATAAAATGCAGGAGAATGACCATTCTCCGTTTAGAACACTAAAAATGTTAATTTTCGCATGAGGGTGGTCATTCTCAGTATTAGTAACACGGAGAATGGCATTCTCCGTCTTAATTTACACGGAGAATGACCATTCTCCGTGTTAGTAACACGGAGAATGACATTCTCCGTCTTAATTTACACGGAGAATGGTCATTCCAGTGTTAAAACGCAGGAGAATGACCATTCTCCGTGTTAGAAATACGGAGAATGGCATTCTCCGTGTTAAATAAAACGGAGAATGGCATTCTCCGTCCTAATTAAGACGGAGAATGGCCATTCTCCGTGCTAAATTAAACGGAGAATGACCATTCTCCGTCTTAATTTACACGGAGAATGTCATTCTCCGTGTAATTTATCACGGAGAATGGTCATACCAGTGTTAAAACGCAGGAGAATGACCATTCTCCGTGTTAGAAACACGGAGAATGCCATTCTCCGTGTTAAATAAAACGGAAAATGTCAATCTCCGTGTTAAATAAAACGGAGAATGGCATTCTCCGTCTTAATTAAGACGGAGAATGGTCATTCTCCGTCCTAATTAAGACGGAGAATGGTCATTCCAGTGTTAAAACGCAGGAGAATGGTCATTCTCCGTGTTAGAAACACGGAGAACGGCATTCTCCGTTTTAAATAAAACGGAGAATGGCATTCTCCGTGTTAGTTTACACAGAGAATGGTCATTTACAGTGTTAAAACGTTAATTTAGTTTTTTCATGAATAAAGAGTTTCGTTCTTCTTTCAAAACGATGATAATTCTTATGGAAAAGAAGAAGAAAGATCTTCTCTCCACAATTGACCTAATCGTCGAAAAACTTCAAATGTCTCCACGATGAAGATGATGATGATGGTGATGATGATGACGAGCGATGATCTAAGTTCGACTGAAAAAAAACACACCGAACTACGAACGATTTTTGCGATCTCTGCTGAATATGAGAGCAATGGAATTCAGATTTCCCGTGAAGAAGAAGAAGACGAAAATCGCAATCCAGATCTGAGTTTTTTGAATTCAAATACATATAGATGACCAATTCGCGCGGAGGGGTAGTTTCGGTATTATAAAAATAGCATTTCCCAGCGGGTGGCATCTAAAAGGGAATCTTGGAATATTTAACGTGAAAATACTTAATTCTGGGTATTTCATAAAACTTATGCAGCGGGTGGGCATTTCATAAAAGCCCACCCCGAAATTGGGTTTCTCAGCAATTTCCAGAATAAAAAAAAGAAATGTTTTGGCACCTAAGTTTTAACCAAATATTATTAAATAGTATTTCTATTTTATATTAACATAATATGTTTTACCTGTACATAAGAAGATCCCGCTTTCATATTTGTATTGAAAATTTGGATTTGTTTTGTAGAGTACAAATTTCTTTTTCAAGCATCTACAACTAAATATTGTTCTTTATATTAAAATTAAAAATCAAATTCATTTTTTACAACTATGAAATTATTATTACCTTATATGTCAATTGTGTGGTTATAAAATCACATAGTCCATCACATTTACTACAGTTTACTCTATCATTTATTTGAAGGTAAAAATTTTTTGAAGTCTTTTCAATGTTATTTGATAACCAAAAAAAGAAGAAGAAAAATATGTGCCACGTAATTTTTTTTAAACATATATTTTAAATTACAGGAACAATCAGATTTAATCATAGAGGAACAATCAGTTCCAATTCCTTTGGAAGATCTGTCATCGTTTGAGAATTTAAACAACGATCAAAGTTATGCTTTCAAAAAAATAGTAAATTGTCTTTCAGAATGAAAGCACTATTTACTTTATTGATGGTCCGGGTGGTTCTGGTAAAACATTTATGTATCGTTCGATATTAGCTTACCTAAGAAGCAAAGGTCATATAGCAATTGCAACAACAACGTCAGGAATTGCTGCAGTATTATGCCAGGAGGACGTACGGCACATTCAAAGTTCAAGATACCTTTGGATACAGTTTCAACTTCAACATGTCAAATAAGTAAACAGTCTAATTTAGCTGAATTACTACGCAAAGTTTACTAATATGGGATGAAGCAACACTGACACATCGTCGTGCATTTGAGGCCTTGGATAGAACTCTCAAGGATATAATTGGAAATGAACTTCCATTCGGAGGAAAAATATTACTGTTAGGAGGCGATTTTCGTCAAGTATTACCTGATGTTGAACATGGAACACGAAATGAAATAATTGATGCATGCATTACAAATTCTTCATTTTGGGAACATGTAAAGATGATAAGCCTCACAGAAAGCATGCGTGTAAGGCTAGATCCATTGTTTTCCCAATTTTTGCAACGTGTTGGAGATGGAATTGAACCATTTGTATTTGAAGACATGATCAGACTCCCAAATGAAATTACTATGCCATGGGAGGGTGACCAATCCTTACGACAGTTGATAGATCATGTTTTTCTAAATTTAGAAGTAAATTCAAGCGACAAAATTTACATGACTCAAAGAGCTTTGATAAGTCCGTCAAATGAATTTGTCAATATATTGAATCAGAAGGTCATTGATATTTTTCCAGGAGAAGAGGAAAACTATTATTCATTTGACACGGTGGAAAATGATACACATAATTTGTAGCCACAAGAATTCTTGAACTCCATTTCTCCAGGTGGCTTGCCTCCAGATAAACTTACTTTAAAGTTAGGGGCACCAATTATTTTGTTAAGAAATTTGGACCCCAAAAATGGTCTATGCAACGGTACAAGACTATTATGTCCAGGTTTTCAAATGCATGTTATAGATGCAGAAATTATCACTGAAAATTGCTCAGGGACAAGAGTATTCATACCTCGAATACCATTAATGCCTTCTTCCAACTTGAAATTGCCATTTGTCCTTTCAAGAAAGCAATTTTCCGTACGCTTGAGTTTTGCTCTTACAATCAACAAATCACAAGGCCAAACAATACTGAATGTGGGGATCTATTTACCAGAACCAGGGGTGGATCCACACTTGTGGTGGGGTGGGCTAGCCCACCCCAAAAAAAAAAATTTACTCTTTTTTTCTTATGTTTTTTTTCTTTTTTTTGAATTTTTATATAGGTTAATCCACCTTTAGCCCATCCGAATATGTTGTAGCCTATCCCAATTTCAATTTCTGGATCCGCCCCTGACCAGAACATGTCATTTCTCATGGACAATTATATGTTGCTTTGTCTAGAGGAATTTCAATAAATACAACAAAGATTCTGGTGAGAAATGGTATTTTGAAAGAGTTTACTGGAATTCATACCAGAAATGTAGTGTATCATGATGTGCTTCAATCATGTAGTCAAAGATCATAATAGTGGAGTTAACAAATTCTTTTTACCCTCTTCCATACATACTTTATTCCCTCTAAATCATCTACTTATGTTACATTGTGCACATTCGACAAAAACAACTGTAGATATTTTAAAATATTAACACGTTCTAAATTCAACTTACTGTTCGTTAAAAAACTAGATATTTCGAAACAAAAAATTATTCAACGCAAATTAAGTACCCAACATATTGTTTATCCGTAATGCAAACAAATGTTTAAAAAAAATCCAAATTTAAAGTAATCTTTGTATTAACAAACGTGCAACGCACGTACACGTTACTAGTGTATATATATATATATATATATATATATATATATATATATATATATATATATATATATATATATATATATATATATATATATATATATAGCTTTTCCTAGGGGAATAACTTACGTGATGAGAAAATACACGTATGGTTCTCTTCTGACTTTCTTTCTCGTTAAAAAAAAAACTAAATCTCACCCTTTTAAAAGCAAACATATATCTATCTTAAAGATAAATCTATTTATTTTTTAAATAGGGAGAGATTTATTTGCTTATTTTAAAAAAATAGAGATAGATAAGTTAATTTTATATTTTTAAAATATAGATAGATTTTTTTAAAAACAATCTATCTTTAAAAGTAAATACCTTTAAAAATTATAATTAAAAAAATGAGTTTATTAATTTTAGTTTTAATGTTCATTTTTGTGATAATTTTAATGTTAATTTTAATTTGAATACTAATTTTAATTTTAACATTAAAATTAAACTTTAAAATTAAAATTAACACTAAAAATAAAAGTAATGTTAATATTACCATTAAAATTAATTTTAAAATTAACGTTAATATTAAAAATCTAAAATTAAAATTAAAATTAAAATTAAAATTAAAATTAAAATTAAAATTAAAATTAAACTTAGTGTTATTATTTAAAATATAAATTTTAAAGGTATATTTATTTCTAAAGATGTACTTGCCTACGGTTAGCTCCCAAGCCTAGCTTCTACTTCACTACCAACAGGGATACAAAAATCACATTTTAGATTTTAAGATCTAGCTCCTAGGGTTGAGGGTCCAAGCTTGAGGGAAGAGAACGGAAAGAAATGGAGAAGAGGAGGACAAAAAAAAGATGAGAGAGAGAGAGAGAGAGAGAGAGGAGGGGGGGGGGGGGGGGGATTAAATATGGAGGGAAGGAAAAGGGGGAGCTTTGGATGGCTGCCACCTTGCCGATCCATGGCCATTGGATCAATTGGGACACATAATGAAAGGATAAATATCCATTGAACGAAAGGTGTGGTCCAGTCAAGTCCGGACGGGATACCGACTGTATAGTGGTTTATTATCAATTTCTCTAATTTGAAAAATTTGCGTATTCCGATCTACGAACGGGTCCTAGAACGGGTCTATGGTAATGCCGTTAGATATTTTTTTTTAAGTATATCATAGTCTCATACATAATTATCTTATTATAAAATTAATATACTACATACAGTTGCATCAGTCACTTAATCAACCCAGGCTCTAACGGCCAAAATACACATATATAACCTCTGTCATAACATAGATAAGTATTCTATCATCGTAGTAGTGAACCACACCTACAACCAAATAAGGATAATGGGTGACACACTACTCCGAGATGATATACTACTTCATGCCATGGTTATGGGAGAGAATAACCACAAGAAAATCCAGTAAATCAGATACTTATCAAGATACACAATTTTAATAAGGATACAGATATAAGCATCAAGTGCAAGATAGATGAACATGAAATATAGATTACATGATACAACACATGTGTAAATACGTATATCGGAACATTGAGTGACAGTTTAACTAAATTTGTAGATTTTACCATTTTTTTTTGTCATTTGATAAATGATAATAGATATGGTTGGCACAGTCTCTAACTTTTCTCGGATACGTCCATTTCTTATCATAACTTTCCACTCATTCATCTTCGTATTTTCATTTATATTACACTAATTTTTGACATATTATTTCTTAATTGGCTAACACGGTCCACAAACACATGGATGGCCATGTAGCTGTTTCAAACATCACAACATATTACAGAAATCCTGCTCTATTTCAACCATCATGCTTTGGTTCTATATACAACATATTCTCGATCTCTTTGTTGTTACGATAAATGATTGATCATAAACAACAAAAACTACCAATTTCATATATTTTTTGTTGCTATTTATGTTTTCTTTTAGGCATTTGCGTGTTACATAAAATTTGTTCTCCAAGTTGATCACTACATAAGACGAGACGCTTGTTCCTCACATGAATAATGTTGGCATGTGCAAATTTTAAACATTTTACCGAGACCTGTTCCAAAGTGCGTAGAAGTAAAATAAAAGCTGCAAATGTATGAGAAATTTCCTTTGTTACTTTTTTTCTTTTCTTTTGCCAACACTCAACTATGATGACAAATTTCATCCCAGAAATGAAAATAAAAAAGGAGAGCGAGTTGTATAACCTGTTAATTAATAATTTTATATTATATATGATGTTCTATTTTGAAAGTCCGTCTTGAGCTGCTCAGTACGGACGGATCGGTGCAACTGAGAATGCCTCTCTCTTACAAAGCCCAGCCCAAGCTCTCCCCTTAGAAATTCGGACTTCTTCAGTGGGCTTGATTTGGAATTTAATTTCTATCACTGTGATCTCGTCGATCGCAGCCGTCCATCACAGATCAATATCAACGGAACGTCCCTCCATTTCGATCCGTTGTGTGGGTCCCACGCGCCTCCCTTATATATATCTCTTTTTCTCCAGAACCACCACCCCAAATTTTTTTTCCTCATTTTTGTGACATCACTTCCAAGAAGTAGGGTTAGGGTTCAGTTCCGGTGCCCCGAACCGCCTCGAGCCACGGATTCGGATCCGGCCACAGGCTACCGGGTCGGATCTTGCAGCATGAGCGCCCATCCCCGCGCCGACCGGAGGCCCCACCCCCACCCCCACCCCCACCGCCCCACCCCCTCCTCCAACCGCCAGGAATGGGTCCCACGCGGGCCCCCTGCCGGCGCCGCTCCGGCCCCCTCCACCCCGCCCCTCCTCCCCACGCCTGGATCCGAACCCGCTCCGACCCGCAACCCTCCGAAACCCATCCGAAACCACCAGCAGCATCGCCACCACCGACCAAACCCTAACCCTAACCCTAACCGCCATCGCGGCGCTCCTCCTCCGCCGAAGCAGCATCATCGATCGGACGATCAAGAACCTTCTTCTTCTTCATCGGCGGCGGCACCGCCACCGGCGGAGGCGGCACCGGCGGAGGTCCCCCAGCTGGTGCAGGAGATCGAGGAGAAGCTTTCGCGGGGCGCGGTGGAGTGCATGATCTGCTACGACATGGTCCGCCGCTCCTCCCCGATCTGGTCCTGCTCCAGCTGCTTCTCCCTCTTCCACCTCCACTGCATCCGCAAGTGGTCCCGCTCCCCCACCTCCGCCGCCGACTCCTCCTCCTCGTCGTGGCGCTGCCCCGGCTGCCAGTCGGTCCAGTCGATCCAATCCAAAGACCTAGCGTACACCTGCTTCTGCGGCCGGCGGAAGGACCCCCCTAACGATTACTACCTAACCCCCCACTCCTGCGGCGAGCCCTGCCGCAAGCCCCTCGACCGCACCCGCGACTCCGACGACCCCGGCCTCCGCTGCCCCCACGTGTGCGTCCTCCAGTGCCACCCGGGCCCCTGCCCCCCCTGCAAGGCCTTCGCCCCCCGCCGCCCCTGCCCCTGCGGCAAGACCACCCTCGCCCGCCGCTGCTCCGACCGCTCCTCCCCCCTCACCTGCGGCCAGCGCTGCGACCGCCCCCTCCCCTGCGGCCGCCACCGCTGCGGCAGCCCCTGCCACCCCGGCCGCTGCCCCCCCTGCCGCGTCCCCGTCTCCGCCTCCTGCTTCTGCAAGAAGCGCACCGACGTCCTCCTCTGCGGGGACATGGCCTTCGAGGGGGAGCTGGACGGGATCGGGGACGGCGTCTTCTCCTGCGGCTCGCGGTGCGGGAGGACCCTCTCCTGCGGGAACCACCAGTGCCGCGAGACGTGCCACCCGGGTCCCTGCGGGGAGTGCGAGCTGTCGCCGGGGAAGGTCAGGACGTGCTGCTGCGGGAAGACGGAGCTCGGGCAGGAGAGGAAGAGCTGCTTGGATCCCGTGCCGACTTGTTCTGGTACCTGCGATAAGATGCTTCCGTGCGGGGCTCATCGGTGCAAGGAGACCTGCCACGAAGGGGCCTGTCCTCCGTGCTTGGTCCGGGTCGACCAGAGGTGCAGGTGCGGGTCGTCGCACCGGATGGTGGAATGCTACGTGTCGACCGAGGAAAAAGACGGGTTTGTGTGCGATAAACAGTGCGGGCGGAAGAAGAACTGCGGCCGGCACCGCTGCAGCGAGAAATGCTGCCCGCTGTCGAAGCCGGGAAGTGAGCAGTCTACGGACAGGGATTGGGACCCGCACATGTGCTTGGTGCACTGCGGGAAGAGGCTCCGCTGCGGGCAGCATTCTTGCCAGCTGCTCTGTCACAGCGGACATTGCCCGCCTTGCCTTGAGACCGTCTTTTCGGATCTTTTTTGCGCTTGTGGGAAGACTTCGATCCCGCCGCCCATCCCCTGTGGCACTCCGGTACCGTCGTGCCCTCATCCGTGCTTGGTTCCTCGGCCGTGTGGCCACTCGGCCTCCCACACTTGCCACTTCGGGGATTGCCCACCGTGTTCCATCCCGGTAGCCAAAGAATGCATCGGTGGCCATGTTCTCTTGAGGAACATTCCTTGCGGGTCGAAGGATATCCGCTGCAACCAGCTCTGTGGCAAGACGCGGCAGTGTGGCATGCATGCTTGTACACGGACTTGCCATCCTCCGCCATGCGACCTTCCTCCAAGCTCGTCGGATTCCGGGGTGAAGTCTTCTTGTGGGCAGGTGTGTGGCGCTCCAAGAAGGGATTGCAGGCACACTTGCACTGCTTCATGCCATCCGTCGTCGCAGTGTCCTGATTTGAAATGCGAGTTTTCGGTGACCATCACCTGTTCTTGTGGCAGAATCACCGCTACGGTTCCGTGTGGTGCCGGAGGGAGCACGAGTGGCTTCAACATGGATGCAGTGCTTGAATCTTCTGCCATTCAGAAGCTGCCGGTTCCACTTCAGCCCGAGGAAGGGAATGGAAAGAGGGTTCCTCTTGGACAAAGGAAGCTAACTTGTAACGAAGAGTGTGAGAAGCTAGCGAGGAAGCGCCAGCTTGCTGAGGCGTTTGACATAACCAACCCGAATGTTGATTCCTTGTGTTCTGGAGAGAGTTCTGCTGCATCTGATCTACTGGCGGATCTCTTCAGGAGGGAGCCGAAATGGGTCTTGGCTGTGGAAGAGAGGTTCAAGTTCTTGGTGCTCGGGAAAGCTAAAGGAGCTACGGTCACCGGACTAAGGGTGCACGTTTTCTGTCCGGTACTGAAGGAAAAGAGAGATGTAATTCGACAGATTGCTGAGAGATGGAAGCTTTCGATTAAGGCAGCAGGATGGGAGCCGAAGCGGTTCCTGGTAGTTCACGTCACACCTAAGTCGAAGCCTCCGGCCCGGATCATCGGGGCCAAGCCTGGTGCGCCGATGGCCGCACTCCATCCTCCAGCCTTTGATCCTCTTATCGATATGGACCCTAAGCTCGTGGTCGCGATGCTGGAGTTGGAGAGGGATGCAGATATAAGTTCACTTGTTCTGAGGTTCGGAGGGGAGTGTGAGCTGGTCTGGTTGAACGATAAGAATGCTTTAGCCGTCTTTAGCGATCCGGCAAGGGCGGCGACCGCGTTGAGGCGGTTGGACCATGGATCAGCTTACCAAGGGGCTGCTGTAGTTGTTCAGAATGACGGACCATCAGGGAGTAGTAATAATGCTTGGGGGGGAGGAGGAGGAGCCAAGGAAGGGGGATCTGCTCCTGCCAAGAGTGGCAACCCATGGAAGAGGGCCCTTGCATCGGAGTCTGATTCGTGGGCAGGGGAGTGGTCGGCTGTCGCCGATGCGGTGGTGCCTGTGTGGAGAGGAAACGAAGCACCTCCGCTGTCTGCATCTGTAAACAGGTGGAATGCTCTTGAGGCAAATCCCACGGCGTCAGGATCAGGGACGACGGGACAAGATACGGCTGATAGCGTAGAAGGTAGTGGTCCAGTTACTGATTCAGGAGTTGGACGTACGACTTCTTCGGGACAGATTGCTGCTGATAGGGAAGTGGATGATTGGGAGGAGGCTTGCGACTGAAAGTGAATTATACATGTTGAAGTAGCTTCAAATGGTATTTTTTTTCTCTTCTGTTCGGACTATTTGTTAGTCTTATTTTTGAATCAGTATATACCATGCTTTGTGGCAAATGCAAAGTAGGCTCATTAATCTGAGCTAATTTGCACCAATCTGCCTTGATTTGTTTTTCAAATTCTGTGCTTATGCTGGGACAAGCTATCATACTTGTTATTTCTATTTTACGGGATATCAAGATATTATGTTATGATTGCGAAAATTAGTTCAGAACGCAACACAAATATTTTCGTTGTTGTAAGTTGTTCATTGCTCCTGTTGACTTGAATTAGTATTCGTGCCTCTTTGTTCTTTTCCATTCGCTAAGATTGCTGTGTTTTTGTATTGTTCATTAGAATCCTGCTTATCTACTTGAGGCAGGGGAAGGTGTAGTAGCAATGTTTTTCTGAGGATGCTCTTGTTTGTTTTGGTTAAAGAGTTACAACTCATTGAGTAGCAATTTCTGTTCTGATCCTTCAAACTTTGAACCTAAAGGCTTTTGACTTATATAAAAAAATATCAATTTTATAGCTCGTCTTTATGATACATCTAGTCGCAAGCAAGTGCCTTTGTAAACTTGTGTAGCTCTAGGAGGGTTGAGACGGTTTTTGGATCTTTTTTTGTTCCCTACCAGCTGAACTTTACAGAATTCTGGTTGAAATCCGAAGTTATTATTTTCTCGTATATTTTGTAAGCATCACTTTGGTTTATTAGTAAGCTTATGCTAAATTTTAGTGGTTGAAGTCCAAAGTTATTATTTTCTCGTATATTTTGTAAGCATCACTTTGGTTTATTAGTAAGCTTATGCTAAATTTTAGACTGTGTTTGATTGGGCTTTTTTTTTTCCGTGGAAAATATTTCCATCACAAATTTTCCACCAATTGTAGTGTTTGATACCTTATATTTTCCATGGAATTATTTTCCAAAAAACTATCATTTTCATATTTTCTTCAAAAATGGTAGAAAATGAAACTTGTCCAACCCATAGGAAAATATCATTTTCCATGGAAAATAACTATTTTCGTGGAAAATAATGACAATCAAACACCCAAATTAAGTTTTCCATGGAAATTTTTTAAAATTCCATGGAATTTTTTTCCTAGTAAAATAATACCATGGAATTAATTTATTTTTCACATATTTTCCACCTTGCAAGCAAACACACCCTTAGAGTTTAAGCACTGTTCATTCTTCCTATCAATCCTATCAAAAGTTGAGGTAATAGAAACCCATTTTTCTTGGTGTTTCATCCCAAGCAACCCAGGAGCAGCATCGAGTAAGCACTTCAACATCTAATGAGGTGTAAGATGTAGAGCCTATGTATTATAATTCAATAATTATATTAAGATTCTTCCCTATTCGTGTTTTTGAGGACATATCATTGATAGGTTTTGATACATAGTTGGTTATGTCATATTCTTTGGTGAATTAATACGATTTTACTTATTAAATAAACATGTCATAAATATAGTTATCTGCTCGACTACATTAAGATCTCTCTATTTTGGGTTTTAAATAGCACTACCACAGAGTCGCTTGGGGTGATGTCAAGGCTTTTTGCTTGCATCCTGGAGTATACAGGTTCGAATCATGGAAAGAACCTGTCTATTTTTATGATGCTGCATAAGCGGAGCCTTGTGGCACTGGATGTCCTTTCTATAACCATTGTATATCTTACTTTAAACTCAGAGTCAGCTAGAGTGCTCATTTGCTACAGTCTAGATCAGAAATAGATTGTATATAGGTATGCACATTTAAACCTATACATGTCTTTTTCTTTTGAAAAATCTGAGCTAAAAGTTGATATAATATCAGATCGGTAAAATCTGAGCTAAAAGTTGATATAATATCAGATCGGTCTATTCTTTTATCAGATTAAATATAAGTTATATACTTAATACTTTTATGTAAAAAAAGTTTTGTAGGTGATGACATATTGTGATTAGTCACTAGGTACTAACTCATATTAGCCCTTCTTATGTGTATTGTCACTATGCACATTTGTGGAAAACACATACATTTTGGTGTGCATAATACTTGATCTGTAGAACACTGTTGTTTGTAATTTTAACTCCGGTAAACTGCAGTTGAAGACTTCAAGGAGCCTTGTATTGATACTATTCACTAGGCTGAACATACTCAATTGTCATGCAATATGAGGTTCTGGACCTCTGGTATTACGAGTCTTTAGTGATATGAAATAATGACCTGAATTATATCTTACCAAAATCATTTTAAGTTACCAATGTTGATCTTATCATTGGGCTATGCACTCACTTCTCTTGCCACAATATCACCTCGGAACTTGCAACATTGGTGATGTCTAAAATTTTGGAATTGAGATGGTCGCAGGGCCGCTCCGGGTCCCATATTTACTGGGGCCCCAAAATTAAGGTGTAAGTCGTTAGTTATAAAAAAAATAACTGTGGTATAATTCATAACACAAAATAATTGTAGTGTAATGGTTAACATATTAGTTTTTCACGAGGTCCTTAGTTTAAATCTTCTGATAAGGATAATTTAATTTTTTAATTATTTTTGTACATTATATATAGGGCCCATTTTAAAAGTTCGCTTGGGCCCCATGACCTCAGGGCTAGCTCTGGACGGTCTTGTCATGAATCTCATATCAAATTCTTTTATCAGATTAAATATAAGTTATCTGCTCGACTACACGATGATCTCTCTATTTTGGGTTTTAAATAGTGCTATCACAAAGTCGTTTGGTGTGATGTTAAGGCTTGTTGCTGCATCCTGGAGTAAGTTCAAGAACCTGTCTATTTTTATGACGCTGCATAAGCGGAGCCTTGTGGAACTAGACGCCCTTTTTATAACTGTATATCTTACTTTAAACTCATAGAGTCAGCTAAAGTGCTCATTTGCTACGGTCTAGATGTCAGAAATAGATTGTGTATAGGTATGCACATTTAAACCTATACATAGTCTTTTCTTTTGAAAAATCTCAGGTAAAAGTTGATATAATATCAGATTGGTCTATTCTTTTATCAGATTAAATATAAGTTATATACTTTATGTAAAAAAGCTCTGTAGGTGATGACATATTGTGATTAGTCACTAGATACTAACTCATATTAGCTCTTCTTATATGTATTGTTACTGTGCACATTTGGGGAAAACACTGATACAGTTGGTGGTGCATAATACTTGGTTTTTTTTTTTTAACTTTTTTTTGAAGCAGTTGTTTTATACTTCTATCTGTAGGACCTTGTTGTTTGTAATTTGAACTTTGGTAAACTGCAGTTGAAGACTTCAAGGAGCCTTGTATTGATACTATTCACTCGGCTGAACGTACTCAATTGTCATGCAATATGAAGTTCTGGACCTCTGGTATTAGGACTCTTTAGTGATATGAAAGAATGACCTGAATTATATCTTGCCAAAATCATTAGAAGTTACCAATGTTGATTTTATCATGAGGGCTATGCACTCACTTCTCTTGCCACAATATCACCTCAGAACTTGCAACATTGGGTTATTGATATGGAAGAATAACCTGCGATGAAGCTTGACCTAATTTTATTTTAAAACCTCGATTATTGTCGTGCATCAAAAGCAAAAAACTCCTGAGTTATCATCAATTTTTAGAGGTATGATCCTTCAAAACTCATGTCGTATCTCGGATCGAAGGAAAATAAAAACTTGTGTCTTGTAACTAACATGTTGAAGCTATCAACAACCAGAATGCTGTTTTTCGTTTAAATCTGATATATAAAGGAATACAGTAGTAACAATATATGAACAGGCAATCCGAATAAAATTATTCTATTTTTGTTTATTTAATGTAATACTAATATTAGTAATAAATACTTAGTGAAATTTGTAAGACACTTCACTAAGTAGTAGGTACTTAGCCATATTGGGGTACTCGTCAATTACCGTTACAAACTTGGGAGACTCACCGACTTATTGTTATGCAAAATTGTTGCTTATATCTTGTATTTTAATTTTTTCGTCTTTTAGTCCTGTCTTAAGAACCATGGATCCTAGTAAATTGTCCCATTCTAACCTTTGTAGTTATAGTATAGAGTTATACCTCTGCAGTTTAGCTTAGGTGATTAAGAATCCAACAAACTGTGTATTTATCACTAGGTGGAGTGCACTGCCTTGCAACAGCTCCAGTTTGGGGTTGTGGAGTGCACTTAATGAGATTTGCTGATATGGAAGAATGTCCTGAATTTAATCTTTGCTGAAGTCACTCTTGCTAGAAATGGCTGTTCGTGTGAGATTCTGACTATTCAAGCTTTTTGTGGAAGATCCTTTTTCTCTTGGAGAATTGGATAAATCATGTAGAGAATTGATTGTGCATCATGGTTTAATTGATTGTTTCCTTAACACATTCTCTCGGAAACGATGTCCCAAGTATTTTTGGGGTTTGTTAAATGAACTTTTTCTTCCATTCAGCATATCAAGGCCAATGCTTTGATCTTTAGCATTACCGTTCTTTTTGTTTCAATACATGTTTGTTTTGGTCTTATCCCTGATCCTTGCTATTTCAGAAACTACGATCCTTCCACTCCTAACTGGTGCATCTATTGATCTACTTTGCAATTGTCCGGACCATCTCAAATGATTTCCCCTCGTCATATTCTCGATATGTTGAGTTCAATGGACGCAAACATTTCTCATGCTATTCTTAATTGTATCATGACTCATTTCTTTAGATGTCAACTCCCCTATCATATGTTCTTGCATTATGGAATAAGCATGAAGAGCCTCTTTTATTAACCAATAACCATTTTCTACAAAGATATACTTAGCAATGGCGATAGGCTTGGTGCTCACGTTATTGGTATCGCCTTGTGGCTATGGATCGTCTTTCTTTACATTCTTAAGTTTGATTTACGAATTCAGTTTGATAAATCCTGACTCAGAAAGTTACACCTCCATGGTAGTAATTGCGGTTTTAGATGATTTGTTATACTTGGTGGTACATAAACTCGATAAATGTCCTGTTTATTTCATTTGATAGGAGAAAATTTTCTAATTTTATTGTTAAAGATTCTATATATGTCGGATTCTAAAATATAGCTTTTTGTGCATATTTTTCCACACGAACCCAAGTTTACTTGTGTTCTTCTTGTTCTACGATCTGGCTTTAGATGAGAGGTTCATGGGTATGGTTTGTTAAACCTTAGGCCCTTGTGTTTTTGGCTGGGTGGGGGGATTCTTGGTTTTCAATCATGTTCGGAAGGATGATTTTGTTATATTTAGATGTAGGGATGATGTTTAGTTCAATCTGCTAGAATAAACTTTAGGTGTTCATCGAGTATTTTCCCACATGAAAGTTGTACTACCTATTTGATTTATATTCTTATTTAAAGGATTCTTATGAACACATCTTTACGAGTACACATGCACTAATGTGAGGAGCTTGGCATTGGATGTTATGCTATTTGGTTTAGTTCAAAAATTAATCATAGGGTGTTTCTAAGCAGTGATAAATCTTTTTTTTTTATTATGTCAATTGCCCTCCTGACTGCTTTGTCTTGTATATAGGGATGTACATTTCCATTAAATCTAGTCACATTTCCTTTTATTTTCTTTTTGTCGTATTAATAAATCTAACAGATCTTGGGGGGAAATTCCCTTGTTATTCTGATACTCTCACTTTATCCACATTTTAGTTTTATATGGATAATTATATTCATCTGTATATGCCTATATTATCATGATATTGTCAAATTGGTCCACATGTTTCCTTTTGACGTCTGTATATATTGATAAACCATTCACATGTACAATTCTGTATGTATTGATAAACCATCTCCTTGAAAAAAAAATTTGGGCATATTTTGCATTTTGCATGAGACAATTCTCAGACATCAACTTGTGATTTCTGTTTTGTGGATAACATGTGGTTGCTATGTGCAGGTTGAGTATACCTTATTAAAAGGAGAGTTACAGTTAACAGGCATTGTTCTAAAAGACGGCCTACTCGGGGTCTGCCTATGCGCGCCCGGCGAGCGACAATGCATGTTTTTGGATTTTATGGACTTTGTCTGCGAACTTTAGTATTTTTTTGGGGAGGATTTTTTTTTTCTTCTTTCTTTTGAACCGCCTAGATTTAGGCGGCTGCCTAGGTGGGCTAGATATCCAACTAGTGCCTAGTACTTTTCAGAACCTTGGTTATAAGTATCATTAACCCTTGTTACAAGCTTTTCATCAACTGTGTTGTAGATGATGATCTGATCTTTTTTTTTTTTTTCTTCCTTAACCAACCATGCAGTTCCATATCCAGATAAGAGTGCTTCTTGTGTCTGATATTATATTGCCATTATCATGTGTAGTTTTCTTCTTTCGGGTCAATGGATTTATAGCTGACAGAGCATGGTTGGTCTTAAGTTTTTGTTGTTGTCACGGTACTCCCTAAATAATGAGCTCAAAATTTATAGGACACTGCTAAAAGTGCTACACAAAGTGTTAGTAGCTGTCATCATTTCTGCAGTCATGTGTGAGCAGTCCTGGACATATCCATGACTTTCAAAATTTTAACTGTTTTTTGGCAGTCTAGTACTGCAGAATTTTTTATAATTACTGCAAAAAAATAGTGACAGTTACTAATGCTTTGTGTAGTGCTTTAGCATTGGCCAATTTCTAAGAGAATGAAACTAAAATAGATTTATGTTCTCTTAGATCAACAGGTATTGAATCCGGACGGTGTGGGAACTTATTGCCTTCATCACTTTGGCACTATATATACTAGTAAATGCCACGTATAAGAATATACTAGTAAATGCCACGATGTGGTTAAGGTGGGCCTGAAGTTCATATATGTGATAAATTGTATTTATTGGCTATGCATATTTTGATGAGTCTTCAAGGCTAATGTATTTGTTTGGATCATTTCCTCCTGACCAAGACCATCCCATGTTATAATGTCATATTTTAATCTTGATTTAACTAAGCCTTGTCCACTTCCATCCTTATTGAACTTTTTCAAATCGACCAATTCCCATTTATATGTATAAATAAATATTTCCTTCAGCTAAACTACTGACCATATGCTTGGCCAAGTCCAATCAAAACACCCACCTAAAAATTATTTCTTTTTCATGATCCAATCTAAAGCCATACAGTTTTCTATTTATTTTTAGCCTTTATATTTTCATATATTTTCTCTAACATTAGCCTAGGTCCAAAACAATGCTTATTTCCATACTCTTTAATATCAAGCCCAACTAAAATCCACCCCCTCTTCCCATTCATATTTAGCTAACCCTCAACCTCCTCCATTCCGTAACCCCCCGACCCTTCCATTTCGTAACTCCGACTCTTCTATTCCATAACTCTCAACCCTTCCATTCCATAACCTCCAACCTCTTCCATTCCATAACCCTCGACCCTTCCATTCTATAACTTTTATTTTTCTATAAAAAGAGAAATATTAATACAAAAATTGAAGCATTACCATCTTTCTCCTTTGGAGCAATCCAGCGACCCGCGTCGCACTTGTTGACTCGCTGACACATCGACGCCTCCGTTCTAGTCGCATACGCCGACTCTCTGGTAATGCATCCTCCTAAATATTTATTCTTGGCTATAGACACCATAGCTGTATGTTATACTGGTAGGAAGAAAAGAAGGTGATATATAGTAAGCTAGGATTCTATTCTTTTTCATTCTCTCTCTAAGTTCATATATATCAAGCTATCTTGGTAAAGAACTATTTGTTGGAGAAGAAAATGAATAGCTTATTGATATTCCTATTGTCTTTTTTCCATACACCATCTACACATGTACCATATACGAAGGAGAAGGAGAAGGAGAAAAATAATTCTCTCTTTCCATCACAACTTTATTTGAGTAGGTAAATTATACATACACTCCTATTTTTGTCCTTTCATACGTACGATTCCTAAGGAGTAAGCTGCTGACTCACCTTTTCTTCCCCACCCAAAACCCAAAGTAGTAAAGAAGTACAAAATTTGCACCTAACCCCCTCATTTTCCACTTAAACGTATATAACCAATTCTTTATTTAAGAGGGGGTTTTCAACATATATACACATATATGGTATTGCTCTCTTTCTAGGCAACATGATGGCATAGTATAAAGAATTTTCACTTCCCCTATCTTTTACTTTTATTTCGAAATAACCCATCCTTTAAGGAATATTTAATAAGTAGTTAATTAAATTAAGTAGTTAATTAGATTTGATTAATTAGACTATCAGAAAGTAGGTTGGATTAAATTAGACCAAATAATTACTATATAGGATAGTTGATCTAGTAAAATATATTATTATATATAAAAATATATATTATAGGATATTAATTTTGTGTTTATATATGTGTGTTCTTCAGTAGGCCTTGGATTTAGACTTGGGAGCGGACTTAGACAACTTGCAGGCAAGTATACCTTGCCGAAATGTACAATATATTTTATGCATGCTCCTTATTTCTCTGTTATTTTTTCTCATTATATTTGTTCATACTCATGTCGCTTACTTTCTTTTCTAGTTTTACATGCATGTAGTAGATTGTTCTATTTTATATCATTATCTGTCATATTATCTTTTCCTATTCATGTATGTGTCTTGTGATTTATCGTTGTGTATTCCTATAACCTGTTCCCTTGACATTGACTTGCCTTGAAATAGACATGATTGACTTGATTCGTAGTTTAGACGAGAATATTGTTATTAGACGTTGACTATACTTGACCACTCTTGATCGTTAACGACCACCGGGCTGCGATAGAGACTTACTATAGGTTATTAGCAACCACCGGGCTGCAATCAATAGGGCCGTTAGCCACCACCGTGTTACGGTTTATCCCGATTTACTCGTAGTCACGTTTAATAGCACACGATTCTCGACAACATGCCACATTCTTTACGTTTTCACTCTTGTACTGTGTATTTCTCAGTCTTTATTTTTGTACCATTTTTCGTATTTTCATGCATGTTATTACTATCAAAGTAGGCTTGTATATATTATGTGTCTTGCAATGTTCCCTGACGACCTGGTTATTTCTCAGGTAAAGACGAGAAGAATTACCCTGAGATTTACGGATCAAGAGCTGATATTGGAGCCTTACCAACGCTGGACGACGAGATAGTTTCAGAGGACTTTTCTTGATTCATGTCGTGCTTATCTTAGTCATTGCTATTTCTACTTCTATTTAGTTCAGCAGACTTGTAGTTTGATACTCTTTTATTTTCATTGTATGATGACGGGTTATTTTCTCCATACATTTCTTTATTAATCTTTACTGCTGGACAGTTTCATTATTAGTATCATTATCTCTGTGTCATGTTTTCTGCGTGGATGAGTTTAGCACTGTACCTGTGGCCTATGTTGTTTGTTATGGGTTTTTCTATCATGATTTACAGCTTAAGCATTCGCTAAGGGTGTGTTTGGTAAACCGTATTTGGAGGTGGGATTTGAATTTTTATGGATTTGAAGACAAATTCATGGAATCCTATGTTTGGTTGGAGATGGATTTGGATATGGAAAGTATGACAAAATCCAAAACTTGAATTTGGTTGAATTTTGGAGGAAAATAATAATTATTCTTTAATAATTTCGTTAAAATATTTATTATTTATAATTTTGTTAAAAATTAGTAAATTAAAAATTAGTTAATCTTTAATAATTTTGTTAAAAATTAGTTAATTAATAAAAAAAAATGATTTTATTGGTATTATTAATTAAAAAAATAGAATTATTAATTAAAAAAATTAGTTAATTAGTTAATTTTGTTATAATTATAATTAATAATTTATTAGTATTATTATAATATTAATTAATAATATTTTATTATTTAGTTAATAATCATAATTTACTAGTATTATTATATTATTATTATAATATTAATTAATAATTTATTAGTATTATTATAATATTAATTAATAATCATATCCTATGTTTAGTATTATTAATTAAAAAATTAGTTAATTTTGTTATAATCATATAAATAATTTATTAGTATTATTATAATATTAATTAATAATTTGTTAATAACTATTTTATTATAATCTTAATTAATAATATTTTAATCACAATTAGAATCATATTTTATAATAATTTAATTAATAATTTACTAATCATAATAATATTAATTTATAGTTACTATTTTTAAAATATTTAATTTATAGTTAATTAATCGTTAATTATTAATTATTAATCAATAATTATAATTTATAATTATTAATCGTTAATTATAATTTATAGTTATTAATTAGTAATCATTAATTATTAATTATTAATTATTAATCGTTATTTATTTAAAAATTAACTAATCATTAATTATTAATTTTATAATTAATAATAACTAATCGTCAATTATTAATTACTAATCGTTAATTACTAATAATTAATTATTAATTTTATAAGTAATAATAACTATAATTAATCATAATTAATTAATAGCTTAATTATTGATCATGACTATAATTTAATTATTAATCATAAATCCAAATCCTATGTTTGGTTGGAGTTGGATTTGGAGTTGAATTTGAATCTTGAAATCCATGATTTGAATTTGGAGGATTTCCAAAATCCAAATCTAAATAGTAAAATTCGGTTACCAAACAAGTCCTAATGGACTTGTTAGGTACATTGATCCATTGGTGATATACTGCTGGCATGTATACGTACCTGGTCCTACGTATTTTGGGACTGAAACGTTACATAAAAGCTGTATTGCATGTCTTTTGGGCCCACTGCCCCTAAACTAACAAATTTGTATTATCTAATTAAACGCATCCAAAATTCATAAAATATATTGATAACAAATCATACTTAAAAAAAATTCAAATCATATCGAAAATATTATATGTAATTTTAAATTTTGTTTAATTTTTTAAAAATATTATTTTTATACGTGCGTGTGATTTAACTTTTTTTAAATGTCCGGCATAACGCACGAGACTTTGTGTACGCTGCGTTGCATGTCATTTGGGCCAACTGTCCACAATTTTTACACACACCCACACCTTCACCGCGGTTCGATCCGGAGACCGTCCGCCTAGCCAAAAATGTTATACCTCTCCTTGCTGACTACAAGAGCCAGCTGAGTTCAATATTTAAGTAGTTATTATAATGCGGCTTGGAAACGGCCTAGCCAAGAAGGTTATACCTCTCCTTGCTGACTCAAGAACTAGCTGAATTTGGTATTTAACTAGCCATTATATATAATGCGGCTTGAAAACGACTTAAAAAATGACTCGTCCAAACTGTTTGTATATATTCCACTAATTAACAAAACCGTATTTTAATCTTTATAATTAACTACCACTTTATATGTCTTATGTAGCCCCTACCGTTCTTTGTTGGGTTGAAAAGTTGATGGCATTAGGTTTGGATTGAATCTTAACCATTCTTAAAGTTTTTCAAATGGTTATGACTAATTTGTGATAAATATTTAAATTCATTATTTTACTCTTTGTGGTGTAATATATGGTCTCGTCCTACATCATATAAAAACCTAATTTAAAGAAATCAAAGTTGCGTCAAAATGAAACCCTAAAGTTTACCTAGCTCTATCTTCATCATCTTTGATCTCTGCTTGGGACGAGTGAGACTACCGGACGATGACAAGCGAAAGGAGAGACTGGAAAACAAATAGGTCTTGTTATCTCTGGTTTTCGTTTGCGAGGAGGTTGTAACCAAGGTCGGAACCAGAAATTCGAACTGAGATAGAGTGGGCTGGATGTGAACTTGGAAAACAAACAAACAAACAAATTATACGAAAAAAAGAAGAAAAAAAAAGGGTGCACAACCCACAACCTAATTCTGCCCTTGGTTGCAACTCTTGTTCCCGCTTAAAATGTCATTTGGTTTTCTTGGTGTCTCGTTTACTTTGCAAATTACAATACCTATCGATTTTCTTTTTCGATGTTTGAAAATATCTAGTCAAGTGGAAGAAAAAGTGAATAATTAGAAGTGAGAAAGTGAATCATTACTTTGATGGATGGAACCATTTGTCTTCCTCTTTTTTTTTTCGATTGAGAATCACTTGTTTTTCTTTATTTCTTAATTTATTTGGCACCCAAACATAGAAAAGTAATGACTTTTCCTTCCCAACCCAACCTTGTAAGTATAACATAATATTTGGAACTTTGTAACTCATAACTCTTTGAGTTATATAACTCAAGACATAACTTATGGATTATGTTGGAGTGGGAGGGGTTCCCAACCTATGTGGAGAAGACCCCGGAGTGCGACGAGCGCCGTTCGTGTGTCGAAGAAGCTCGGGAAGTAGGCGACGAAGTTGCTGCTGTTGCTGCTGGAGCTGCTGGAAGCAGGGGATCCGAGTTCGGCCCGAACTCGGTCCCAGGCCGAGTTCTGGCCGAACTCGGTCTGGCCGTTCCAGGGTTTGGCCAGTAGGTGCTGGTTGCCCCATACAGAGTTCTGGCCGAACTCTGTGTCGTCGGGAGCTGAAGCGGATTTCTGGATGAGTTTTCATCATTGGATCTAATCCAACGGTTCAGGTTGGTTGCGGGATTAGGGAGTTAAGTTGATTTTTCTTAACCCTAATTCATTATCGTATGATCGCAACGTAACACAACTTTTGGAGAGAGAAGGAGGCAAGAGTGCCATTGCAACTTCGGAGAAGAAGACGGAGGATTGAAGGTCGTTTTCGAAGGAGATCGTGTTTCGGATAATCTCTACTCGTCGTTCTCGCTCTTCGTAGCCTTGTAATCATTGTTCTTATCTCTGAGTGTTGTGGGGATCCGATTTGGATCGAGAGGAGTTTGTAGAGGGTGTAATTCTTCTATTCCATTAGTGGAGGCTTCTCAGGGTTGGACTCCGATCGTCCCGTGGTTTTTCCCGCTAGGGTTTCCACGTCAAAAATTCTCTGTGTCTGCGTGATTGTTTTTGTGTGGCTATTTTTGGGTTCGTGCGTTGTATTGCTCGGTCCTCTCGCAGGTACTCTCCGGTTTGGGGAAAGGTTTCCGCGTTTCTTTCCCAACAGAGTGGTATCAGAGCCAGGTTCAAAGGGTGTCAGGAGTTGACAGAGGAACCAGAGAGGAGAGATGGACGCGAAGCCGGTGCGCATGGTGAACCTTAATGGCACAAACTATCATTATTGGCGGAGCAAGATGAAAGATTTGCTATTTGTCAAGAAGCTGCATCTACCCGTATTTGCATCCGAGAGGTCCAGTGATAAATCCGAGGAGGACTGGAAATTCGAGCATATACAGGTGTGCGGATACATCAGGCAGTTTGTTGATGAGAACGTGTACAACCACGTTGCCAATATTGAGCACGCGAAGACATTGTGGGATAAGCTGGAATCCTTGTACGCGAAGAAGACCGGGGTAAACAAGTTGTTCCTGATCCGAAC
Source organism: Iris pallida (assembly GCA_029216955.1). Lineage (NCBI taxonomy): Eukaryota > Viridiplantae > Streptophyta > Magnoliopsida > Asparagales > Iridaceae > Iris > Iris pallida. The sequence continues at coordinate 13,438,214 of JANAVB010020597.1, read as the reverse complement.
GATGATGGGTCTGCGGTACAAGGATGGGGCGTCTATTACGGATCACTTGAGTGATTTCCAGGGCGTGGTTGACCAGCTATCTTCTATGGGAGTCAAGTTCGACGACGAAGTTCAGGGACTGTGGCTGCTGTGTACATTGCCAGACTCGTGGGAGACCGTACGAGTATCTATGATCGCTTCTGCTCCAGAGGGCGTGGTCAGTCTGGAGTTTGCCAAGAGCGGGGTGTTGAATGAAGAGATGCAGAGACGTTCTCAGGGCACTTCATCCACATTCCACCACTCAGAGGCACTTGTTTCAGAGAGCCGCGGAAGGGGCAAAAGCAGGGGTCCAGGTGGTGGCAGAGACAAGAGCAGGGGGAAGTCCAAGGGTCGTTACGAGGACTCGGAGTGTTACCATTGCGGTAAGAAGGGCCATATCAAGCGGAATTGTTTCGCTTGGAAGAGAGAAGAGAATGGCGACAAGGGGAAGCAAGAAGAGAAGACTACAGCGGCGGCCTCAGTGCATGGAGGCGATGTGATCGTCGTAGGTGATGAGGTCATTACTAACCTCGCCTGCGATGACAATTCTTGGCTGGTGGACTCAGGGGCTTCAGCACATGTATCTCACAATAGGGCACTGTTTGCCACTTACACGACAGGCGACTGCGGCGTATTGAAGATGGGCAACGGAGATGTGTCGAAGGCGGTTGCCGTTGGAGATGTGCATTTGAGAACGAAGACGGGTGCGGTTCTTGTTCTCAAGGATGTTCGTCATGTCCCTGATATCAGTTTCAACCTGGTGTCGGTTGGAAGGTTGGATGACGAGGGATTCTTCAGTCTCTTCGGGAACAGTCAGTGGAAGCTTTCCAGAGGTTCGATGGTGATTGCCAGAGGAAGCAAGAAGTCCGGTCTCTACTATATGGAGGGGAGCGCAGAGGGGGCACAGGAGGTGAACGCAGTCAGTGATGCGTCTACCGAGTTGTGGCACAGGCGGCTCGGCCATATCAGCGAGAAGGGGATGAGCTACTTGGTGAACAGGAAAGTAATTCCGGGGCTCAAGTCTACAAAGTTGGAGAAATGCACGCACTGTTTAGCTGGGAAGCAAAATAGGGTGTCTTTCCAAAGTCACCCAAGTTCGAGGAAGCCGGTGTTGCTCGAGTTGATTCACTCGGATGTCTGCGGTCCTATGAAGGTAAAATCTCTTGGTGGTGCTTCTTACTTTATGACTTTTATTGATGACTGTTCCAGGAAGGTTTGGGTCTATGCCTTAAAGACCAAGGATCAGGTGCTGCCTACTTTCAAGGAGTTTCAGGCCTCTGTTGAAAGGGAGACGGACAAGAAGTTGTTGTGTGTTCGGTCCGACAATGACGGCGTATACATCGGTCCCTTTGATGCATATTGCAGAGAGCAAAGGATACGACACCAGAAGACTCCGCCAAAGATACCTCAGCTCAATGGTGTAGCGGAGCGCATGAACAGGACACTGATGGAGAGGGTACGGTGTTTGCTGTCAGAAGCAAACTTGCCGGGCAGTTATTGGGGTGAGGCTCTTCTCACAGCTGCTTATATTATTAATTTGTCTCCTAGTGCTCCTTTGCAGGGTGATGTGCCTGATAAAGTATGGTACGGCAAAGAGCCGTCATACAGTCACCTGCGGGCGTTTGGTTGTAAAGCCTTCGTGCATGTACCGAAGGACGAGAGGACCAAACTTGAGCCGAAGACGAGGCGATGCGTCTTTGTCGGCTATGGTCGGGATGAGTTTGGCTATAGACTCTACGACCCAGTGGAAGGAAAGCTCTACAGAAGCAGGGACGTGGTGTTCGTCGAGGATCAGACCATGACCAACACTCAGGATTCCGAGACGCCTTCTGAGGCTGAGGAATTGCCTGAGTTAGAGTCATTTCGCTTCGAGCAGTTTCCAGAGGACATCGCAGAGGATCCAGTTATGGGGGAGCCGGTACATGGAGTTGCTCCCAACCTTGATCATCAGCCTGCTGATGGTGGTCAGGGTGTCCCTCAGGAGGATGAGCATGCCGGAGAGGTAGTTCCTGAAGGGGCGGAGGCTGTCGGTATACAGCCAGCACCAGTGGCTCCACTGAGAAGGAGTGACAGGGATCGTCGACCATCTACGAGATAATCACCGGATGAGTATGTGCTATTGACTGACGGGGGGGAGCCCGAAAGTTTCGCAGAGGCTATGGAAGACGAACACAGGCAGGAGTGGATGGTGGCTATGCAGGAGGAGATGAGTTCCTTGCACACCAATTCCACTTATGATCTGGTGCGGTTGCCAAAGGGCAAGAAGGCTTTGAAGAATCGATGGGTGTTCAGAGTGAAGCAGACGGAAGATGCTACTCGCCCTCGATACAAAGCGAGGCTGGTAGTCAAGGGCTACGGTCAGCGGAAAGGCGTGGATTATGATGAGATATTTTTGCCTGTCGTCAAGCATTCGTCTATCCGGGTGGTGCTAGCATTAGCAGCCAGTTTCGACTTGGAGGTCGAGCAGATGGACGTGAAGACGACATTCCTCCACGGTGATCTTGAGGAGGAGTTGTACATGGAGCAGCCAGAGGGATTCTGCGAGAAGGGCAAGTCACATTTGGTCTGCCGGTTGAGGAAGAGCTTGTATGGTCTGAAGCAGGCTCCGAGGCAGTGGTACAGGAAGTTCGAGTCGTTTATGGGGGAGCATGGTTATGCACGGACGACGTCAGACCATTGTGCATTTGTGAGGTATTTTACCGATGATGATTTCATCATTTTGTTGCTCTATGTTGATGATATGCTATTAGTGGGTCGGAATGCCACTAGGATAGCGGAGTTGAAGCGCCAGCTGGGCGCGGCCTTCTCTATGAAGGATTTGGGCACAGCGAAGACTATTCTTGGGATGGAGATCAGCCGAGAGAGAGAGTCCAAGCTGCTACACTTGTCCCAAACGAAGTACATTCATCGGGTACTTCAGCGTTTCGGGATGGACGGGTCGAAGAAAGTGAGTTCCCTCCTCGCGGCTCACTTTAAGCTCACTGAGGAACAGTGTCCATCTACCAAGGACGAAAAGGAAGATATGGAGCGGGTTCCATATGCTTCAGCTGTGGGGAGCCTTATGTATGCTATGGTGTGTATGAGGCCAGATATTGCTCATGCAGTTGGTACGGTTAGCAGGTATCTTTCAAATCCTGGAAGGGTACATTGGAGTGCGGTCAAGTGGATTCTACGTTATCTTCAGGACACTGCTGGTTGGAGACTTTCCTTTGGTGGTGACGAGCCGAAGCTGGTTGGGTATACCGACGCTGATATGGCTGGAGATGTAGACACGAGGCGATCGACTTCGGGCTACGTGATGATGTTTGCGGGAGGAGCAGTGTCGTGGCAGTCGCGGTTACAGAAGTGTGTTGCCTTGTCGACGACGGAGGCGGAATACATTGCGGCGACGGAGGCTTGCAAGGAGCTGTTGTGGATGAAGAAGCTGTTGCAGGAAATGGGACTGAAGCAAAAGCAGTATACTTTGCTTTGCGACAGTCAGAGTGCTATCCACCTTGTGAAGAATCAGACGTTTCATAGCCGGTCCAAGCACATCGAGACCCGGTATCATTGGATACGCGATGTGGTTGAGAAGAAGGACGCGGAGCTTGAGAAGGTGCATACAGACGACAACGGAGCTGATATGTTCACGAAGATTCTACCAAGGGGGAAGTTTGAGTACTGCAGGCAGGTCGTCGGGATGACGACGTCCTCCCCATAGTTGTGAAGGGGGAGATTTGTTGGAGTGGGAGGGATTCCCAACCTATGTGGAGAAGACCCCGGAGTGCGACGAGCGCCGTTCGTGTGTCGAAGAAGCTCGGGAAGTAGGCGACGAAGTTGCTGCTGGAGCTGCTGGAAGCAGGGGATCCGAGTTCGGCCCGAACTCGGTCCCAGGCCGAGTTCTGGCCGAACTCGGTCTGGCCGTTCCAGGGTTTGGCCAGTAGGTGCTGGTTGCTCCACACAGAGTTCTGGCCGAACTCTGTGTCGTCGGGGGCTGAAGCGGATTTCTGGATGAGTTTTCATCATTGGATCTAATCCAACGGTTCAGGTTGGTTGCGGGATTAGGGAGTTAAGTTGAGTTTTCTCAACCCTAATTCATTATCGTATGATCGCAACGTAACACAACTTTTGGAGAGAGAAGGAGGCAAGAGTGCCATTGCAACTTCGGAGAAGAAGACGGAGGATTGAAGGTCGTTTTCGAAGGAGATCGTGTTTCGGATAATCTCTACTCGTCGTTCTCGCTCTTCGTAGCCTTGTAATCATTGTTCTTATCTCTGAGTGTTGTGGGGATCCGATTTGGATCGGGAGGAGTTTGTAGAGGGTGTAATTCTTCTATTCCATTAGTGGAGGCTTCTCAGGGTTGGACTCCGATCGTCCCGTGGTTTTTTCCGCTAGGATTTCCACGTCAAAAATTCTCTGTGTCTGCGTGATTGTTTTTGTGTGGCTATTTTTGGGTTCGTGCGTTGTATTGCTCGGTCCTCTCGCAGGTACTCTCCGGTTTGGGGAAAAGTTTCCGCGTTTCTTTCCCAACAGATTACTATGATAACATAATTCATGCATTACTATCTAATTTGTTCACCATGACAAATGCATTTCAAATTTTAACAAAAAGAACTAGCATAGTAGTAATGTAATTTATGACTGATGGTTAGGTAGCCTAATGGTTAATAAATTGCTTCAAGCACTTCATGATATTTGATACCATTATCATTCAAGCCTGATTTGCTGATTGACTTAACCTACAAATAGAAGGGTTTTACTAGTTTTACGTAGTTCTAGATTATCATCTTATAGATTTCAAAAAAAAAAAAAAAAACATAAAAAATGTTGTGCACCCTTTATAGTTACTAATTGCATATTAAGTAGATATTACCGGAAAAAAAATCTCAGTAACTGATAACCCAACTTGAGTAGCAATCTTTTATTTCTAATTTATATGTATTTATGTATAAAAGTAAAGTAGAAGATTACAGGCAAAAATATTTCTAATTTGGATGTATTTATGCATAAAGGTAAGGTAGAAGCTTATAGCAAAAAAAAAAGGTCCTTTCATATAAATATAACATATTAATATTACTTATGTATTTTCATATAAATATAACATATTAATATTACCACTCTTCTCTTTTTCTCATTAATTCAGTTAAATCAGTTAAAACAAGAAATAAAAAAAATATTTACAGTGCAAATATTTGAAGAAGAGACTTTTATTTAGAGTTAACTCACCAAAATATTATCCACCCACTAATAATCCAATCCATAATACGAATGCCACAATTCTAAATAATCCAATCCATAATAAAAAAAAATTTCTTCACAATTAATTTGAATGTGTTTCAAAACAGAATTCAGAGGTTTAAGATAAGTGATTGTGGAATGCTACAATGTAAAGAATGTCAGGCACTTAACAATTTACTCCACCATCTCATGTAAATAATGTCAACATTTTCCTGTAACATTTGTTTGATGCAACCAATAAATATTTGAGTTATTTGTATTTACCTCCAATCCTAATTGCTAATTCTATTGTCTCATTTAAAAAAAAAATTACTACTACCCCCAATTCTTAAAACATATAGCAATTAGGATTGGTGTTATACAAATAACTCTAAATATTTTCTTAACTAAAACTTGATGAAAATGACAAAATATTACAAATCGCAACTGACCTCTGCAAAGCAATATTAACACCGGTTTATGACGTTCTAAGGACTTATAAATACTACAAAAGTTTTTTTTAACTACTATAAAATAATGGTATTTCTTTTGACAATCTAAAGGTTATGTTATTGTACTTCAAAAAATAAGGACACCTAAATCTAAGAAATAAAGATTTTACATTACTAATATATACGGAAGTTAAAAATTTTGGGTACCTTTTCACTTTTGGGACCTTGTGCAATTTTTATACATGTTCACAATGGTCGTGCAACAATGGATAATGGATGAAGTTTGTTAGTTTGGTCATGTCACTTACATTCGTGGACGAGTTAGAACATCCAATTTATAGTTAGAAATTATAATAATTCTACAAAAGCAGTCCTACAATGACCAGGGCTTTAATGTAAAGCGTGTGATCTTTCTGTCTAAAGATAATATTGAATTTTCTTGGTGGAACTCAACAAGGAGAACATTTTTTTCTCACACAAATGGGTTTAATTACAAATGAAATTATTACAAAAGTAGATTAACACTTCACAAGGGACTTGGTTTAGCCGTTTGAACATTAGCTATAAGAAAATGAACCAAATCTATTCTAATTTCACCAAAGGTAGATTAACACAGCACAAGCGAACTTCAGAATTTTATTAACAAAAATTTACTGATTCACGCAGATGATTATCAGTCGTCCATAGATATTGTTTATATGTAATTGATTGTTAGTAGGATACATGATAGCCATTCATAAAAACTCTCTATGAAATATAAATTCATAGTTCAATATCATGCATAAACGTAACGAGCTTGACTCAAACTCGAACAACAAATATTTTCACCTATCCCAAAATTGAGTCTCGTTGCAAGCAAGCATAGAATACGACCTCACCTCGGATATAGTTCTCAAGCTTGAGCTAGACTTGATAATTTCTAACTCGAGTTCAAGCTCGACTCGATAATTTTAAGCTCTGAATTTAAGTCAAAGCCTAGTAACTTCAGCCCGTAATCGAGAAGAGCTTAAACATGCCAAGCTTGACTCACCTCGGATCTATTAGAGCCCTAGTGGTGGAGACGGAGATTTCGGATTTGATTAGATAGACGAATTCGAATCCTACATGTTCACTGAATTGGTCTCGGTTCTAAACCCGCAAACCCGTTTTAACCTAATTAGTCCTCTAGGTAAGTTTTTTTTTTCTTAAATGAGCTAAGCTAACTTGAATTGAATGCTATGAGGTAAAATAGGTGTCAGAATTTCTATGACAGACTAATAATATGAACAAACTAAAGTTGGTTGAGAGGGGAAAAGAATAATGATAAAATTCAAATTAGCTTTGAATATAGTTATTTATTCTATTAGCACATTCAAACCAAAGATTGGGCCCAACAAAAGCAAAGATCCTGAGTTCTTACTCTAAAAGAAATTAGAATAAGAAAATAAAAATTGTTGCGTTTACTTAGCACAGGACTCTTTCTAATATCATACTGTCCCCAAAGTTTTTCATATATATATATATATATATATATATATATATATATATATATATATTTTGGGAACAGATAAATTGTTTCTGGAATCGCTCCCACTGGGATTCGTCGCTCCCACTGGGATTCGAACTCCTGACCACTCGGACCGCATGCATCTCTCTTAACCACTAGGCTAGTATATATATATATATATATATATATATATATATATATATATATATATATATATATATATATATATATATATATAATGCAAATTTGGATGGGGTTGGAGCTTCCTGTTGAGCACCCTGGGTTGTAGATCCCACTCCGTACAAATTGACTGGGTTGCTGTGCCACGAACCCGAAAGGACGAAGAACGGACATAAAAAATATAATTAAATAAATCCTCACACACACACGCACGCACGCACGTGCGCACGCGCGCGCACACACACACACACACATACACACACACACACACACACACACACACACACACATATATATATATATATATATATATATATATATATATATATATATATATATAATGCAGCTTTTGTGCTTTCTAATGTTTGAACTTTTATTTTTTTTTATTTTTTTTTTATTTTAAGAACGGGTAAATTTTATTGATAAGTATTCAAAGAATCATACAAACAGTTCCCCACTCTACTCCTGGGATTAAGAACATATCTCTACTTATCCTCCCATGATTGTAACATCATTCTCAATATTATTGAGAGTTCCTTGTATGGCCAGTGCATCACCTTCAAAAATTCTTCTATTCCTTTTCCTCCAGATATGCCATAAAGGTGATAGCAGCCGGATTCTCGCTTTATTATACAGATCAGAGTTATCTCTCCAACGCCTGAACCTCTTCAAACACATTCGGAAGCCTGTCATTGCTCGAACCCAGGATGTCCAATTTGGCTTTGCAGGCTTGCCATATGTACCCAGTTATTTGACACTGAAAGAACATGTGGTCCCGTGATTCCGTACCTCCCCTACACACACACACACACACAGATATATATATATATATATATATATATATATATATATATATATATATATATATATATATATATATATATATATATATATATATATATAAAATGCAGCTTTTGTGCTTTCTAATGTTTGAAAGCCATGTAATAGCCATAGAATGAGTATTTTGATAGCCAAAGTTGAGCAACATTATTTATTTATATTTTGTAATGTCTCTCATCGTGTATTCTATATTCCAATCATATGTCTACTATAATATATGATAGCTTATTAATTGCCTTTGAGAGTTTCTAATTGCCCTTGAGAGTTTCTTCCATCAGTTTGTGGTGGTGGTGGTGGTGGTGAAGAGATTTTGGCTTTGGACAATAAAACTAGATTGATCACCATAACAATATTGATCTACCAATTTTAGTTGCAGAGACACTATAACTTCTAATGATTTCTTACTTCAAAACAAAATGGGATGGATGATATTTATAGGGACAATTAGGATATGTAAATTGAATTATAATTTTGCAATGAATTGTTCTATATGATTAAATGAGAATTAGTTAGGAATTAGTTAAGTTAGTTGAAACAAACTTATTTAGAACATTTTTTTACTTTGATGCCAAGTAACCCATAATTGTCACGCCCCCGTTTCTTAGAACCAATCGTCCTCACTTGGACGTGATACGGTACGAGTCTAGCGTAAGGCAATACCATAACGACCGATTCAACAGGCTAATCGACGGAATCGTCGCACAGAAGTTCCGAAATAGAAGCATTGATAATAAGCAAAATACGAGTACTCAAACAAAATCACATCTTTTATTAATAAGCAACGAAATTTACAAGTGGCTCGAAGCCAGGTTACAAACACTCAACTCTCTCTTTCTCACAATATAATTCACTCTTGCTCTCTCTCATTCTCACTCAATTACAACGATATCATGTCCGGAGGCTTACAACTTACGGATGCTTCAAAAGGCGATGTCCATACATTATGTCTCGTATAGGTAAAGACTTCAACGCGACCGCACACCAGGAACAACTACTGCATAGCTTTTCTGCCTAACTTGAATAAGTCGTGTTCCTTTGAAATGCCACAAAAATTGTATCATACTCTACGATGGACCTAGAAACTGTAGGGACGTGCACGTGTTCAACTTGAACAACCGTGTTCTTTTGAGTGCCTTAACCCGTACCATAAACCATATGGCCCGCAACGAAATCGTGGGGGTATGCATGCTACGATAAGCAATGCGACCGTGGGAACATCCAAACTATGACCGCAAGTCAATAGTCTATCTGCCAGTATAAATGTGAGCTTATCTGCCCAAGTCATCTCTTCTTTACCCAAGCCGTGGGATCAAAGTACCTAGTGCTCATTGAAAACAAGTGTGAACTCCTTATAGACCAACAAGTGGGACATTTCTATGTTCTAGTCCAATCCGATACTGAGTGGGATTATTCCCTTAGCAATGTGGGTTTGTCTTAACAAGCCTACCATGTGCATATGAAAACTCTCATTTATTATTGTGAAGGTCAAGCTGAGACAAGTTCATCAAAGCCACTTACCCGAGTGAGGAGTCGCCTCGATCGAACGAGACTTCGAGCAAGCCGTTGTATAGCCAAGTCTGAACGTTGTTGCGTTCATTTGATCCATCTTGTTGAACTGAGCGGGACGAGACACTACAATAATTAATAAGCTAATTACTTTATTTAATTTTATTTTTGGTAAACTTTTCTTATTTATTTTTCTTTGCTTAGTTGTTCTCTTTTAATTAACTGACTTAGAACTAAATTTAGTTCATTTATTATTGCAATTAAATTCTGGTTGGAACTTTTAGTTAGGCAATATGAAATATTATTGAAAACTTTTATTAAGAATCTCATAGGTTACAAATCTATATGTGGCTTAATAAAACTTCTTAATCAAGATATTCAGGATTAAAAAGTAAAACTCTCTTTTGGCTACTCTCACTCATAACCTAGCATATGTTCTGACTTGCGACACATTTAACAAATTGTATATTCCTTCAATTTTCTTAAGTATCACAATTGCTTGAGACACTATGACTTCTAACAATTTCTTCCAACATCTCACAAAGCAATTTCCTCTAAATCTCACCCATACAAATTAATTTAACTACAAGCTTATCAAAATAAAAATTAAAGTAATTATAGATTGAGACAAAACCTACACAAAACAATATATATCTTAGCACCTTAACTTTTGTCCTTTAAAACCAATTTATTAGAAATATATATGATAGTAAACTTTGTTAGTCTGCCATGCATTTGTTCACACTTTAAAACTTTTAACTTTTAACTAATAAATTATAATTTTCCACAAAAAACAATCATCATGTCATTGAGGAAAAAAAGTGTGATCTTTTTCACCTTTTAAGTAAAATTGACATTTTATTGGAGAAATTAAAGTGGAGAGCAACATTTTAAGAGAAATTGCTTTATATACCACAAAATTATTTTATAGAAAACAAAGATTAACACTACACAAGAGATGTGATCGAGCCATTTTGTTGGAACATGAAGTTGAGAATAATCCGATTTATACATGCAAACTTTCGGTCTCAAGAACATGAACCAAAATTGTTTTGCTAGAGATTGACTAGACCAATACAGAACATAAACGACAAAAAGGAAAAGAAAATGTTAAAGGCTGGAGTTGATAATTTAGATAAAAATTATAATAATGAGATGTAGATAATTGGAATTGATTCAGGTCTTACATACAAATTCTTTTTTTAGGCATACATATGAGTCAGTTTAATATCATAACTCAGGGATCAACTTCGGTTCGAATAACTCCACGTTTCAAACATAATCGGATTATAAGGGTCTCGATACGTTTTGGTGGAGGCGGGAAGCTTAGCCCGCGCTTCATCGGCCCTTTCGTTATCAGCGGAAGAGTCGGTGACGTTGCATACAGGCTAGACTTGCCGCCTGTGCTAGTGGGGGTCCACAACATATTTCATGTATCACAGTTGAGATGGTACGTGGCTGACCCTAGCCATGTGCTCGATCATTCAGAGATAGAGGTTGGGCCTTCTCTCAGCTATCCAGAGCAGCCAATGGAGATTCTGGATCGACGGGAAAAGGTTCTGAGGAACCAGGTGATACCCTTGGTACGCGTCGTATGGAGGCATCATTCTCCAGGAGAGTCTACCTGGGAGCGGGAGGATGAGATGCGCGAGCACTACCCTTATCTTTTTGGACCGTGAGTTATGCTTTCTATCCTTCTCATCAGTTGTATTTCGCCTTTCAATTTCGAGGACAAAATTCTTTTAAGGAAGGTAGATTTGTCACTACCACATTTCTATTGTGAGAGTATTTTTGTCATTTTGGGGGTAATTTAAATTATTAGAATTTATTTGAATTTATGGGATTTTTTAGGAATTATTTTGGAATTGTTTGGACTAGATTGATTTTGACTAGTGTTGACCCTTGTAGACCAACATAGGAGCTAACCCTAGTTAGTATGGACTTGGTTAGGTTATGTGACTATAGTCTAACCTAGGTTGACTTAAGTTAGTGGTAATTAGTTCATTAGAATTAAATTGAGGAATTAGGAATTTAATGGTTGAGAAATGGTTTGTAATTTCACAAGTCATTTTATGACTTAACCTTATAGGACTAGCCACCTAGTACAAACCCTAGTCTAGTCCACCATGGCCGGCCACCTTAGCCAACCTAGGGATTCCCCCACTATATAATCTCTCCTAAAATCTAGGGCTAGCCTCTTCTTTAGGAATTTATTTCAAGAGAAGAAAGAGGTGAGTCTCCATGTTCAAAAAACTATAGAAAATCTATTTTAGATCCTTTTCCCCTAAAAAAGTTGCATTAGATCCTAATATTACTGTTCTTGCTGTTATTGGAGTTTTATTTCAGTTTGAGGTTGCTTTGATTGGATTGGGATATCAAGAGAGGAGCTCAACAAAGGAGATTTTTCTTGAAAGTTCATCCATAGGTAACTTTCTTATTTCTCCATGAAACTTCGATTTCTTTTCATGATTAGGAAGCCCTAGGAGTCCCCTAAGTGGCTGCATAGGTTTCGTGTCGGATTTCATAGGTTTCGTGTCCGTTCTGGACACGTATCAGACCCTGTTCAGAAGTGTTTGTCGAAATGCCTCAAAGGGCATTTTGATTTCATTTGGGTAATATTTTTGAATAGGAAATTAATGTCCAGTTGGCCTATGAGATAGCCCTATAGGTGGGCTATCTATGTGGATGACCACGAGACACTAATGTGTCATGTGTCGTGTGCACGACACGAGTGCACGTGTGCACGAGGCAGTGCACTCGACAGTGCACTGTTATGCCTGTTTTGGGTTTTAGTAGTTTGGACACGTTTGTGTCCTCTAGTATGGACACAAACACCTAGTGTGACACCTATACATTGTATGTTTCAATTACCAACCTTTCATTTTGTATTTTAATATGTTTTTCATTAGGTTTTGACAAATTCGCAATTTCTGAAATTGATGTTCAGTATCCTGTTTTTCCAGTTTTTGAACATGGACTTTGCCACCTATTTTAATCCACTTAATGCTGTTAAATGTTGGGTTATAGTTCCTAGATTTGTTCTCCTATACTTGAACTACTTGTGTGTCAAATTGTGTATTGATTGGTGGGGTTTTGATTTCATATTGGGTTAGGATAGGTAAACTGAACTTTTCTCAGTTTTATGAATTTAAATTGGTTTTCCTATTTTCTGTGCAGTTGATTGAACTAAAATCTAGAGTTAGCTTTATGCATGAATCTGGGAATAGGTTTCAAAATCTGAGAATGAAGTTTGGGTTTTACCTTGGCATTAGGACTTACAGTCCACCTTTCTCAGTTTTGAATTTGTGTATTGATTGGGGGTTTTGCATTGAATTTGAAAGTTCCTGTTAACTGAAACCATGTCAATTCCTCTTATACACACACACACACAAGTTCACATATTTCCTGAACACATACACAAATTCACAGATTTCCCATTTCACATACACTTCACTGTTTTCCTGTGCCACACACACACATTTACACACTCTCTCTATATATATATTCCTATTATTCCAATTTGTAGGTTGAGGTATAGGTTGTATGCAATGTATATAACATATATGTATATATGTTTAAGCCTATATCTATATGTATATATATATATATATCCATGATATGTGTTGTGCCTATACCTATGTATAAGTATAAGGGTACCTAGCTAGTGTATTTACATGTGGTATTGGAAGACATATAACTTGTAGTTAGTCTAGATAGCCTAGTAGTGTGTGTACTAGCTAGTGTATGTAGATTGACCTAGTATTAGGCTAATGTAGTCTAGTGTATACTAGTTTGACCTAATTTAGACTTGGTTGACCTAGTTTGACTTCTAGGGTTGACCAAAGTTGACCAAGAGTTGACTTTGGCCTAGATTGACCTAGAATCATGTAGAATGCATAGTAGGACTTCATTATACCATTTTGGACTTGTTGTGACTTGTGCTGTTCTGATTAGGAGCCAGACACCACTCCTCGGACAGTACTTTCATATTGGACACTCAGATACCAGACGAGTACATTCTCTGATCATTTCATATCCTGCTTAGAATTATTTTCTGCAGTAGATTACTTTATTTGTACTGTCACGTTGGTCACACGGATTGGTACTATATGAATCCCTTCTTGAGATGTTATCCTTAGGGAGCATCGGGTACTATATGTTATGTGCGTTTCACTTACATGGCGTATCACTATGCTTCACTGGTTCTTCGATCACTTGTGACATATACTCTTATGATCACAGAGTCTCCTAGAATCTCTTATCCCATTTACTGGGTATCCTAAAATCTCCTAGAATCCCCATTTATGGGACAACCATGTATCACCCTTCGGGGGCCTTGCACGGAATCATAACATAACCTGGTTGGATCCTTGTGTATTGATTGGGGGTACGGGGGAGTAGAAATGGACATGTGAATACTATCCAAGTAGTGTAGTATCAGAATCTTTTCCATAGTGTAGCATCAGAATCTCCTATGCCATTTACATGTCTATATTGTACTCTGACTCACTAGCCACTGTTAGTCTCTATCTATATTAGATATTTCTATTACAGCTTTCTCTCTCTGTTTACATACTGCACTTCTTTCAGTACATGTATCTTACTTTATTGCATGATTATATTTTTTAACCTGCTATGAACTGTTGAGATGTACTGTGCTCGCTCCTGTCCTGACTGGACCTGTTGAAATATCACAGAGGACGAGGAGGAGGCCTGCCTGGACACTTTCTACGGGGCAGCCTTAGATGACACCTGCGAGCTGGACCCTCAGGAGGACCCAGCTCTAGCTGAGGACATCACCCCGATTGCCTAGACTAGATTAGTTAGGCTTATCTTCTTTTATGTAGTCTTAAGACATGTTTTATCTAGACTTTATTCTGAGTTCTGAGTTGTATATATTCTTTCATTCTGTATCTGAGACCATGTACTTCTGGTTATTTGCTGGGATTATCTTAGATTACTTTTTCATCTATTTGTTTCCTTGAGTTCTATTTCATATCGTGCTATCTCTTCCCTAGTTGTGATTGAGTTTATTACTGCTATGTCACCCCCATTCGGGGAGTATAAACTGTTTAGATATATATTGTTAGATGTATGTTGACCTAGGACAGCGTTCTACCGCCGACACTGCAGTGTAGGCTGGACGTAACCACGTCTCGTGTCCTTACTCTAGGGTGCGGGTCGTGACACATTTTTAGTGGTGGCCCATGCAGGTCCAGACTAGAAGTGTAGTGGTATTCGAATTAGAGTATCACTACAGCCTGCAGTAAGTTATAGAACATTAATTTTAAGGTACTCAATCACTTTAGGAAATTTTTTTTTATTTGCCATCTAAATCCTTATTGTTAGCTTATCCTTTGAATTTTTAACTGTCCGCCTTTGTTATTTTGCTTCTTTCTCAGAAATTGATACTCTTGTTTGTCTATCTTCAGGATGGTAGAGACTAGATCGCAGCGTACCATCCATGGGGATGCTATGGAGGGGACTGCTACCTTCCAGCCGGTACAGCGAGGCCAGGGGACTGCAGCTCCTGCCACCTCTGCTCGTATTGAGACCTCGGCAGCCGTAGCAGGGGTTATGCATCCACCGACTCGGAGACAGGACCCGGTCATTCCAGAGGATCCCTTCCAGCAGCCGCCTCCAGGATACGTGGATGCAGCTCAGATGTTCGTGTATTTTCAGCAGTTCATGGATCGGCAGCAGGCTCGATAGGACAGGGACATGGAGTTGGCCCTTACGACGGTTGCAGCTCGACCAGTGGTCCATCAGCCGAGGACACCGGGGATCGAGCACTTTCAGAAGATGAGCCCCAGAGACTTTTTGGGGACAGAGGGGATCCTATATGCCGATGAGTGGATCGAGCATATAGAGGAGATCTTCCGCTTGGCCAGGATTCCAGCAGATCTTCAGATCGAGGCCGCAGTTAGCCGGATGCGAGATCTTGCTCGCACCTGGTATCAGTCAGACCCCAGGGTGGGGGTAGCTGGGCAGACTTGGGAGCAGTTCAAGGGCTTCTTCAAGAAGAAGTTCTTCCCAGATTCAGCACTCAGAGCCTTGGAGACGCAGTTCGAGAGCCTGGTCCAGGGGAGTCTTTCAGTGGAGGAGTACGTCGGGGAGTTCGGCCGCCTCGACAGGTTTGTGGAGGGCTTGAGCGAGACGACGAAGGCCCAGAGGTTCCGGAAGGGTCTAGTCAAGGAGGTCAAGTCCTTGACCAAGGGCAACCGGGATGCCACGTTCGAGGAGATCTTGACGGGAGCCTTGTTGGCAGAGGATGATCTTGAGCTTAAGCTCAAGAGGGGGAGAGACCCAGTTGGGGGCAGCAGCAGCAGCGGAGGCCAGGCCAAGAGGCCCCACTTTCAGCACCAGCAGCTGAGGCAGTTTCAGCCGCAGCCGATCCAGCAGAGGCCAGTTCATCAGCAGCAGCAGCCGAGACAGCACCAGCAGGGTCAGAGACAGGGTGGTACTTGTGCCTACTGTAAGAAGCCTGGGCACGTCTTCAATGAGTGCCGAAAGAGGCTGGGCCAGTGCCTGGTGTGTGGCTCAGCAGACCACCAGATGATGGAGTGCCGTATGGGACGAGCAATCCAGGGAGGAGGAGCTAGGGCTCCAGCAGGCCAGTAGAGGGGACCAGCCCTGCCGATGTAGCAGCAGAGGTTCGTCCAGCACCAGCAGCAGGCCAGGGGAGGCCAGCAGGGGCGAGGATTCGCCATGGCAGCAGAGGATACGGAGGCCATCGGAGAGCTGATTGCAGGTTCGATTCTTCTCGACTCCAGTCCAGCATTTGTATTATTCGATTCCGGTGCTTCGCATAGCTTCATATCAGTATTTTTTGCGATTAGACACGGTATTATAGCTGAATCATTGCCTAGGACTTACAAGATCACGACCGGAGGTGGTATTATCCTCGTGAGTGATGTTTGTAAGGGTCGAAGATTAGTTTTGGGAGGCTGTGAGTTGGAGATAAGCCTGCTCATAATGCCATTGCCGAACTACGATATAGTACTAGGCATGGATTAGTTGAGCAGGCACCACGCCAGCATTGATTTCAGAGGGGGTAGAGTTCTTTTCAGAGCGCCGGGGGAGCCAGAGTTCGAGTACTCCAGACGTCAGGCAGAGCAGAGCAGCGGAGTCTTCTGTGGAGTCTCGGTCGAGGAGCAGGCGATTCCACACCCCTTGATAGCAGATTATATAGATGTTTTCCCAGAAGAGTTGTCGGGATTGCCACAAGACAGAGACATAGAGTTCTCGATAGACTTGGTTCCAGGAGCGGAGCCCATCGCTCAGCATGTCTATCGGGTGAACAACAGCGAGCTGGTGGAGCTGAAGAAGCAGGTGGATGAGCTACAGGACAAGGACTTCATCTGCTCGAGTTCGTCGCCATAGGGTGCACCAGTGTTGTTCGTGCCGAAGAAGGATGGGTCAGTACGTATGTGTATTGACTATAGGGTACTCAACAACCTCACGATCAAGAACAAATACCCACTGTCGCGGATCGACGATCTATTTGACCAGTTGAGCGGAGCTCGGATATTTTCCAAGATTGATCTGAGGTCGGGATATCACCAGGTGAAGGTGAAGGGGGAGGATATTCCCAAGACCACTTTCAGGATGCGGTACGGGCAGTTTGAGTTTTTGGTTATGCCGTTTGGGCTAACCAATGCGCCATTAGTTTTATGAACCTTATGAACAAGGTGTTCCACCAGTATCTGGATCAGTTTGTGGTAGTGTTCATTGATGACATCTCGATATATTCTAAGACTGAGGAGGAGCACGAGGAGCATTTGAGGATAGTGCTGGAGATTCTCAGGAAGGAGCAGCTTTACGGGAAGCTCTCCAAGTATGAGTTCTTCTTGGACCGGGTGGACTTCTTGGGGCATGTGGTGACTGGAGATGGTATCTCAGTTGACCCCAAGAAGATTGTAGCAGTTGAGGCATGGGCAGTGCCGACTTCAGTTGCAGAGATCAGGAGTTTCCTGGGGCTGGCAGGATATTATCAGAGATTCGTGCAGGATTTCTCCCGGGTTGCAGAGCCGTTGATGTCACGCCCCGATCCCGCTAGGGTCGTCCGTGTTGCCTGGATTCCTGCGGGATCGATCGTCCTCGCTAAGGCGTGATGCCGTGCAAGCCTAAGTTGCGCTTGCACAAGGCCATGTACCTGCACAAAAACAGCTAGTCAAGCAAAAACACACGCACGCACCCATTAGTTAAGCAAAACACCCGTACGCACCCATTCATTACAGAAAACCAAATGTTGGACACAGAGATTTGAAATGGAAATACTCATTTTATTGATAACTTGATAGGAATACAAGTACAAAGTTTTGCGAACTCAGATTTGCCTTATAATTTGGCTACAAGATTCTCTTTGAAACGCTTTTTTGAAATTAGCCACAATGTCCATACATAATATCCCCCTATTACAAGCTGGAATTGAAAGACACATTCAGAAGAAAAAGAAACTTGAACTTGACTTGAAATAAAAGAAAGCTTCGAGACGATCCACAGCTCTACTGGGCTAGACGAGCTTCGGTGCCTCACTTGAAATCCCCCTGTCTCCTTTTGCTTTCTGAAAAGGATGCCCACAACATGGGTCAGCACACATCATGTACTGGCGAGCGGCTCTTCGCCGAAACTCACAAATATCTGCACTAATTCAACATGTGAAGCTACATATTTACTAGTGCTCTTTCTACTTGTCTAGGTTCTTTTTAACAATTCATAAGAAATATGACAGCAGAATATTCATAACCAACTTACCAATGCCGACAGTCATCCCTGCACAAAAACAGGTTAGCACAATTTGCATATATAAAATATTCTCGTTTCCGTCCCTGCATGTTAGGCTTGTAATAAATCTCTGTCTATATGCATGAACCTAACTATTGTGGTCCATGGGTATTCCCATTACTAGCGATCGGAACTTCTTGCCCAACTACTAATAGACTAACACCCTTTTTACTGCGGGGACTTCTAGCCCCAGGTGTCCTGTTCTCTCCTAGGCCGATCGACTCCAGGTGCCCCTAGAATCGATCGAGAGATTACCTCCTTGTGCACAAGTTGTCTAGACCAATGCGAATGCAGCTATCAGATAATTCTACTATGCACGAGCCTAGCAACTTGTAAACATTTCCATTCTCTTCTTCTTCTTGCACGGCCAAGCCATGATTTCCATACCGAGCTATCTCTTTTAGGCAATACATAAGAGCATACAGTTCATATTGAAGCAAGCAAGCGACAGTTCCATCTTACAAGTGATTCATTCATTATCTTCTTTTATCTTTTGTTATTGAGATATTGTTGATCACAGGAATAAGGCAACATAGTGGACTAGAGATCATTTTTATTAGGGCGTACAAATAAATGCAAGCCCGGTTCAAGCAACTCACCGAGATGAATCTTAATCGAGAGAAGGAGGGACTTCACGCGCCGTTCACGAACAATTCATGCAGCCTACATTGGCACCAACAGTTGATTAGCATATTTCATCTCTTTCTCTCAAGATTCGAAATGAATGCGAAATGCGATGAAAGCGAACAATGAAAACCAATCATCGAAAACCAACACGAAAATGCATCCATCAAAATCAAGCAGCGAAAGAAAACATCCAACAAAACTCTTGGATTCATTTCAATAGAAGTCAATCCATCAATTGGAAAGGTTCATTGCATTTCGTCCGTGATCAATCGATACCGGCAAGGATTTCCCCAAATACTCAGTTCAAGACTGAATCAGCAAGCCGTAGGTATTACATAGTGGACCGCGAGGAGCGGAGCACTACATAATAACCCACTGAGAAAAAGTTTTATCCTCAAAACTTAAGAAACAAAACTCACCTCCACTTGTGTTGCATTCTGGATCAAGCAACGTGGAGAGATTGTAGACACGAGCATTAGTCCGCTGCGGCTGGTTGTGCGGATGGTCTCGAAGGGGCGGTGGGCCTGGCAGCTGCCCACGCTCTTCAGTGTCGTTGTTGTTCAGCGGCCGAACTCTCTTATTCTGGCAATTTATAGCACGGTGGCCCTTTTGACCACAGTTGAAACACTCTCCGTTGGCAGAACGACAAACTTCCTTTGTGTGTCCATGCCTACCGCAGAAAGCGCACACGGGCTTATTATATTGTTCCCCGCCAGTCTTCTTTTCTCCGTCAGTCTTTTTCTTCCCGTCGTGATATCTTTTAGCGGGCTGGTTGCGACTGTACTGCATCTTTGCTGACACCTTCTTCTGCTGGAACTGTTCCACCTGTAGCGCCGTCTCAAAAGCTTGAGAATAGGACCCGCATTCTCGATTTAGCACACATAACTGGATGTCATTATTTAGACCTCCAACGAATCGATTTTTGTGAGCCTGTTCCGTGGGGAGCAATACAGCGGCAAAATTTGCTAGCTTAGCAAATTCAGACTCATAGTCCTCCATGGATATATTCCCCTGTTCCACTGTGATGAAGTCATCCTCCATCTTCTTGCTCATGGCTGGAGGCAGATATTGATCCAGAAGTGCCTTCTTGAATGAGGCCCATGAGATCTTTCCATTCCTAGCCGTTGCGAGCAGCGCCGGCTTCTTCGCCTTCCACCAATCCTTCGCCCGCAGCCGTAGGAGCATAACGACACAAACTACCTTTTTACTACTCGGAACTCCTATGAACGCGAATAGACTCTCCATTTTATCCATCCAGTCCATCACCTTGTCGGGTGACGTCCTGCCTTCAAATTCTGGAGGTTTCGCGTCTCAGAAGTCCTTTGGCCTAAAGACAGTGTCTTTGTGCTGGCTGGGGATCATCACCCTCTACGGGCTCAATCTCGGGCATTTTCGTTGGTTTAGTCGCTGTGGTGGTACCTCGATTTGCCGCAAGCACCGTGACAATTTGAGTCAATTGCTCCAACTGTTTCTTCTGGGCCTCTATTTGGGCCTGTTGTAATTGATTGTTTTTCTCACTGTCCTGCCTCTGCAGTTCCAACATTCTCATGATCCGTTCTATCGGATCGTCCGAGGCAGCGGGTCGAGTAGGGGCCATTTCTCTACAAAAGAGTATAACTTCTGTCAGTCTCATAAAATATTATGGACTTATTGTATGGGGCATTGGTTTTCATAACTCAAAATTAGGACACTTTTGAAAGCCATCAAAGTACTTTATATACTTTTTCGAAAATAATATTTGCAAGAGGCCAAGGACGTAAAACTGTGCTCTGATACCGCTTTGTCACACCTCGATCCCGCTAGGGTCATCCGTCTTGCCTGGATTCCTGCGGGATCGATCGTCCTTGCTAAGGCGTGATGCCGTGCAAGCCTAAGTTGCGCTTGCACAAGGCCATGTACCTGCAAAAAAACAACTAGTCAAGCAAAAACACACGCACGCACCCATTAGTTAAGCAAAATACACGCACGCACCCATTCATTGCAGAAAACCAAATGTTGGACACAGAGATTTGAAATGGAAATACTTATTTTATTGATAACTTGATAGAAATACAAGTACAAAGCTTTACGAACTCAGATTTGCCTTATAATTTGGCTACAAGATTCTCTTTGAAACGGTCTTTTGAAATTAGCCACAATTTCTATACATGATATCCTCTTATTACAAGCTGGAATTGAAAGACACCTTCAGAAGAAAAAGAAACTTGAACTTGACTTGAAATGAAAGAAAGCTTCGAGGCGATCCACAGCTCTACTGGGCTAGACGAGCTTCGGTGCCTCACTTGAAATCCCCCTGTCTCCTTTTGCTTTCTGAAAAGGATGCCCACAACGTGGGTCAGCACACATCATGTACTGGCGAGCGGCTCTTCGCCGAAACTCACAAATATCTGCACTAATTCAACATGTGAAGCTACATATTTACTAGTGCTCTTTCTACTTGTCTAGGTTCTTTTTAACAATTCATAAGAAACATGACAGCAGAATATTCATAACCAACTTACCAACGCCGACAGTCATCCCTGCACAAAAACAGGTTAGCATAATTTGTATATATAAAACATTTTCGTTTCCGTCCCTGCATGTTAGGCTTGCAATAAATCTCTGTCTATATGCATGAACCTAACTATTGTGGTCCATGGGTATTCCCATTACTAGCGATCGAAACTTCTTGCCCAACTACTAATAGACTAACACCCTTTTTACTGCGGGGACTTCTAGCCCCAGGTGTCCTGTTCTCTCCTAGGCCGATCGACTCCAGGTGACCCCAGAATCGATCGAGAGATTACCACCTTGTGCACAAGTTGTCTAGACCAATACGAATGCAGCTATCATATAATTCTACTATGCACGAGCCTAGCAACTTGTAAACATTTCTATTCTCTTCTTCTTTTTGTACGGCCAAACCGTGATTTCCATACCGAGCTATCTCTTTTAGGCAATACATAAGAGCATACAGTTCATATTGAAGCAAGCAAGCGACAGTTCCATCTTACAAGTGATTCATTCATTATCTTCTCTTATCTTTTGTTATTGAGGTATCATTGATCACAAGGACAAGGCCACAGAGTGGACTAGAGATCATTTTTGTTAGGGCGTACAAATAAATGCAAGTCCGGTTCAAGCAACTCACCGAGATGAATCTTGATCGAGAGAATGAGGGACTTCACACACCGTTCACGAACAATTCACGCGGCCTACATTGGGACCAACAGTTGATTAGCATACTTCGTCTCTTTCTCTCAAGATTCGGAATGAATACGAAATACGATGAAAGCGAACAATGAAAACCAATCATCAAAAACCAACACGAAAATGCATCCATCAAAACCAAGCAGCGAAAGAAAACATCCAACAAAACTCTTGGATTCATTTCAATAGAAATCAATCCATCAATTGGAAAGGTTCATTGCATTTTATCCGTGATCAATCGATACCGGCAAGGATTTTCCCAAATACTCAGTTCAAGACTGAGTCAGCAAGCCGTAGGTATTACATAGTGGACCGCGAGGAGCGGGGCACTACAGTTGACTCGGTTGACCCGGAAGGATGCTGAGTATGTTTGGTCAAAGGAGTGTCAGGCAGCTTTTGATGAGTTGAAGAAGCAGCTGACGACAGCTCCGATTCTGACATTGCCTTCAGGATCAGGTGGTTTCACTATTTATAGTGATGTTTCAGGGAAGGAGCTGGGTTGCGTCTTACAGCAGCATGGAAAGGTGATTGCCTATGCTTTCAAGCAATTACGTCCCCATGAGAAGAACTATCCTACCCACGACCTGGAGCTGGCAGCAGTAGTATTTGTTCTGAAGCTGTGGAAGCATTATCTGTATGGTGAGAGGGTAGAGATCTTCACAGATCACAAAAGCTTAAAGTATGTGTTCACTCAGAAGGAGTTGAACATGAGACAGCACAGATGGCTAGAGTTGATGAAGAATTTTGACATCCTACTTCAGTATCACCCAGGAAAGGCCAACGTGGTTGCGGATGCCTTGAGTAGGTATCCGACAGCCATGTGTTTGACCATGGATCGGCATTTGCTTGCCGACTTGGAGAGCCTTGGGATTGAGGTGATCGTGCCCGGAGTACATATACAGTTATGGGGGATACAGATTCAATCAGACTTGGTGGAGAGGATCAAGTCGGCACAGTTTGAGGACGTTGCTCTGCGGTGTCTCCGAGAGCAGGTTCGAGCAGGATTGCTGGAGGGCGAGTTTTCTCTTGCAGAGGATGGTGCCTTGAGGCACGGTTCCAGATTATGTGTTCCCAGCGGAGATCTCAGGGAGCAGGTTATGCAGGAGGCCTACAGATCTCAGTACTCTATACACCCGGGTGCCAACAAGATGTACCGAGATCTGCGGGAGCATGTTTGGTGGTCAGGGATGAAGCGGGAGGTGGCTCACTTCGTGGCTAGGTGTTTGGTCTGTCAGCAGGTCAAGGCAGAGAGACAGAGGCCCGGTGGATTGTTGCAGCCGCTGCCCATTCCCGAGTGGAAATGGGAGCATATCACGATGGACTTCGTTTCAGGTTTGCCGCGTACTACAGGAGGGAAAGACGTAATTTGGGTCATCGTTGACAGGTTGACCAAATCGTCCCACTTCTTGCCATTCAAGGTGGGTACGTCTACAGAGAGGCTGGCGGAGATGTATATACGGCAGATAGTCAGGATTCACGGAGTTTCGATCAGCATCGTTTCAGATCGGGATAGCCGTTTTACTTTCCATTTCTGGAGGAGTCTGCAGACCAGCTTGGGCACTCAGCTTAAGTTTAGTACTGCATACCACCCCCATACGGACGGACAGTCAGAGCGGAATATTCAGACACTTGAGGATATGCTGCGGACGTGCGTCCTGGACTTTGTAGGTTCCTGGAAGGATTATCTTCATTTGGTAGAGTTTGCCTACAATAATAGTTTCCAGGCCAGCATTGAGATGTCACCTTTCGAGGCTCTGTACGGGCGTAGGTGCCGTACACCCTTATCCTAGGATGATGTTGGTGAACGAGCTTTACTGGAGCCAGAGATGGTTATTGATGCAGCCGAGAAGGTGAAGCTCATCAGGGACAGACTCTGCGTGGTGCAGGACAGACATCAGCACTGGGCCGATAGCCACCGGAGGCCGTTGGAGTTTGAGGTACAGATTAGAGTAGGATTAGATTTAGGTTTGTTTGTTTATGATTTTTGATCATGTTTGTTTATTATAATTAATTGAGACCTTGCTTGTGATTAGGTCGGAGACCAGGTTTCTTGAAGATATCTCCGACTCATGGTATGATACGTTTTGGTGGAGGCGGGAAGCTTAGCCCGCGCTTCATCAGCCCTTTCGTTATCAGCGGGAGAGTCGGTGACGTTGCATACATGCTAGACTTGCCGCCTGTGCTAGTGGGGGTCCACAACGTATTTCATGTATCACAGTTGAGATGGTACGTGGCTGACCCTAGCCATGTGCTCGATCATTCAGAGATAGAGGTTGGGCCTTCTCTCAGCTATCCAGAGCAGCCAGTGGAGATTCTGGATCGACGGGAAAAGGTTCTGAGGAACCAGGTGATACCCTTGGTATGCGTCGCATGGAGGCATCATTCTCCAGGAGAGTCTACCTGGGAGCGGGAGGATGAGATGCGCGAGCGCTACCCTTATCTTTTTGGACCGTGAGGTATGCTTTCT
Organism: Iris pallida; assembly: GCA_029216955.1. Lineage (NCBI taxonomy): Eukaryota > Viridiplantae > Streptophyta > Magnoliopsida > Asparagales > Iridaceae > Iris > Iris pallida. The sequence goes on along the minus strand of JANAVB010020597.1, from coordinate 13,413,466 downwards.
ATCCTTCTCATCAGTTGTATTTCGCCTTTCAATTTCGAGGACGAAATTCTTTTAAGGAAGGTAGATTTATCACTACCACATTTCTAGTGTGAGGGTATTTTTGTCATTTTTGGGATAATTTAAATTTATTAGAATTTATTTGAATTTATGGGAATTTTTAGGAATTATTTTGGAATTGTTTGGACTAGATTGATTTTGACTAGTGTTGACCCTTGTAGACCAACATAGGAGCTAACCCTAGTTAGTATGGACTTGGTTAGGTTATGTGACTCTAGTCTAACCTAGGTTGACTTAAGTTAGTGGTAATTAGTTCATTAGAATTAAATTGAGGAATTAGGAATTTAATGGTTGAGAAATGGTTTGTGATTTCACAAGTCATTTTATGACTTAACCTTATAGGACTAGCCACCTAGTGCAAACCCTACTCTAGTCCACCATGGCCGGCCACCTTAGCCAACCTAGGGATTCCCCCACTATATAATCTCTCCTAAAATCTAGGGCTAGCCTCTTCTTTAGGAATTTATTTCAAGAGAAGAAAAAGGTGAGTCTCTATGTTCAAAAAACTATAGAAAATCCATTTTAGATCCTTTTTCCCCCAAATAAGTTGCATTAGATCCTAATATTACTGTTCTTGCTGTTATTGGAGTTTTATTTCAGTTTGAGGTTGCTTTGATTGGATTGGGATATCAAGAGAGGAGCTCAACAAAGGAGATTTTTTTTGAAAGTTCATCCATAGGTAACTTTCTCATTTCTCCATGAAACTTTGATTTTTTTCATGATTAGGAAGCCCTAGGAGTTTCCTAAGTGTCTGCATAGGTTTCGTGTCGGGTTTCATAGGTTTCGTGTCCGTTCTGGACACATATCAGACCCTGTTCAGAAGTGTTTGTCGAAATACCTTAAAGGGCATTTCGATTTCATTTGGGTAATATTTTTGAATAGGAAATTAAGTTTTATCATTGCTTATTGATTTCTATTCTTCTGTGGTGGTTTTGGTGTCGGCTTGTGTCATTTTCGATGCATGGACACGCGTGGACACGCGCGCGCGTGCTCGGGATTGGACCCCCTGCTTTTCGGGGGCTCTGGAGGGCAAGACACGCAACCAGGACACGTGAAACTTGACACGAGCCATGGGGAACTGACTGACACGCCACGTGTCAAGTCTCACGTGCCCACGTGGCGTGTCGGAGGAGAAATCTCCGTCGCACGAGGATTTTCCTGACACTGCGCACTTTTTTTCCCCCTCTGATACGACTCTCGTATCCGACACTGACACGACGTGGACACTGGCCAGTTGGCCTATAAGATAGCCCTATAGGTAGGCTATCTATGTGGATGACCATGAGACACTATTGTGTCCTGTGTCGTGTGCACGACATGAGTGCACGTGTACACGAGGCAGTGCACTCGACAGTGCACTGTTATGTCTATTTTGGGTTTTAGTAGTTTGGACACGTTTGTGTCCTCTAGTATGGACACAAACACCTAGTGTGACACCTATACATTGTATGTTTCAATTACCAACCTTTCATTTTGTATTTTAATATGTTTTTCATTAGGTTTTGACAAATTTGTAATTTCTGAAATTGATGTTCAGTATCCTGTTTTTCCAGTTTTCGAACATGGACTTTGCCACCTATTTTAATCCACTTAATGCTGTTAAATGTTGGGTTATAGTTCCTAGATTTGTTCTCCTATACTTGAACTACTTGTGTGTCAAATTGTGTATTCATTGGTGGGGTTTTGATTTCATATTGGGCTAGGATAGGTAAACTGAACTTTTCTCAGTTTTATGAATTTAAATTGGTTTTCCTATTTCCTGTGCAGTTGATTGAACTGAAATCTAGAGTTAGCTTTATGCATGAATCTGGGAATAGGTTTCAAAATCTGAGAATGAAGTTTGGGTTTTACCTTGGCATTAGGACTTGACAGTCCACCTTTCTCAGTTTTGAATTTGTGTATTGATTGGGGGTTTTGCATTGAATTTGAAAGTTCCTGTTAACTGAAACCATGTCAATTCCTCTTATACACACACACACAAGTTCACATATTTCCTGAACACATACACAAATTCACAGATTTCCCATTTCACACACACTTCACTGTTTTCCTGTGCCACACACACACATTTACACCCTCTCTCTCTATATTCCTATTATTCCAATTTGTAGGTTGAGGTATAGGTTGTATGCAATGTATATAACATATATGTATATATGTTTAAGCCTATATGTATATGTATATATATATATATCCATGATATGTGTTGTGCCTATACCTATGTATAAGTATAAGGGTACCTAGCTAGTGTATTTACATGTGGTGTTGGATGACATATAACTTGTAGTTAGTCTAGATAGCCTAGTAGTGTGTGTACTAGCTAGTGTATGTAGATTGACCTAGTATTAGGCTAATGTAGTCTAGTGTAGACTAGTTTGACCTAATTTAGACTTGGTTGACCTAGTTTGACTTCTAGGGTTGACCAGAGTTGACCAAGAGTTGACTTTGGCCTAGATTGACCTAGAATCATATAGAATGTATAGTAGGACTTCATTATACCATTTTGGACTTGTTGTGACTTGTGCTATTCTGATTAGGAGCCAGACACCACTCCTCGGCCAGTACTTTTATATTGGACACTCAGATACCAGGCGAGTACATTCTCTGATCATTTCATATCCTACTTAGAATTATTTCCTGCAGTAGATTACTTTATTTGTACTGTCACGTTGGTCACACGGATTGGTACTATATGGATCCCTTCTTGAGATGTTATCCTTAGGGAGCATCGGGTACTACATGTTCTGTGCGTTTCACTTACATGACGTATCACTATTCTTCACTGGTTCTTCGATCACTTGTGACATATACTCTTATGATCACAGAGTCTCCTAGAATCTCTTATCCCATTTACTGGGTATCCTAGAATCTCCTAGAATCCCCATTTATGGGACATCCATGTATCACCCTTCGGGGGCCTTGCATGGAATCATAACATAACCTGGTTGGATCCTTGTGTATTGATTGGGGGTACGGAGGAGTAGAAATGGACATGTGAATACTATCCAAGTAGTGTAGTATCAGAATCTTTTCTATAGTGTAGCATCAGAATCTCCTATGCCATTTACATGTCTATATTGTACTCTGACTCACTAGCCACTGTTAGTCTCTATCTATATTAGATATTTCTATTACATCTTTCTCTCTCTGTTTACATACTGTACTTCTTTCAGTACATGTATCTTACTTTATTGCATGATTATATTTTCTAATCTGCTATGAACTGTTGAGATGTACTGTGCTCGCTCCTGTCCTGACTGGACCTGTTGAAATATTACAGAGGACGAGGAGGATGCCTGCCTGGACACTTTCTACGGGGCAGCCTTAGATGACACCTACGAGCTGGACCCTCAGGAGGACCCAGCTCTAGTTGAGGACATCACCCCGATTGCCTAGACTAGATTAGTTAGGCTTATCTTCTTTTATGTAGTCTTGAGACATATTTTAGCTAGACTTTATTCTGAGTTCTGAGTTGTATATATTCTTTCATTCTGTATCTGAGACCATGTACTTCTGGTTATTTGTTGGGATTATCTTAGATTACTTTTTCATCTATTTGTTTCCTTGAGTTCTATTTCATATCGTGCTATCTCTTTCCTAGTTGTGATTGAGTTTATTACTGCTATGTCACCCCCATTCGGGGAGTATAAACTGTTTAGATATATATTGTTAGATGTATGTTGACCTAGGACAGCGTTTTACTACCGACACTGCGGCGTAGGCTGGACGTAACCACGTCTCGTGCCCTTACTCTAGGGTGCGGGTCGTGACAGTGACTACGAAAACTAGCTGTGGATGCTGCAACAGTCCATTCATTGGCCATCCACGTGGCCTCGCAACCTACTATAGTAGCTCCTTCCTCTCATTACACCATTTCATCTTTATCGCTCTTCGTGGGTCCGATTGTACGCCATAGCTCGACAGCCCTCAGTCTGGTGCGTCCGATCTCGAGCCTGAAGTCGCCACCTTCGACTTCCATCTGATTACACTCTTGAAGGTTTGGTTTTCGTTTAAAAAAAATATTTGTTATAACTACCATATAGCCCATCGGTTTCTTTCATTTTGAAAGGAAGAAGAGTGGTTTCTTTTTTCCTTTCTTTTACCATCACGTGGGGATCTGACACATTCATAGAGTTTTTTTTTCCAAAAGTTCTTCCCATCACACGTACATCTGTACACATAGATTCTTTACTCTCTCTTTTTGTTTCTCATTTTACGCATAAGACTTTTCATAGACTTAGTTGATTTTTTTACACGTCAACTTATCACTTGTTGACCATCCCGTTGCTCAATCTACTTATTATTTGTTACTCGAGATTTTTCATATGTTCTCTCTGTTTAATTTTTGTTGTTCTTTTTAAAAAAAATTTAAAAAAGAAGAAGTCTATTTACCTCTTATGGCAGTCTTTACGTCACCATCCGTCGAACATATACTATTTGTTGCTGATATTCAGGAAATGGTCAAACATGCTATTTCTACTGCTAACAACTCCACTACCATCTCTGCATTATCATCCACTTCAGGTATATACTCTACTAGCTGTTTTCTTGACTCTGGTGCATCAAACCATATGACCTGTAATTCTAATTTCTTTGAGAATTTAATTTCTCTTCTCTCATCTCCTATAATTCATACTGCTAATGGTACTACCATTAATGCAAGTCATATTGGATCCATTAAAACATCTAATAACCTGACTATTTTATATGTTTATCTTGTACCAAAACTATCAATGAATCTTATATCTGTTGGACAATTATCTGATCAAGGATTTGATACTAACTTCTCATCTTCTGGTTGTGTCATTCAGGACTGCTCAACGGGAAAGCAAGTTGGAACATTCCATAAAATTGGTCGCCTCTTTATTCTGGACAAACTTCATATCCCGTCCGCCATTGGTACCTCATTTATTGCTCCAACAATTTCTTCATCTCCATTTATGTTTTGGCACTCCAAATTAGGTCATGTCTCTTTTTCTCGCCTTCGGTACATGATGAATAAAGGATTGTTAGGCTCTATCCATTTAGAAAAAGAACATTATTGTGCTGCTTGTAAATTAGCTAAACAACCAGGTCTTCCTTTTAATAATAGTATAACTTCTTCTTCATCACCGTTTGATATTGTGCATTCTGATGTTTAGGGAAAAGCTCCAATAAAGTTCATGGGAGGTGCCCAATATTATGTATTGTTTGTTGATGACTATTCTCGCTATACATGGACATATTTATTGCACTCTCGTTCAGATTTTCCTAAAGTCCATATTGAATTTTGCACGATGGTCAAAACACAGTTTTCATAAACAATCAAAATTTTTAGGTCAGACTCTGGAGGCGAATATATATCCAAGCCATTTCTTGATTATTTGAAATCTCAAGGGATCCTTCCTCAATTATCATGCATTGAAACACCTGAACAAAATGGTGTAGTAGAACGCAAACACTGTCATATTGTGGAAACTGCTTGTTGTAGCTCCCCTTTTCGAAAATTTTAAAATATTTTTATTATTATTTACTTTATTTAAATGGTAATTTTTAGATTTTTATAAATAATTAATTAGTTAATTATTACGGTAGATAAGTTTAGTCATGGTTAGGAATTTGAGTACAAGGTGACTATAAATCATGGTACGGATAGTGCAGTGACGTACTTTGACCAGTGTATTAGTCCTGGTAGGGAAGGGCGAGTCATAGTGATGTCCTAACTAGGAAAACCAGGCCAAGTTGTGACATGACCATTATAAATAGTTTAATTATTCATTATTAATATTATTTGACGTTTAAGTGACCCGGTTGTACCAAACTGGTCCGGACTTGACCCGAACCAAACCCGGGCCCATGTAATATGGCAGAGCGACCAAAGACGTTCACGACAATAGATGCGTTGTATGAATGTGCGTACTTCGTAATTTATGTAGTGGTCTAGTAAATGTTTATATATATATATATATATATATATATATATATATATATATATATATATATATATATATATATATATATATATATATATATATATATATTGTCATATCAAAATATCAATAATGTTTTATTTGATAATTATAGTGAATATTTTCTTAAACATGTATTTTAGGATTTTGGGATTTATGTAGGCTATATAGGTATATACATGTGCATATATATGATTATATTCCTAAAAATTTAGGCTTTATATAAATATATATATGTATAATTATCTAAGTTCATTTTATATATAGCCTGTTATATAAATTAAGATTCCAATATTGTAATTAAGGATTATAATTGCAATATTTAATTGTTATATTGTGATGTACAATTTATACGCATATATCGTCATATATGTGTATGTATGTGTGTATGTGTATATATATATAAATATATATTATGTATGTGTGTATGTGTATGTATATATATATGTTTTTTTTTTATATATATATGTATATATATATTATGTATGTGTATGTATATATATATGTATATATATATATATATATATATATATATATATATATATATATATATATATATATATATATTAATTTTTTTTTTAAAACCGTTACCTTTATTGATAAAGAGGGTAATGAGTACATCCGACCTCATGGTAACAAGTACAAAGAAAGAAAATGAATAAAAGTACTACTCTAATGTCCAATGAGGAATAGCCGGAAGATGACGACAGCTCGAAAGCGACTTCCGAAACTGTCGCTTCACCTCCCGAACCAAGAAGTCGTATCCAGCACCACGTCCTTCATACCGATGCTTATTCCTATTCTTCCAAAGCACCCAGATGATCGCACCCGCTAATGATCTCCGATGATGACTGCCCGGACCCCGCCACCACCTTTGAAGAAAGACGAGAAAGTCACTATGCATCCGTGCCTTGAAAAAACCTCGAAAAGCAGACCAAACCGTCGTAGCAAGATCTCCGTGGAAAAATATATGCTGAAGATTCTCCCCATGCCCAGCCTGGCAGCAATGACACCTGGAAGCCAGATGAAAGCCAATCTTCTGAAGAATGTCATCAGTAGGAAGCCGGTTGTGACAAATCCGCCACATCAGAATGCTCCACTTCACCGAAATACATTTGCCCCAAATATTATAAAAGAGTGTGATGTAGGGTGAGGAGTCCGACAACATCTCCAAGCCGCAGCCAACGTGAACAAACCTTTCCTTTCACCCCAAACCAGAGAATCAGGAGCCAAAGTACATGCTAGATTCGCCTCTCTGAGCCGCCCTGCTGCCTCTACTCCAAACTGGTCCAAAAACAGAGACAGATCCCAACCAGTGTCTGTCCAAAAAGATCGAATAGCCGAACCACCATTGTCAGAATTTCTCGCCCTCGAATCTCTGATCTTTCTTCCCCTATCCGAAAGAGCCCGAACAATCATCGTACGTTGGGGAAGAACCACCCGTCTCCCAGCCAATCTAGCCGATCTCCGAAGCTCCCCAGTGCCCAAGCGCTGTGTAACCGTCGAATCAGCAGACTCCCTCGCCTGTGTTCGACTCCGTCCCTGAGTCCGTCTCCCCGTTCTGCGCCTGGTCCCAGGAGTCACTCCTTCAGCCTGTGGACTAGCAACCCTATCCAACCGAGGACCCCCCCGGAATCCAATCCTCACACCTCGCTGAACCCTCACCACGCCCAAGTCTAAACGAGATAAATGGTTCAGCCAATTTCCTTCCCCGCAAAATCCGTCGCCAAACATGGGAGCACTTGGAAGTCATAAACGTATCACAAGGATAACGCTTGCGAAAATATTTTGATTTAAGAAGCTCCACCCAAAGACCCTTCCCATGCCTCAACTTCCACCACAGCTTCATAGAAAAGGCATCCATAATATCATTCAGGCACTTGATCCCGAGGCCTCCTTCGGACTTAGTCCGAGTAACGAACCGCCATGCTAGCCAACTCCTCTTAGCCACCCCATCCTTGCTACCCCAGAAGAAAGCCGCAAACATCCTCTCAATTGTCCTAAAAACGGCCCGGGGAGGACAACATGCAGCCAATGTGTACATAGGGATAGATGAAAGAACATTCTTAATAAGCACCAACTTACCCCCAGGAGAAAGAATCTTGTTCTGCCATCCCATCAGCTTCGTACGGATTTTATCCAACAAATAGCTAAACATCCCCATATTCTTTCTCCCGCAAGATAACGGGCACCCCAAATAAGAGAATGGCAAGGTATCGGTACTAAATCCAAAGAGAGTAGAAATAGTCCGAGCCCGATCCACATCCAATGGAATCACAGTATAAAAGGCAGATTTAGAATAATTGATCTTCTATCCAGAAACAGCCTCATACCTTTGCAATACATACTGGAGAGTGCGTAATCCAGTAATATCCCCCGAAGTGAAAATGAGAACATCATCCGCATAAGCCAAATGCGAGATACGCGGTCCCCCAATCGGAGTGTGAAAAGAAGATCTCATGTATATATATATATATATATATATATATATATATATATATATATATATATTTAAAGAAACCCCCTCTTTTTATTAATCAAGGCTCAAAATGCCGAAGCCTGACACGTATACAAGGCGAAAGCCGACAAAAGTATACAACCAAAAGGAAAGACAGGGGAAGGGGGAGAGGGGCGACCGCGGCCTCCAAAACTAAGAGATGAACGGTTGCCAGAATGCCGGAGAGCTGTGGGAGCAGAGGGAACTCCTTTTGTGACATTGTCGGTGAATTTCCCGGGTTAGCTGTTCGGCAGAGAATTGGTGATCCTCGTATCTCGCTTTGTTACAATTTTTCCAAATTGCCCAGGTTGCGGTCGCTGCTACGATCTGGTAGCCGTGGGATGCTCCTCCCCAGCGGGCCAGAAGATCGTTAAAGCGCCCGACTCCTGGGGCGATGTTGTAGTAGTGATTGAGGATGCTCCAGATTTTGTTAGGGAGGCTCCCATCCCGGAAGATGTGGTCAATGGTCTCCGTCTGACGCTCGCTGCAGCAGTTACAAGCAGACGCCAGGCTAATGCCGATGGAGTTAAGGATATCATCGGTTGGCAGTTTCTTTCTCATGACTCTCCACAGAAGGAAGGACCATTTCTTTGGGATGCAAGAATGCCAGTATCGCACAATAAAGTGTTCTTGTCCGTTCTCGTGGATCGCGAATCTCGCCGATCGCACTGAGAATGCTCCAGAAGCTTCCAGCGACCACCTCAGCTTGTCCGCGTCGGGTCCAAGGATAAGACCGAGCTGATGAATGCTGTTGACCATTTCGTTGCCGGACCAATCGCAGATTTTGTCCCAATTCCAATGATTATTGGTGGGGTTCTACAGGTCTTTGATCTTGCTATTTTTGGATGAATCGGTAATGTTCGGGATGAGGCAGTCTCCGACCCATCTCTCCAGAAAGGGGTTAGCCTCGCCCGTGCCCAGATGGAGTCTGATCGCCGGCTCTACTAGTTCTCGGCCTCGTAGAATATGACACCAAGCTGCTGAGGATCTGCTGTTAGTTGTAGCTAATACCGGGTAGATATGTTTGAAGTACCTGGCCTTCATAAACTTGCTCCACAGGTTTTTTCTTGTGCGTAATTTCCACCACAGTTTCATCGAGAAAGCTTTGACGATGTGATCGAGCTTGGTGAATCCAAGCCCACCGTTCGCGATCGGGGTCGCCATGGTATCCCAGCTGACCCAGTGGTGTTTGTCTTGCCCCTTGTTGTGCCCCCAGAAGAAATTGCAAAAGATCTGCTCAATCGATGCTATAACCTTCTTGGTCGGGGAGCAAGCTGCTAAGGTGTGGATGGGGACAGAGTTGAGCACATGATTGATGAGGATGATTTTATCTCCTGGGGATAGGGTGGCATTGTGCCATTCATCGATTTTGTTCCTGATTTTTGTGATCAAGTTCTCGAAGATTCCGACGTTAGATTTCCCGTACACCAGGGGACAGCCTAGGTAGTTGAAAGGAGGATGTGCCACCGTGAAGGAGGTTAGGTTGGTGAGTCTAGTTGCGTTCTCGATTTTGATACTGTGGTGGGCGTAGATGACACTCTTGGATTGGTTGATCTTCTGGCCTGAGCATCTGGAGTACCGCTTCAGGGTGTTATATACCACCTCCATCGATCCGACATCCCCGGATGAGAAGATGAGTAAATTGTCGACGAACGCCAGGTGGGTGATGCTGGGGCATCCGCTGGACGTGTGGTAATGCTGGAAGTTAGGGGTGTTGACCATGTTGTTAAGGTTTCTGCTCAGGGCGTCAGCAGCAATGATGAAGATCGTGGATGACAGAGGGTCGCCCTGTCTGACTCCGCGGCTGGATTTGAAAAATCCCTCAGATTGGCCGTTAATAACAGTAGAGAACCATGAGTTGCTGACGGACCTCTATACGAGGTTGGTCCAGTTTTCTGAGAATCCGAATGCTCTGAATACCCAGATCATGAACTGCCAATCAAGTCTGTCGTATGCTTTTTCCATGTCAATTTTGATGGCGATGTTGTCCCCTCTAGCCAGAAATTTCATACAGGTGATAAGTTCTTGAGCCAGCATGATGTTGTCCTAGATGTTCCTTCTGCGAACGAACCCGCTTTGCTCCTCTGAGATGATTATGGGGAGAATGTCTGTCATTCTGTTGGCGATGATCTTGGATATGATTTTGTTGGTGAAAGTGCAAAGACTAATGGGTTGAAAATTGTGAAAGGATTTGGGGTTGTCTTTTTTCGGAATGAGGATGAGATTGGCACTGGAGATCGCTTTGGGGTACGGTGCTCCTTCTAGGAAGGCAATAGCCGCTTCGGTGATATTCCGCTTGATAATATCCCAGCAGGTAGTGAAGAAGGTGCCAGTAAAACCATCTGGGCTGGGGGTGCTGTGCTCGTTTAAGGCCCACACCGCGTCTTTCACTTCCTGTTCGGACAGGGGGCGCTCCAACAAAGCATTGTCGGCTTTGTTAATGATAGTGGGAATTTGGTCCAGGAATGCTATATCTTTGTGGACCGTCTCCTTGGAGAATAATTTGGCATAGTAATCGGCAGCCGCCTCTTGGATCTCCTTATGGTCTGTTCTGATGGTGCCGTGCTCGTCGGTTATATGATGTATCGATAATTTGTGTCTTTTGCCGTTGACGAAGGCGTGGAAGTATTTGGAGTTTTTGTCCCCGTCGCTGTCCCATTTCAGTCTGGCTTTCTGCTTCCAGAATTCGGTCTCTACTTTAAGCCTGAATTTGAGCATCGCCTTGGTTAGGTTCAAGGCTCTCCTGGCCGCCAGAGATCGGTCGGATAGGAATAAAGCTTCTGCTCGGGTGACGTCGTCCTCTGCTACACGAATAGCTTGGAAGATGTCTCCAAAAGCTTGTTTGCTCTATTTGGAAAGAGCTTTCCTGGTGGCTTTGAGCTTGTTGCTGACCCGAGTGAGAGGATTGGGGGAGTCCTGACTGTTCCACGCTTCTGCAACGATGCTCAAGAACTACGGGTGATCAGTCCAAAAGTCGAGGAATTGGAAGTTCTTTTTGGATGGCTGGGTACTGTTTTTGATTTCTACCAGGATAGGGGCATGGTCGGATTATGTGGAGTTTAGATGGGACAGGGTAGAGCTGATCCTCATACCGTGCCAGCGCGCGTTGGTGAGGGCTCTGTCCAGACGGAAATATTGACGGCGGTCGCCGTCCTGTATGTTGCACCAGGTGAATTCGCTGCCTTTGAACTGGAGAGGAGTGAGGTGAGCATTGAATATGAAGTCGTTGAAGTCTTGTATGGCTGATAGGGGAGTGGGACGACCTCCGATCTTCTTTTCTCTGCAAGTGATGGCGTTGAAGTACCCTATGCAAAGCCAGGGGGTGTTGGTGTTGTGGAGATAGGTGTCGAGAAGGTCGTTCCAGAGGTATTTACGTTCTGCGATGACACAGCTTTCGTGGACCGCCGAAAGGATGGCCCGCTCTGGAAGCGTGGGATGAGTGACCCAACAAGAGAGAGCTTGTTGGGTGTCCTGAATGATATCGAGTTTAGTATCCTTTGATCCGAGAATCCAAATGTCGTGCCTGCCCGTAATCGCCGTGGGGAGGCCCAGGGCCAATTGGGTAGATTTGAGGCGTTTGGAGGGGATTTTGTGTTCAATGATGATGAAGATGTCGATCTTATGAATTTTTCGAAGGCTGAAAATTCTCCTTAATGTCGGTTTGTTAGCCAGACCTCGAACATTCCAAGATAGGATATTAAGCATTGATAAGATCGTGTGGGTGTTTCTTGTTCCGCCTTACGGCAGATCTGGTTTGGATTGTGACAGTTTTGATGGTGCCTGATTCGCTCTGTTGGGAGTTCGACGGTGACGCATTCGAAGTTGTGGGATTGTGGCTCTCGAGCGGACCTGAGGAGGGGCCTATCAGATCTCCAGCAGAGTCGACTGCCGGATCCTCCGTGGGTATGGCTAGGGAGTCGTGCGAACTCTCAATCAACAATTGCTGTAGGGGGAATCCTGCAGCTAGGACTTGCAGACCTCTTCTCGCTTGGTCGGGTCCGAGGATGGCTAGGGCGACTTCGACTTTGTTCGCGCTAGGGAGTTGGTGAGCTTCTAAGTTGTAGGAAGGGGCTTGGGGGGCATTCCCCTGACCAATGGAGGGATACTGGTGATCGGTGCTGCCTGAGTCGCTAGCTTCCTCCACACGCGAGGAGGTGGAGGTGATGGGCAGTTGCTCCGGGATGCTGGAGTCTTCCGGACTGTCGGACTCCGGATCCTCCGAGTCAAGAATGGCAAATTGGTTAGAGATCGCTGTGTTGGAGAATGAAAGGAATCAGGGCCCTGCTCGGTGGGTCGCTGGAGGCTGGCTCTCCGCTGCTGGAGTCAAAACGAATGTGGAAATTCGGAAGAGGAAGATCTATATATATATATATGCTAATAAGAAAGGAAAATAGTTTGAAACAAAAAGAGCAGCAAGCCCCAGCCCAAGCAAGCCCGGCCCAACCATCCCACAAACCTAGCCGAGCGCACCCGACCTTCCCCGACTCTGTTTCACGACAGAATACTATATATCGAGAGTAAGAGAAGGCAAAACAAAACCCTAGCCGTGCCACCGAACCCAGCCACCATGGGCGACCCTCCCCAGCCCTGGGCGCCACCGTGCGTGGCCATAGGCTGGCCACGGCAGCGTCAAAACGCATACAGGCACGGACAGCACAGGCGCGGACATCAGCCAATGAGGCCACATCGCGAGGAGTTTTTGCAATGTGTGATTGATCGTTTGTCGATCTACGACTTCGGGTATGAACACAACCTATACATATCCTATTCCCTTCATATAGTTTTTACGAAATCATGTTAAATCGATCAAAAGATTCACCCAAAAATCCTGAAAAAATTGTTCAGAACAGAACAATTTAGGAGTTCAAACCACTTTTTGGAAAGCAAATTTTGGACTGGGTTGTTAGAGTTTTCAAAATATAATTGAACAAATTCTTAAACAACCTATAGGGCTTCATAACCCTTTTCGTAGATTTGGATTTCATCGACTGTGCGTCGAAAAATCAGATTTCCAAAACCAAGAAAAATCTGTTTTCAAAATTATAAAATTCTCCCGGTACGACGTGCGTTCTGCCAATCCGGACGACGTGGTCGTGAACCGAAAGCATCGAAAGGTGCGTAATGGTTTCACGGACATGTGGGCTTTGACGGAATTCAAATTGGTTGCGTGTGCGCGACGAATTTGATGCGTATCCGTCGAAATTCAATGTATCGACTTTTGTGCAAATTTCCCAATTACTTTGTGCATGTTCGTCAAATCGAGACGAAACTTGCACCAACAGGACCGTATCATTTTCTGGTCCTGTATGCCAAGTTTGGTCCGATTCTGAGACAGTTGACTGGATCGCCGTTTTACGGGCCCCACAATCCGATTCAATGGACGACTTTGTGCACGGTCCGTCGGAATCCAACTTTGAACATACGGATGGATTCGTGTCCAAAAATTGGACCTTTAGACATATAGTTTGATGACTTTAGAGACCATAGACTTTGGCACGCTTTTCGGTGTAAAGTAGGTCCAACGACGGATACCGTTTTTACCCGAAATTACTGTTTTGTCCCTGTGTCCAGAATTGGACTTAAGGACAGGCAATCATAACTAATTTGACTATTCTAAAAATATTGGTAATGTCTATTTCAGCATCTGGAGACTTTTTGCATGTGTTGACTTTAGTGACTCATCTGAGTGGTTGTATTATCGGTTTTACCAGTAAAGGACCTCAGGCAAGTGCACTTTCTGATTGCTTTTCGATTCATAGTAGTTTTTACGTTTCATGTTTATACATATATCTTGCTTTTTGTTGACACACTCGTCACACAAAAATTAGTATCATGGGACGCTATTTACTATATTTCGTGATTATCATGTTTTCGTGTTTCATGACTTGTTCGTGTCCATGAGTACTAGTCGGAAGGAAAAATATCTTAGTAGACGTGTGAGTTACCCCTTACCCATCCCAAAATGTCTGATCTTGACTGATAGCAGCTGCATACGACACGTGCAGGGTGCCGTATTTACCCCTTATTAGCCGTTTATATGTCGAACAAGATATTTTAAAACACATAGATTGTTGTCTTTTATTTGTTTGCTAGTTTTTCTTCACCGCTTGCCATGGCATCAATTACTTTCTAGTTTTCATCTCACATATGTTATTTTCATGTCTTGTGAATTCTATTGTATTTTTGCATTGCCGTCGGTTTGTGTACTTGTTCCATTCCTGACTGGAAACCAACATTTTTCAGGTTAGTTGTGACTTCTCTTAACATTGAGAGATACGGGTGTACTTGCAGGCAGAAACCTAGACTTTAGATAGATGATGTAACCATTTCAAATATGTGTAAGAATTTTGTATTTTCTTTCAAATATAAATCTTGTAACTGTTCTAATAAAATTTAGAAATGTGAATGAGCAATGAAGTTATTCTTTATGTGATTTGAGCATCTTGGCCGTGACAGCGTTCTACCGTCGACTCTGCGGCGTAGGCTGGCTTGGACACGTCTCGTATCCGAAAAAGTGGGTGCGGGTCGTGACAAGTTTTTGTGGTGGCCCATACAGGTCAGTTTTCGTAAAAGATTGCGAACTCGTGGTAGTACCTATGTCAGTCATACTACTGCGAGCCTGCGACTTGGAAATGCTCATTCACAAATTAGGATTGAAATAATTTAGGAGGATAACTAGGATAAGAGTCCCTTATTGTAAGCCCCCTGAATTTCAGGGCTATTTTAAAATTTTCTAAATAAATTATTTTCGATAAGTGTTTTATTATTTAATTATTTTTGATCATTAATGTACATTTCCATGACTTTGACTTCTGGAGCGTCAGGGATGCCAATCTCTGTAAACTCTCTTCATGGGTTTTGAAGTAGACAAGATTACCTTCGTGTTGATATATCATATCCCACTTGAACTCGTTCCCTTGTGATCTTTTTGTATCGCGCAACTTCGGGTCAACTTAGACCAATTAATCGTTGAATAATTATTCATACTTTTATCTTTGACCATCGTTTGCACGTTACCGTGACTTTTAATTTAGGAGCATCAGACCAGTCGTTTTCTCAGAACCAACTTCTCATAAATGATCTACTCGAGACGCTCTTCACCCATGACCTTCGTGTCCCACTCAGACACTCCATTTTGTGCTTCATTTTCTTCACACAATTTTTGGGTCAATTTAGGCCAATTAATTTTCTACCGTAAAGCCTGATTTAATTTCCAATTTAATTTCGGGACCCGACATCGATCCAACCTAGTCGACCCAAAGTATGGACGTGGCCCACATGAAGCCTACTACCCACATGATACTTGTGTCCCATTTATTAAAGTCCCTGCATATTATTTATTTACCCGTGATTATAAATACCCATTTTTAATTCAATTATTTCACCTGGTTCGATTTTGACCCGACCTGGCTCGACCGAACCCGAACCCAAGCTCCACGTTGTTCTCCCATGACTGTCCAAATACCCCACATAATTTTCCTATTTTGAAAATATCTCTTTTCCTCTCTCTTTCTCTTAAATATCTTATATATATATATATATATATATATATATATATATATATATATATATATATATATATATATATATATATATATACACTCTCTCTTCCTCACTTTTACACCTACACAACACTCCCCACACCTACCAGCTAAACCCCCCTTGTGTGGCCGACTTCACACCCCCCCTCTCTCTCTAAATATCTTAATTCATAACTCTCTCTCACTCTCTCTTTTACAACACAACACACACACACAAAAATACATAACTATCTCTCCCTCTCAATACAGCACACTCTCCCTTATCCCACCATGGCCGACACCAGCACCTCCCATTTCCAGCCTCCTTCTTCATCACCACCATCACAACTTCACCACCACTCTACCACCTTCATCATCATCCACCCTCTCCTCCTTCCTCCTCCTCATTAACATCATCACCACCACCATCACAACACCATCAACATCACCACCACCCCCTCTATGGCCCTCCGTCGGCAACCACCACCACAGCCTCCTCCTCCTTCTTCTCCACCATCATCCACATCTCCATCATCTTCATCATCAAGCAACCATCATCACCACCATTATCAACACCACCACCCTCATCGATACCACCATGCACGCCACCACCTCCACGTTCACTGTGCCTGACCGCCGCCCTCGCCGTCGGGCCTCCGCCACCAGCGGCGACTGCCGACGCAGCACGTGCGCCAGGCCAGTGCGGCCCCTCCCCCGTGGCCATGCAGCACAGCAGCAGCTGCAGCATGCTGTAGCAGCGGCGCGCACGTGCACGCGCGCGGGCCGCGGTCGTGCGCAGCCGCGCCGCCGCACGGCCGCCGTGGTCGTCCCCCTAGGCGCGCGCAACCCCGGTGACCTCCCTCATGGCCACCACGCTCTTTCCCGACGTGCCGAATAGCCTATTCGTGCGTTTACGTCAAAATCCCGCCGTGACGCACGATTTCAACTTCAGAATTTACGTCTCGGGACAGCAACTTCGTACGGATTTTTTGGTCAATCCGACCGTTGGATCGGCGAACTCCTTGCTCCATCGTAATCTCGGTATATAGCACTTCGCTCCCCTCAATGTTTGTCCGTTAATTTTGACGTTTGATACCTCAAAACTGGCCACCAAGTTGACATTTTAAATTAAACTATTTTTGGACAATTTTGTGGAGCCGACTTCGTCAGCTCGTAACTCTGCCGTCGCAGCTCCGGTTGGTATGCTACCAGTTCCTGTGCGCATCTGGTATAACCCTCTTCCTGTCTCCTTTAGGTTTCGTTTCATTTTAAGCACGTTCGGTTGGTCGAATTCGACGCCAAAGTTGGCCGTCCGAATTCTTTAATTTGTACTTATTAAATTCCATTTTTGAACCCGGGACTCCGGATTCAATTTCTGACACCACCAGTAGACTCGTGGCGTCGTTCTGGCATGTTTTTATATAAAGTTTGCTTTATTTGGAGAACGTGGGCCCTGGCACGCATTTCGGTGCAAAGCGGGTCTCACTTTTCGGGTCAACGGATCACTTTGAGATCGGCTCATCGAAATCCACTTCCTGATATGCCGTTGGATTCGTATCGTCATTATGGACTCGTTAACATATAATTTGCTGAGTTTTGAAGACATTTGCTCTGGCACGTATTTCGGTACAAACCGGATACCAAGTGTCGCGTCAACGTATCATTTTGAGATCGGCACATCGGAATTCTATTTCGGACATACCGTTGGGTTCGTATCATCATTCTGGATTCGTGGACATATAATTTTCTAGGTTTTGTAGACTTCTATTCCGACACATTTTTCGGTGCAAAGTGTGTCCAACGGCGAATATCATTTTGACCCGAAATTACCGTTTTGCCCCTATGTCTAAATTGGACTTATGGGTAGGCTATCCTAGCTAATTTGACCATTCTGGACACGTTGGTGATATTTATTTTATCATCCGACAACATCTGTAGATTTTGTTTATGAGTCATTCCTTAATTTATAATTATTTATTTTTCAAAAATTGTTACTTTCCGGTTTTGAATATATATATATATTTTAATTGCTGTAAAAATCTTGGAAAAATTATATTTAAATACTATATTAATTTTGCTAATTTATTATAATTTTTTCAGCATTTAATAAGTACTTTTGGTGTTTTATAAAAATTGGAAAACAAAACTCATTTTCAGGATACATGTTTTTGCTGATTTTTAATAAATATTTATGAGGTTTTATAAATTCCAGAAAAATTAGTATAAATTTCTATAATTAACAAGGATCATTTTGGTACTTTATTTTATATATATATAAGCTTTTTGTCTATCTCAAAATTATGGGAACATAGTGTACAGTTGATTTAATTATTGAATAATTACGACTTGCAACTTTTTGTGTTGTTTTGTGTTTTAGTCGTATTGGACCTCACCCCGCACTAGTGTAAAGACCCTAGAAAATTAGTTTGGATATAATGGCTCTCTACATTGGACTTTTATTCTAGGTCTCCACTTAGTTAGTGTCCAGTTAGAAGTCGTGTCTCACCACTAGTGTATTATTGAACATAGCTTGGAACTGAGTTTGTACATCATTATTGACAGGATACCGGACATCTATATTTTCGTACTAGTATTCTTGCTTTGCTCGAGGCAAGTACATCTACAAACTCATTTACTGTCTTTTAATGCTAGAACATATATAAACCCTGTTAAAATACTGATCGTTGAGGTAGCGAGTTAAATCTTCACATGTTGTATTACTTTCAGTACTTGCCATGCTTAGGACAGTTATCATATCTTTACATAATTCTTACTGGTTCTCAGTACATGTTTCACTATGCTTTATACTACTCGGAGTATTCACATGTTTTATACGGCTCCCAGTACCTTCCATGCTTATACTACTCCCAGTATCTCTCACATGTTTTTACTGTTCTCGTATCTCTCACATGATAGAATACGGGTTATGGAGAAACTGATAGTTGAGTACGTAATCGTGCCCCCTTCTTCCGTACGTACGTACCGAGCAAGGTTGATATTTTATATGTATACTTTATCGTAGACGCACCAGCTGTATCTGTACGTATGTACATCTATCGCTTGATTACTTGTACGAAAGTATATTTTATTTACATGTGCCTCCTGCACATTGTACACCTATTGACGATCACGTACCTTCTATAGTTTTAAACATTAAATATACATCTGTCTCTATGACATATGTATCCTTGCCATGATAGATTATGAGATGTACCATGATTCCAGATATGCCATGTTCCTTATGTTACTATGATACTGTAATCCCAATTGTACCATGAGGCCATATTTTTCAGTATTTCATGTTTTATAGACTTATCACACCATGTTTCTTGTTGTACATCTCTTTCATTATATATTCAGTACTTTAGTTGTAGAGGTTGTACTTGCTCCCGTCCTAACAGGATAACGTTGTAGGTATACTTTTCGAGGAGAAAATGCTACGTGTTACATATTATGGCACTGATTTTGCGGACCTGACCTTAGCTCCAGAAGAGGCCCCAGCGGAAAACCTTGCTTAGATATTTTTATGTGTTTTGAGACTTAGACTTTGGTCTGTACTTATATTTGGATACTGGACTTTGTCTCCAGTTAGATATTTTGGAAGTGTATTATTAAGTCTGTACTTATTTGCCTTCGCTTATAGATGCTGTGTTGTGATGAACCTTAAATGTGATTTTAGAACTGTTAGAAGCTTAGATCCTTTATTGTCTATTCTTAGAACAGCTTACGACGCTTTAACCAAGCGTAGGCTGGACATGGCTCGGCCCGGCCCAATAATTTGGGTAACGGGTCGTGACACTTATTAATTTGACTAATTGGGTAGTTAAGATTGTCCGATAGGCCATACAATTTAGATAAGGAATTATTAAATTTAGATAGCTTTCTAGATCTCTATAGATACACTATTACTTTTGATATGACGATATGATCCAATGTGGATATACTATTCACTTGGTTAGTTAGGCTTTCCTAGAATTAAGGCTCTAATCTTGATAAACCGTTCAATTTTCTTTTGCCCTATAGATATAATCCTTATATCATGAGTTAGAATTGCCTATTTAAAATCCTATTTTGTCGTAAGGAATTAGTTTATAATTTCTGATTTTGTTATTCATATGCGAATCTCAAGGTAGATTGATTCAAAGTTTTTTCCTAAACTATTTGAAATATATATCAAATAAAGATTAGGATGTTCTTACTTCCCTTGTCTTCAGTTATTTCATCTATGATCAATCTTTTACTTTAAGGATGGAGACTTATAGGCAGATGTTTACGCTTTCTATCATAGTCAACTAGTTTGAATCTCTAGCAGCTCCTTGAATTTTTTAGGAATATAGTTGGAGTAATTTAACGACTGCGATGGCTAGACAGCAGCGCATTGGCGAGGCACAACCCATATAGTTGAAATTATTTCAAGGAATCGTAGGTTATGGAACATTGCTAAAACTATGTCTTCGTTGACCTCTTTTGCACTTGTGTCAATAGAAGGTAGAGTATCGGATAGCATATCACATTTGAATCACGGAACTAAGGGTTTACCACAACCAGAGTATACGGACGAGGCATAATTCTCCGTAAAATGACTTCAGATGTGATTACAAGTTTATGATACTATAGAGGATAGGAAAATGCCCTGTATGTCCCATAAAATCCAAAGCCAATACTAGTAAAAGTTCTGTAAGTTGGGTAACATGTATCCCAACCTAGCATTCCGTGGTCCTTGTAATCTATTAACGAGGTAATTGACTGACACTAATATGTTTACCTAGAATATAGAATTTAGAGGTCTATAACCCATTAGTCGACCAAGACCTTATGGATAAGAAGATAGTAGGATGACTGTATAAGCAAGAACACCAGGTAAGATTTTGATTCTCACAAAACTCGAACTACTTGTGCCTCCTTTAAAAAATCTCGCATGCCTGTAGTTTGACTATCTTGACCAATGCTGCTATTACAGCCTAGTTTTGCAAGCTTACTCTTTTATCGAGCTTGATTCAAGACATATGTTTATTGGGGACGCCTACTAGCATTTTGTCTAATCAGAATCGATGTACTACGGTCTGATCAACCTTAGTGCACTCGGTTCGCTCTCCCTCAGATTAACTTACGTGGATTGAGATGTAGATGTCTCTAGGATCTCATTTGCGACTGCATTGACAATTCCTCTTGAATTATACATTCATCTTTGAATCCCGTAATTGTATTTAGTGGCATCTTTCTTGAACTTTTTATTGTTTTTGTCTTTCACTGATTTGGAAAGATGAAAGCTCGTAATTGATAAATAGATACAGAGTATCCCCATGACTATGATAGTTATATACACAAGTGTAGCTACTATCGACCAGCCATGTGACTAGAACCTTGCCTTGAGTTACTCGTTCTCCTCACCCTCAAACAACTATTGGGACCTTCTAGCCAGCTGAATTTGAGAATGATTAGGGTTTTACCCTTAGTCAAAATACCAACCTAGAAGACTATCTATTCTCAAGAGACCAATTGTTGTGAGCCTCTAATTATTTGTTTGAAGCTTGCTTTAACTAGCAACCCTTAAGCCTTAACCCAAACTTTCCTCGAGCAAAGCCCACTGTTTAGACATGAGATGAATAGACATGCAATCATTTACCATGACTATGGTAGACACCCATCTCGAGATTGGTTTCCAATAAATATTATCCTAGTTATGTAAATTTTATTATTAAGACCTAACTAGTATTGGAACACCACAGTCACTAGCTTACCAATACCATAGCTTAAATACCCTGTCATATTATGATCTACCAGTTATCAACAGCAATACATGATCACTACAGCCCATACCACTAGAACCCTTGTCTGGCAGGCTCGACACAAACAAAAATTCATGACTCAATTGTCAAAAATCTTTTCATATGATGTGCCTTAGAGTTGGATACCCCGTCGATAAACCTTGTATACTATGGACGAGTAGATCATTCTATTTTATCAACCGTGTGTCATTGTACACACTCATTTTCCATTTATTGAGGAACGATCCTTGACTTGACTTATATCTACCGTATCCCGTTACACCGTGTCATATTCTTTATTAACAAGAGTCGAGGTACAATCTCTGGACTTTGGAATTCTTCTAACCTCATTATTCCTAAAACTATGTCCTAGCTTCAAAGGTGAGTAGACTGTAAGCCTTCTAAAATTTTGGGATATACGAGGATTATCGATTGATTAGAATAATTTCTATTAGGACGATAATTAGTGCCCCATGGACTTCCACTTTCTATTTAGATCATTTTGTGTCCCCGACCGTGTTATTAATATTCGGAGCACGAGACCAGATGTTACCTCCCAATAAATTTCATATGCAATATCTAGACGAGTCCACCTTCATCTAGGTATATCATGTCCCACTCAAACACGTCCCCTTGTACTCTATTTTTATGGTACAACTTTTAGGTCAAAAGGACTAGCTATAACCTTTACCATAATACCGGTATACTTCCCAACTTCCATTAGAGACTCAACTTCGGCTTAATTCCATCGACCCAATATATGGTTGTGATCTACTCAAAGCCCACTACGCACAAGACACTAGTGTGCCACCCAATTGAGGTCTCATGTGCTACTTAAACACAAAAGTCACTGAAGGCACATTTTGGGCCTTAGGGGCCTAGCTAACCAACCTGACTGGCAACTAGCTCAACCACTTGGGTTGGAACCTATTCTAGGTTACCCTAACCTAGTAGAAATAGTTTTATCATTGAGATCTTGTCCAATCAATATAGATTGAAATCCAAGGTTCATCCCACCAACGATTGATGTCCAATAGGGAACCCATTAAGATCCAGTAAACCCATCCATACATACCACCATATTTGGACTATAAAATCAAACTATTTGAAATAGGTCCCTATATCTATTATGTAGTCTCTACCTCTTAGAATGTGAAGTCATTCGTAACCCTTATTCCATCTACCTGGAAGTCATGATACGATCTTGTATTGCATTTATATCCCTTGCTCGTGTGTTTAAATAACCACGAAAAAGATCACAAGCTTGAATTCTCAAATTCCATTCTATTATAGAACGTTGTTTAAAATTTCGAGAACGGAATTTTCGTATTGCATGGATTGCAAGACCCTCTAAGAAACGAAGGATTCTTCGATTTAGCAAATGACTAGACTAGAGTAGCCCTATCTAGCAAATAAGTCAATGGTTCATAAACTTTCTTTCTATCTGCATCATTGGATACACTCTACCGCTCTTGAAACTTTATATTTGCTCTCGATTATTCTTCCTTATCTTTCCGTCCTTCCTATTTCGGAGCGACGAATGGTCATGCTTATTAGAATTTATCAATATTTCTTAGCTACTTGTGTAATTTATTGCTCGTTAAACTTTGGATTGCTTGATAGATAGGAGAGGATTATAGATGCCATATACAGTAGATATCTATTGGTAGAAATTTGAGCAATTAGTTGGAAGATTATAAATTTTTAGTGACAGAACATTTGATGGAGTAGTGTGACCAAAGGTGGGTAGAAGTCCTCAAGTATTCGGAGTTATAAAATGGCTAGAGAAGGTTATAAAATATTTTGAGGAATTAAATTAAGGAGATTAAGGTAATAGTAGACTTTGAATTTTAAGGAATAGTTATGAATTAGAATTTTGAGGACGTAATTATTTTTAAGGTGGGTAGATTTGTAGCTCCCCTTTCCGGAAATTTTGAAATATTATTATTATTATTATTTACTTTATTAAAATAGTGATTTTTAGATTTTTATAAATAATTAATTAGTTAATTATTACGGTAGATAATTTTAATTATGGTTAGGAATTTGAGGACAAGGTGACTAGAAATCATGGCACGGATAGTGCAGTGACGTGCTTTGACTAGTGTATTAGCCCTGGTAGGAAAGGCCAAGCCATAGTAATGTCCTAACTAGGAAAACCAGACCAAGTTGTGACATGACCATTATAAATAGTTTAATTATTCTTTATTAATATTATTTGACGTTTAAGTGACCCGGTTGTACCAAACTGGTCCGGACTTGACCCGAACCAAACCCGGGCCTATGTAATATGGTAGAGTGACCAAAGATGTTCACGAAAATAGATGCGTTGTATGAATGTGCGTACTTCGTAATTTATGAAGTGGTCTAGTATATATACATATATACATATATATATATATATATATATATATATATATATATATATATATATATATATATATTAATTGCCATATAAAAATATCAATAATGTTTTATTTGATAATTATAGTGAATATTTCCTTAAACATGTATTTTGGGATTTTGGGATTTATGTAGGCTATATAGGTATATACATGTGCATATATATGATTATATTCCTGATATAAAATTTAGGCTTTATATAAATATATATATGTATAATTATCTAAGTTCATTTAGTATATAGCCTATTATATAAATTAAGATTCCAATATTGTAATTAAGGATTATAATTGTAATATTTAATTGTTATATTGTGATGTACAATTTATACGCATATATATATATATATATATATATATATATATATATATATATATATATATATATATATATATATATATACATATAGGCTAATAAGAAAGGAAAAGAGTTTGAAACAAAAAGAGCAGCAAGACCCAGCCCGAGCAAACCCGGCCCAACTATCCCCCAAACCCAGCCGAGCGCACCCGACCTTCCCCGACTCTGTTTCACGACAGAATACTATATATCGAGAGTAAGAGAAGGCAAAACAAAATCCTAGCCGCGCCACCGAACCCAACCACCATGGACGACCCTCCCCAGTGTAATGCCCCGCTCCGCATCGGTGCATTACGATGAGTCGTTGACTCGATGAGTTTGCGTTGACCCGATGAAGTATCGATGCGAATCGATGCGAGAGTTACGTTAGCCAAAGGTAAGCTTTGAGTCGGTTAGAATCTATGAATCGAATCGATGCAAAGGATAAGTCTGTTTGAGCAAGTGCTAATGTTAGTTGATCTGGTGTGCAGGCTATGCCTTTATGCTGGATTACGGGTCGTGGTATAGGCGTGATAGGCCAAATCAACCGAGTAGCTCAAAGGAATGGCTAAGTCCGGGAGTTAGCTATGCGATCGAGTTATGGAAGTGAGCCGCTTCAACTCAGCGAATCGACAAGGCGTATCAGCTTAAGGTGGGCGGGTTCTTGACTCTCTCTCCCTATTCCTTCACATCTAATAAAATATATTATGCTTGCGTAAGATGCTATCGAGTTAGCGAGCGTGGCTCGACGAGTAAGTGTCTAAGTATGTGTCGAACATTAAGATAGAACATTGAACAATCGAACAATTGAAGCGACGTGCATCGAGTGCACGAGTCGCAGTAGGACAATGATGGTAGAACATTGAAAGATGATAATGAGGTGTGCATCACGTGCACGCCTCCGAGAATATTAAACTCTAGGCGTAGAATATTGATTACGGTGCTGAGCGTGCCCTCGGGCACTTATGATACGAAATGACTATGTGATTACGGAACTAGGTATGAGAATAACTTACGAATGGTACGCGTTGAATACAAGTACGAGATGTCTAAGCCGTTGGACGTCGTGCATCAATATGGATGTGTTGGGGCATAACGTCGACGGAGCTCCCTATATAAATGGTGGATTATGTTTATGAGACGCGAATATGTTTATGGCACGGGAAACCGTTTATAGCACGGGAAACCGTTTATGGATCGAAACTATGTTTATGAAATGGAGGATTTGGTTGAATGCTATGTGTGTGTTTGCTATGGCGCGTATTGCATGGTCAATGGACTCGGATGGCCCGTGCACGGGTACGGCTTCCCTCGAACGGTTACGTCGGGACGCCGGGACCGTTCGACCTAGGAGGGAATTATGTGTGGTATTATGGTGCACAACATTCGGACGGATTGCGACCGTCCAGTGCTGTGATAAGCTATTATCATCCTCATTTCCCGTATTTCCCGTATTTCATATTTATACTCGTATCTGGATTTTGGCATGTATTTTTATTTTTCTCAACTTGTAGGATTTCGGTATTTCTCGTATTTGGGTTTTGGCTTGGCTCAGTTTTATTGGGTTGGTTCGGTTTGGTTTATGTATTGGAGCACCTTAGCTTATGCTACCCCTCATCCCCACCGCAACTCCCCCTCTTTATATCCCCACCTACCACTCTCTCTCCTCATAACTATCATTAATTTCCTTCTTCTTCTTCTTCTCCTTCCTCTACACAACTCTCCCAACCCTAGACAAGTGCACCTTGCCACTACATGAGAACCCTCTTTTCCTTGTCTATTTGATAGATTAGGACATGGTGATCAATGTTAGAACTTGGGTTTTTGTGATTTGGAGCCTCCATTATTGTAGATCTAAGTTATTTCTATTTTTGGATTTTGTATGGTTTGAGCTACTTAAGTTGGATTTTATGGGTTTTTGATGTTTCCATGTGGAAGAGCATTCAATTCCACCCTGGTTAGAACTTTGAAAATCTGGATTTGGAGTTCGGATAGCCAAGTTATGAGGTTTTGAAGTTTTGGAGCCATTGGAGCTTCTTCTCAGCCATGGAGAAGAAGACCCAGACCCTGCGTGCGTGTTTTTACACGTACGCAGCTCTCAGCGTGCGTGACTTTTCACGCAGCTGCTTCCTTGAGCGTGCGTGACTTTTCACGCAGTTGCTTCCTTGAGCGTGCGTGACTTTTCACGCAGCTGCTTCCTTGAGCGTGCGTGACTTTTCACGCAGCTGCTTCCTTGAGCGTGCGTGACTTTTCAAGCAGCTGCTCCCTTGAGCGTGCGTGACTTTTCATGCAGCTGCTCCCTTGAGCGTGCGTGACTTTTCATGCAGCTGCTCCCTGTAGCGTACGTGACTTTTACGTATGCTGCTTCCCTTGAGCGTGCGTGACTTTTCATGCAGCTGCTCCCTGTAGCGTGCGTGACTTTCACGTATGCTGCTTCCCTCAGCGTGCGTGACTTTCACGTACCCTGCTCCCTGTAGCGTGCGTGACTTTCATGTGCACTGCTCCCTTCAGCGTGCGTGACTTTTTCGTACGCTGCTCCCCTGACCCCCTTGCTTAACCCATTGGCTCTTGGTATGACAAGGAACTAGCATGACACGACAGTGACCCGTAGTGGTACACTCCTGACATGACCAACCTGACATGATAGTGGCCCGTCGTGGCGCACTCCCGACAAGTACCCTGACATGATTTATCTTGATAACTTAACTTGACCTGCCTTGACACCATGGGTGGTTCTTTCTTGCTTGCTTGTTAATCCACTTGTCCTGTCTTGTATCATGTCTAGGATGGGACTCCTGAGTACCACGGTCATGAGCTCCTACTAAAATGTATTAAGATTAATAACTAGAATAACACAGTTGTCATGAAGAGATGACACAGCTACAGGCAATCCCGTTACCTGGGCGCTCTTGGGATCTGTAGCCTGCCGTCGAGTAGGGCACATTTCTAGCACACTGACGCGTGTTGCACCCTCTAAGTCACCTAAGGGTACATTTATCCTCGGGCGATGTACCCACCTGAATTCAACCCTAATCTTTCGTCCTGGGTAGCCTGGATGGTCTGCAGGGCTTGTGGCTGTGGATCAATCTCACTGCATCTTGTTAGTAATTAGGCATGTGATAACCTTAGTTAGTTAAAGTAGTAAGCCGTAGTATCTGCTTGGCCGTGATTGATTGAATGAGGTATAACCAGTTTAGCCATGTCTTGATCCAGTATAAGATTGCTCCCTGTCTTGATTCTTGCATTATTATCTTGCCGATAAATGGTGGGAAACCAAGTTCTGTTCAGATGAAGGGTTACAACCCCGGTCCTTGTTTGGTTTACGTTGTAACCTGGCTATCGGAATAGCTCCATGGTTATCTCGTCGTATATCATCCTGACATGTTTTCGTTAATTCTAGTTTTAATATTAGATTTTCTTGTGCTGATTGATGGCTTTTGTTCTTATTTCGTGGCCCCCTTGTGGCAGTTGCTCTTTCTGGGGTTGACCCAGCTGGTTTTGTGTGGCCAGATTTTGGAGCAGCTCCCAAGGATCTACCAAGCTTCCAGCCCGATGGTGACGACTAGAAGGAACCCGGGCTACGAGTGGATTTTCTATTTTGTTTCGCTCACTCTATTGTAAATTTATTCTTTTGAGGCGTTTAGCCGACGAGCACCTGTTAGCTCGATGCACTTTTACTTACTGTCTGCCTACGGGCTGTAAACATGATTAACAAATCCTAGGGTTGATCATGTATGACTTAAACTCTTGCTAGTCCTAACATTTTGTACGACTAGCTCCATGATCAGCTGATATGTAACATTTGGGACGCCTTTTATTGTATATTTAATGATCATACATCTTGTAATTATATTATTTGCTTGAGATTGAGATAATAGGCTTGACCTTAAGAGACTGTTGGCTTGTAGTAAACCCTCATATCTAGACAGCCGTGACCGTATAGTTGAGATGTATTCTATTTCAATATACGTAGCTGGCTGTGTCTGCTCCCGCTCTCCAGTATTCTGGTTCTGGGGCGTGACACGGTTTAAGTGGTGGCCCATGCAGGTCTTGTCAATCAAGAAATGTGAGGGTTTACCGAATAAATGTCTCAATCAGTATTCGCCCTTGATCTCTGCACGTATTTTTAAATCCCTGAAATTCTTGCCCTGATTACATACTTGTATCGTTGATCTGTCCTGGTCCTTCCTTATTGTTTTCCAGTATCGTCTTCGTCAGCGGCACTGTACCTGACCCTGCCAATCAGCAAGGAGGAGCACCTCCCGTGGACCAACAGCAACCTGGAGATCAAGCCCAGCATTCCGGAGTAGCCTCCAGAGTTGTGCCTACTGGAGGAGAGTCACCAGTTCGGCCCGTCCAGCCCGCAGAGCCAGATGATGGTACCTTAGTAGGCCTCGTCAGAACCTTGATAGCTTCCCAGGATCGTCGAAGCGACGCCCTGCACCAGACAGTTCAAGATGCCTTGACCCGAGGCGGACATCCAGGAAACCAGGCAGCGAACAGCTTCTAGCGATTGAACCCTCCTTTCTTCGACGGCAGCGAGGATACGGTTGCCGCGGATGCATGGCTTCAGGATACCGAAGTGATTCTAGAAGCAGCTAGGACACCCGAGAATGAGAAGGTGGCGGTGGTATGCCTGCAGTTGTAGGATTTGGCTTGCAGTTGGTGGGCGGCGCAAGCCATGGGATTAGTGGCACCCATTGCTTGGGCAGTGTTTAGAGAGAGATTCCAGACGAAGTACTTTGATGCTGTGGCTCGGTACGACCTGCAGACCAGATTTACCAACTTGAAGCAAGGAGGCAGAACAGTCGACAGTTATACATCGAAGTTTTCTAGACTCAGTAGGTTTGCCCCCACCTTGGTAGCGACCGAGTTTGATAGGGCCCAGCGGTTCCAGCAGGGACTGCATTTAGAGATCTTATTGGCGGTTGAGTAGTTCGAGTACCAGACGTTCGATGCAATCTTGAGAGCAGCTAGGAGGCATGAGTACACCTCCCAGAGTATCGTGGATAAGACCGAAGATAGGAAGCGGTCCCACAGTCAGATGCACCAATCGTCAGCTCCAGTCCCGACAGCTAGGGGATTGACCATTGGAACTCCGAGGCGGGCGGCCTCAGTAACGTCGGTTCAGCATTCGACCCCAACGTACCCGCAGAAGCAGAAGCAGACTTCCGCGATGGGATGTTCTTATTGCGGTAAGCCAGGGCATGTGGTGGCAGATTATCGTAGGGCGCAAGGATTGTGCCTGGCTTGTGGAGCAGCAGATCACAGGATAGGGGCTTGCCCGAATAGGGGTGGTTCGTCAGCATCCAACCCTTCTAGCTCTTCGGTGAGAGGACCGGCCCCAGCACCAGTTCAGCAGCAGCAGTATCAGTCTTCGAGGCCCTTGCCGCCTCAGTCTCAGGCATTCCAGCAACAGCACCCCCAGCAGTATACGCAAGCCCAAGCTCAGACCCAGAATAGGCAGAGAGGTTTCCAGCAGAGGGGACCAGCAGTCAGAGGACAAGGTCAGGCCATGATGATGGCTATGAAAAAAGAAGTTGCACCAGGTGAGGTAGTGGCAGGTACTATTCTCGTCAACTCCTTTCCAGCTTTGGTATTGTTTGATTCTGGTGCATCGTATTCATTCATGTCTGCACGATTCATGACACGGATAGGATTGGAGCCCGAGTCATTATCAGCGAGGCTCAATATACTTACTGGTAATGGTCTTGTAGGGGTAGATCGAGTGTTTTTCTTGTGTCGGATCGTAGTTAGCGGTAGAGAGTTCCCCGCTAGATTCATAGAGTTTCCTATGGCAGACTATGATGCAGTCCTAGGCATGGATTGGTTGAGGAACCAGTATGCTAGGATAGACTGCCATATTGGCAGAG
Organism: Iris pallida; assembly: GCA_029216955.1. Taxonomy (NCBI): domain Eukaryota; kingdom Viridiplantae; phylum Streptophyta; class Magnoliopsida; order Asparagales; family Iridaceae; genus Iris; species Iris pallida. Next base: position 13,383,064 of record JANAVB010020597.1, on the reverse strand, counting down.
TTGTCTTTAGTATCCCCGGCAAGGCAGAGTTTTATTTTTCAGAGGCACAGTGGAGCCATCTTCCCCAGTGTTGCGGATGGCAGTAGTAGCAGTGCAGTTACCCCGGATAGTTGAAGAGTTTCCAGATGTCTTTCCAGAGGAGCTTCCAGGGATGCCGCCGGAGCAGGAGATTGAGTTCACTATAGACTTGATTCCCGGGACAGCACCAGTATCAGAGCGAGTCTACAGAATGGTGCCTTCAGAATTGGAGATTTTGTACAAGATGATTGAAGAACTGAGGACCAAGGGATTCATTCGTGCAAGTGGATCGCCTTGGGGAGCCCCGATGCTTCTTGTGAAAAAGAAGGATGGTACGTCCAGGCTATGTGTTGATTATCGTACCTTGAATTCGGTGACAATCAAGAACAGATACCCTCTTCCGAGGATAGATGACTTGTTTGATCAGCTCAGAGGGGCTTCAGTGTTCTCGAAGATCGACTTGTGGTCAGGATACCACCAGATCAGAGTCAGAGAGCAGGACATCCCGAAGACAGCATTCAGATCGAGGTATGGACATTGGGAGTTCCTTGTTATGCCCTTTGGAGCGACCAATGCGCCGACCGTATTCATGGACCTCATGAATCGCATTTTTATGCCTTACTTGGATTAATTTGTGATCGTGTTCCTAGATGATATCCTGGTCTACAGCAAGAGTGAAGCAGAGCATGAGCAGCATCTTAGAGTCGTCCTCCAGACGCTTAGGGAGCTTCAGTTGTACGCCAAGTTCAGTAAATACGAGTTCTGGCTCGATCGCATATCATACTTGGGTCACATCATTACCCGAGGAGGAGTGGAAGTAGATCCCCAGAAGATTGTGGCTATCGAGTCTTGGTCGGTACCCAGCTCAGTGGCAGAGGTTTGCAGCTTCCTTGGATTGGCCGGCTACTACCGGCAGTTCGTTTCAGATTTCGCAAGGATTTCAGCGCCGATGACCCAGTTGACCCGCAAGGATGTGCCATTTGTTTGGACAGCAGAGTGTAAGGAATCATTTGAGAAGTTGAAGCGAGGTTTGATAACGGCTCCCATTCTCACCCTCCAAGATGGGACCGGAGGATTCACAGTTTATTGCGACGCTTCAGGCAGAGGATTGGGATGTGTCTTGATGCAGCATGGGAAGATAATATCTTATGCGTCACGCCAACTTCGTGATCATGAGAAGAATTACCCGACCCACGACTTGGAATTGGCGGCGGTAGTGTTTGCTTTGAAGTTGTGGAGACACTACTTGTACGGAGATAGAGTGGAGATCTTTACTGATCATAAGAGCCTGAAGTATGTTTTCACCCAGAAGGACCTTAATATGCGGCAGAGAAGATGGCTCGAGCTATTGGTGGATTATGATATGGATTTGCAGTATCATCCCGGGAAGGCCAACGTTGTAGCAGATGCATTGAGCAGGAGAGCCGGAGTTTATTTCTTGACGGCGCAACCAGAATTATTGACAGATCTTCAGAAGAAGGGAATTAAAGTGGTTCTTCCTACCAGTGTGGCATTGATGGCCAGTCTACAAGTTCAGTCCAGCATAGTTGAGAGGATCCGGATGGCACAGTCAGCAGATTCCAAGCTTCAGCGACTCAGAGCAGAGTGTGAAGCAGGAAGAAGACCAGAGTTATGTATCTATGAAGACGGTACCCTTCGGCACGGCACTCATCTTTGTGTACCTAGTGGAGATATCAGACAGGAAGTCATGGCAGAAGCCCACAGTTCACAGTATTCTATTCATCTGGGTGGTACGAAGATGTACCGTAATATTTGTCAGCATTTTTGGTGGAATGGCATGAAGAGGGAGATAGCCCGGTTTGTCTCTCGGTGTTTGGTTTGTCAACAGGTTAAAGCTGAACATCAGAGGCCCGCTGGACTTCTTTAACCCTTACCGATCCCAGAATGGAAATGGGAACATATAACCATGGATTTCGTGACCGGATTGCCCAGATCTCCGGCTGGCAGAGATACTATTTGGGTGATTGTGGACAGGCTTACCAAGGTGGCACACTTTCTTCCATTCAGAGTTGGACAGTCGACGGCACAGCTAGCAGAGATGTACCTCAGGCGGATCGTCAGGCTTCACGGTGTGCCAGTCAGCATCACCTCAGACAGGGATTCAAGATTCACATCACACTTTTGGCACAGCTTACAGAAGAGTTTGGGGACTCGCCTTCAGTTCAGCTCAGCTTATCACCCGCAGACGGATGGACAATCAGAGCGCACAATCCAAACTCTTGAAGATATGTTGAGATCCTGTACCCTTGACTTCGGTGGTTCATGGGAGAATCATCTGCACCTGGTGGAATTCTCGTACAACAACAGTTATCAGGCCAGTATCCAGATGGCACCCTTCGAGGCTCTTTATGGCAGGAAGTACAGATCTCCGCTAGCATGGGACGATGTCGGGGAGAGGCATATGCTCGGACCCGAATTGATTTATCAGATAATTGAAGTGGTCAGGAAGGTCAGAGATCACCTTCGAGTTGCCCAGGACCGTCAGTGCCATTGGGCCAATGCTCATCGGCGTCCCTTAGAATTTGCTGTCGGCGACCATGTATTCCTTAGGATCTCGCCTAACCGCGATGTCATTCGCTTCGGCGTGCGGAGAAAGCTTAGTCCTAGGTATATAGGGCCGTTCGATATTCTAGAGCGAGTAGGAGATATATCCTATCGTCTCGCTCTTACGCCGTCGCTAAGTGAGGTACATGATGTATTCCATGTGTCCCAATTACGACGGTATATTCCGGACCCGAGCCACATCCTAGACCATTCGGAATTGGTTGTTGGTACCAACCTTTCATATGAGGAGAGGCCCGTGTCTATATTGGACCGGAGGGAGAAGACACTCAAGAACAAGACTATTAAATTAGTTCGCGTTGCTTGGGGTCATCACTCTCTAGGTGAGTCAACGTGGGAGCGTGAGGACGACATCCGATCGCGATATCCCTACCTGTTTGACTCGTGAGGTATAATGTCTTTCTTATGCCTTACATTTTCCCTTCCTTGCTTGCATTGTATGATTGTATGATTGGACTGCTTAGTGTAGCTTGCCTGTGCTTAGTGTAGCTTGTCGTGGCAATCTCTAGCTCCTTGATTAAATTTAGGACGGAATTCTTTTAAGGTGGGTAGAGTTGTCACCCTCATTTCCCGTATTTCCCGTATTTCGTATTTATACTTGTATCTAGATTTTGGCATGTATTTTTATTTTTCTCAACTTGTAGGATTTTGGTATTTCTCGTATTTGGGTTTTGGCTTGGCTCGGTTTTATTGGGTTGGTTCGGTTTGGTTTATGTATTGGAGCACCTTAGCTTACGCTACCCCTCATCCCCACCGCAACTCCCCCTCTTTATATCCCCACCTACCACTCTCTCTCCTCATAATCATCATTAATTTCTTTCTTCTTCTTTTTCTTCTTCTTCCTCTACACAACTCTCCCAACCCTAGGCAAGTGCACCTTGCCACTATATGAGAACCCTCTTTTCCTTGTCCATTTGATAGATTAGGACATGGTGATCAATGTTAGAACTTGGGTTTTTGTGATTTAGAGCCTCCATTATTGTAGATCAAAGTTATTTCTATTTTCGAATTTTGTATGGTTTGAGCTACTTAAGTTGGATTTTATGGGTTTTTGATATTTCCATGTGGAAGAGCATTCAATTCCACCCTGGTTAGAACTTTGGAAATCTGGATTTGGAGTTCGGATAGCCAAGTTATGAGGTTTTGAAGTTTTGGAGCCATTGGAGCTTCTTCTCAGCCATGGAGAAGAAGACCCAAACCCTGCGTGCGTGTTTTTACGCGTACGCAGCTCTCGGTGTGCGTGACTTTTCACGCAGCTGCTTCCTTGAGCGTGCGTGACTTTTCACGCAGCTGCTTCCTTGAGCGTGCGTGACTTTTTACGCAGCTGCTTCCTTGAGCGTGCGTGACTTTTCACGCAACTGCTTCCTTGAGCGTGTGTGACTTTTCACGCAGCTGCTTCCTTGAGCGTGCGTGACTTTTCACGCAACTGCTTCCTTGAGCGTGCGTTACTTTTTATGCAGCTGCTCCCTTGAGCGTGCGTGACTTTTCATGCAGCTTCTCCCTTGAGCGTGCATGACTTTTCATGCAGCTGCTTCCTGTAGCGTGCGTGACTTTCACGTATGCTGCTTCCCTTGAGCGTGCGTGACTTTTCATGCAGCTACTCCCTGTAGCGTGCGTGACTTTCACGTATGCTGCTTTCCTCAGCGTGCGTGACTTTCACGTACCCTGCTCCCTGTAGCGTGCGTGACTTTCACGTGCACTGCTCCCTTCAGCGTGCGTGACTTTTCACCTATGCTGCTCTCAGCGTGCGTGACTTTTTCGTACGCTGCTCCCCTGACCCCCTTGCTTAACCCATTGGCTCTTGGAGTTGGTCTTATTTCTTTAAGCTTGGCTTTTCTATAGTCCTGTATATTGATATTTTATTAGATATTTTACGTCCATTTTATATCCTTACGCCTTTTGTCATGAACTTGATTTTACTTAATATGTTTGGAATGACTATTGTACATGGCATGGTATGACAAGGAACTAGCATGACACGACAGTGACCCGTAGTGGTGCACTCCTGACATGACCAACCTGACATGATAGCGGCCCGTCGTGGCGCACTCCCGACAAGTACCCTGACATGATTTATCTTGATAACTTAACTTGACCTGCCTTGACACCGTGGGTGGTTCTTTCTTGCTTGCTTGTTAATCCACTTGTCCTGTCTTGCATCATGTCTAGGATGGGACTCCTGAGTACCATGATCAGGAGCTCCTACTAAAATGGATTAAGGTTAATAACTAGAATAACACAGTAGTCATGAAGAGATGACACAGCTACAGGCAATCCCGTTACCTGGGCGCTCTTGGGATCTGTAGCCTGCCGTCGAGTGGGGCACATTTCCAGCACACCGACGCGTGTTGCACCCTCTAAGTCACCTAAGGGTACATTTGTCCTCGGGCGATGTACCCACCTGAATTCAATCCTAATCTTCCTTGAGCGTGCGTGACTTTCACGTACCCTGCTCCCTGTAGCGTACGTGACTTTCACGTATGCTGCTTCCCTTGAGCGTGCGTGACTTTTCATGCAGCTGCTCCCTGTAGCGTGCGTGACTTTCACGTATGCTGCTTCCCTCAGCGTGCGTGACTTTCACGTACCCTGCTCCCTGTAGCGTGCATGACTTTCATGTGCACTGCTCCCTTCAGCGTGCGTGACTTTTTCGTACGCTGCTCCCCTGACCCCCTTGCTTAACCCATTGGCTCTTGGAGTTGGTCTTATTTCTTTAAGCTTGGCTTTTCTATAGTCCTGTATATTGATATTTTATTAGATATTTTACGCCCATTTTATATCCTTACGCCTTTTGTCATGAACTTGATTTTACTTAATATGTTTGGAATGACTATTGTACATGGCATGGTATGACAAGGAACTAGCATGACACGACAGTGACCCGTAGTGGTGCACTCCTGACATGACCAACCTGACATGATAGCGGCCCGTCGTGGCGCACTCCCGACAAGTACCCTGACATGATTTATCTTAATAACTTAACTTGACCTGCCTTGACACCGTGGGTGGTTCTTTCTTGCTTGCTTGTTAATCCACTTGTCCTGTCTTGCATCATGTCTAGGATGGGACTCCTGAGTACCACGGTCATGAGCTCCTACTAAAATGGATTAAGGTTAATAACTAGAATAACACAGTAGTCATGAAGAGATGACACAGCTAAAGGCAATCCCGTTACCTGGGCGCTCTTGGGATCTGTAGCCTACCGTCGAGTAGGGCACATTTCCAGCACACCGACGCGTGTTGCACCCTCTAAGTCACCTAAGGGTACATTTGTCCTCGGGCGATGTACCCTCCTGAATTCAACCCTAATCTTTCGTCCTGGGTAGCCTGGATGGGCTGCAGGGCTTGTGGCTGTGGAACAATCTCACTGCATCTTGTTAGTAATTAGGCATGTGATAACCCTAGTTAGTTAAAGTAGTAAGCCGTAGTATCTGCTTGGCCGTGATTGATTGAATGAGGTATAACCAGTTTAGCTATGTCTTGATCCAGTATAAGATTGCTCAATGTCTTGATTTCTTGCATTATTATCTTGCCGATAAATGGTGGGAAACCAAGTTCTGTTCAGATGAAGGGTTACAACCCTGGTCCTTGTTTTGTTTACGGGTTGTAACCTGGCTATCGGAATAGCTCCATGGTTATCTCGTCGTATATCATCCTGACATGTTTTCGTAAATTCTAGTTTTAATATTAGATTTTTTTGTGCTGATTGATGGCTTTTGTTCTTATTTTGTGGCCCCCTTGTGGCACTTGCTCTTTCTGGGGTTGACCCAACTGGTTTTGTGTGGCCAAATTTCGGAGCAGCTCCCGAGGATCTACCAAGCTTCTAGCCCGATGGTGGCGACTAGAAGGAACCCGGGCTACGAGTGGGTTTTTTATTTTGTTTCGTTCACTCTATTGTAAATTTATTCTTTTGAGGCGTTTAGTCGACGAGCACCTGTTAGCTCGATGCACTTTTACTTACTGTCTGCCTACGGGCTGTAAACATGATTAACAAATCCTAGGGTTGATCATGTATGACTTAAACTCTTGCTAGTCCTAACATTTTGTACGACTAGCTCCATGATCAGCTGATATGTAATATTTGGGACGCCTTTTATTGTATATTTAATGATCATATATCTTGTAATTATATTATTTGCTTGAGATTGAGACAATAGGCTTGACCTTAAGAGACTGTTGGCTTGTAGTAAACCCTCATATCTAGACAGCCGTGACCGTATAGTTGAGATGTATTCTATTTCAATATACGTAGCTGGCTGTGTCTGCCCCCGCTCTCCAGTATTCTGGTTCTGGGGCGTGACACGGTTTAAGTGGTGGCCCATGCAGGTCTTGTCAATCAAGAAATGTAAGGGTTTACCGAATAGATGTCTCAATCAGTATTCGTCCTTGATCTCTGCACGTATTTTCAAATTCCTAAAATTCTTGCCCTGATTACATGCTTGTATCGTTGATCTATCCTGGTCCTTCCTTATTGTTTTCCAGTGTCGTCTTCCTCAGCGGCACTGTACCTAACCCTGCCAATCAGCGAGGAGGAGCACCTCTCGTGGACCAGCAGCAACCTGGAGATCAAGCCCAGTATTCCGGGGTAGCCTCCAGAGTTGTGCCTACTGGAGGAGAGTCACAAGTTCGGCCCGTCCAGCCCGCAGAGCCAGATGATGGTACCTTAGTAGGCCTCATCAGAACCTTGATAGCTTCCCAGGATCGTCGAAGCGACGCCCTGCACCAGACAGTTCAAGATGCTTTGACCCGAGGCGGACATCCAGGAAACCAGGCAGCGAACAACTTCAAGCCATTGAACCCTCCGTTCTTCGACGACAGCGAGGATGCGGTTGCCGCGGATGCATGGCTTCAGGATACCGAGGTGATTCTGGAAGCAGCTAGGACACCCGAGAATAAGAAGGTGGCGGTGGTACGCCTGCAGTTATTGGATTTGGCTCGCAGTTGGTGGGCGGCGCAAGCCATGGGATTAGTGGCACCCATTGCTTCGACAGTGTCTAGAGAGAGATTCCAGACGAAGTACTTTGATGCTGTGGCTCGGTACGACCTGCAGACCAGATTTACCAACTTGAAGCAAGGAGGCAGAACAGTCGACAGTTATGCATCGGAGTTTTCTAGACTCAGTAGGTTTGCCCCCACCTTGGTGGCGACCGAGTTTGATAGGGCCCAGCGGTTCCAGCAGGGACTGCATTTAGAGATCTTGTTGGCGGTTGAGCAGTTCGAGCACCAGACGTTCGATGCAGTCTTGAGAGCAGCTAGGAGGCATGAGTACACCTCCCAGAGGATCGTGGATAGGACCGGAGGTAGGAAGCGGTCCCACAGTCAGATGCACCAATCGTCAGCTCCAGTCCCGACAGCTAGGGGATTGACCATTGGAACTCCGAGGCGGGCGGCCTCAGTAACGTCGGTTCAGCATTCGACCCCGACGTGCCCGCAGAAGCAGAAGCAGACTTCCGCGATAGGATGTTCTCATTGCGGTAAGCCAGGGCATGTGGTGGCAGATTGTCGTAGGGCGCAAGGATTGTGCCTGGCTTGTGGAGCAGCAGATCATAGGATAGGGGCTTACCCGAATAGGGGTGGTTCGTCAGCATCCAACCCTTCTAGCTCTTCGGTGAGAGGACCGGCCCCAGCACCAGTTCAGCAGTAGCAGTATCAGTCTTCGAGGTCCTTGCCGCCTCAGTCTCAGGCATTCCAGCAGCAGCACCCCCAGCAGTATGCGCAAGCCCAAGCTCAGACCCAGAATAGGCAGAGAGGTTTCCAGCAGAGGGGACCAGCAGCTAGAGGACAAGGTCAGGCCATGATGATGGCTATAGAAGAAGAAGTTGCACCAGGTGAGGTAGTGGCAGGTACTATTCTCGTCAACTCCTTTCCAGCTTCGGTATTGTTTGATTCTGGTGCATCGCATTCATTCATGTCTGCACGATTCACGACACGGATAGGATTGGAGCCTGAGTCATTATCAGTGAGGCTCAATATACTTACTGGTAATGGTCTTGTGGGGGTAGATCGAGTGTTTTCCTCGTGTCGGATCGTAGTTAGCGGTAGGGAGTTCCCCGCTAGATTCATAGAGTTTCCTATGGCAGACTATGATGTAGTCCTAGGCATGGATTTGTTGAGGAACCAGTATGCTAGAATAGACTGCCATATTGGCAGAGTTGTCTTTAGTATCACCGGCGAGCCAGAGTTTCGTTTTCCAGAGGCGCAGTGGAGCCATCTTCCCAAGTGTTGCGGATGGCAGTAGCAGCAGTGCAGTTACCCCGGATAGTTGAAGAGTTTCCAAATGTCTTTCCAGAGGAGCTTCCAGGGATGCCGCCGGAGCGGGAGATTGAGTTCACTATAGACTTGATTCTCGGGACAGCACCAGTATCAGAGCGAGTCTACAGAATGGCGCCTTCAGAATTGGAGATTTTGTACAAGATGATTGAAGAACTGAGGACCAAGGGATTCATTCGTGTAAGTAGATCACCTTGGGGAGCCCCGATGCTTCTTGTGAAAAAGAAGGATGGTACGTCCAGGCTATGTGTTGATTATCGTACCTTGAATTCGGTGACAATCAAGAACAGATACCCTCTTCTGAGGATAGATGACTTGTTTGATCAGCTCAGAGGGGCTTCAGTGTTCTCGAAGATCGACTTGCGGTCAGGATACCACCAGATCAGAGTCAGAGAGCAGGACATCCCGAAGACAGCATTCAGATCGAGGTATGGACATTGGGAGTTCCTTGTTATGCCCTTTGGAGCGACCAATGCGCCGGCCGTATTCATGGACCTCATGAATCACATTTTTATGCCTTACTTGGATCAATTTGTGATCGTATTCCTAGATGATATCCTGGTCTACAACAAGAGTGAAGCAGAGTATGAACAACATCTCAGAGTCGTCTTTCAGACGCTTAGGAAGCATCAGTTATACGCCAAGTTCAGTAAATGCGAGTTCTGGCTCGATCGCATATCATACTTGGGTCACATCATTACCCGAGGAGGAGTGGAAGTGGATCTCCAGAAGATTGTGGCTATCGAGTCATGGCCGGTACCCAGCTCAGTGGCAGAGGTTCGCAGCTTCCTTGGATTGGCCGGCTACTACCGGCGGTTCGTTTCAGATTTCGTAAGGATTTCAGCGCCGATGTCCCAGTTGACCCACAAGGATGTGCCATTTGTTTGGACAGCAGAGTATCAGGAAACATTTGAGAAGTTGAAGCGAGGTTTGATAACGGCTCCCATTCTCACCCTCCCAGATGGGACCGGAGGATTCACAGTTTATTACGACGCTTCAGGCAGAGGATTGGGATGTGTCTTTATGCAGCATGGGAAGGTAATATCTTATGCGTCACGCCAACTTCATGATCATGAGAAGAATTACCCAACCCACGACTTGGAATTGGCGGCGGTAGTGTTTGCTTTGAAGTTGTGGAGACACTACTTGTACGGAGATAGAGTGGAGATCTTTACTGATCATAAGAGCCTGAAGTATGTTTTTACCCAGAAGGACCTTAATATGCGGCAGAGAAGATGGCTCGAGCTATTAGTGGATTATGATGTGGATTTACAGTATCATCCCGAGAAGGCCAACGTTGTAGCAGATGCATTGAGCAGGAGAGTCGGAGTTTATTTCCTGACGGCGCAACCAAAATTATTAACAGATCTTCAGAAGATAGGAATTGAAGTGGTTCTTCCTACCAGTATGGCATTGATGGCCAGTCTACAGGTTCAGTCCAGCATAGTTGAGAGGATCCGGATGGCGCAGTCAGCAGATTCCAAGCTTCAGCGACTCAGAGCAGAGTGTGAAGCAGGAAGAAGGCCAGAGTTATGTATCCATAAAGACGGTACCCTTCGGCACGGCACTCGTCTTTGTGTACCTAGTGGAGATATCAGACAGGAAGTCATGGCAGAAGCCTACAGTTCACAGTATTCTATTCATCCGGGTGGTACGAAGATGTACCGTAATATTCGTCAGCATTTTTGGTAGAATGGCATGAAGAGGGAGATAGCCCGGTTTGTCTCTCGGTATTTGGTTTGCCAACAGGTTAAAGCTGAACATCAGAGGCCCGCTGGACTTCTTCAACCCTTACCGATCCCAGAATGGAAATGTGAACATATAACCATGGATTTCGTGACCGGATTGCCCAGATCTCCGGCCGGCAGAGATGCTATTTGGGTGATTGTGGACAGGCTTACCAAGGTGGCACACTTTCTCCCATTCAGAGTTGGACAGTCGACGGCGCAGCTAGCAGAGATGTACCTCAGGCAGATCGTCAGGCTTCACGGTGTGCCAGTCAGCATCACCTCAGACAGGGATTCAAGATTCATATCACACTTTTGGCGCAGCTTGCAGAAGAGTTTGGGGACTCGCCTTCAGTTCAGCTCAGCTTATCAGCCACAGACGGATGGTCAATCAGAGCGCACAATCCAAACTCTTGAAGATATGTTGAGATCCTGTACCCTTGACTTCGGTGGTTCATGGGAGAATCATCTGCACCTGGTGGAATTCTCATACAATAACAGTTATCAGGCCAGTATCCAGATGGCACCCTTCGAGGCTCTTTATGGCAGGAAGTGCAGATCCCCGCTAGCATGGGATGATGTCGGGGAGAGGCAGATGCTCGGACCCGAATTGATTTTCCAGACGATTGAAGTGGTCAGGAAGGTCAGAGATCACCTCCGAGTTGCCCAGGACCGTCATTGCCATTGGGCCAATGCTCATCGGCGTCCCTTAGAATTTTCTGTCGGCGACCATGTATTCCTTAGGATCTCGCCTAACCGCGGTATCATTCGCTTCGGCGTGCGGGGAAAGCTTAGTCCTAGGTATATAGGGCCGTTCGATATTCTAGAGCGAGTAGGAGATGTATCCTATCGTCTCGCTCTTCCGCCGTCGCTAAGTAAGGTACATGATGTATTCCATGTGTCCCAATTACGACGGTATATTCCGGACCCGAGCCACATCCTAGACCATTCAGAATTGGTTGTTGGTACCAACATTTCGTATGAGGAGAGGCCCGTGTCTATATTGGACCGGAGGGAGAAGACACTCAAGAACAAGACTATTAAATTAGTCCGCGTTGCTTGGGGTCATCACTCTCTAGGTGAGTCAACGTGGAAGCGTGAGGACGACATCCGATCGCGATATCCCTACATATTTGACTCGTGAGGTATAATGTCTTTCTTATGCCTTACATTTTCCCTTCCTTGCTTGCATTGTATGATTGTATGATTGGACTGCTTAGTGTAGCTTGCCTGTGCTTAGTGTAGCTTGTCGTGGCAATCTCTAGCTCCTTGATTAAATTTCGAGGACGGAATTCTTTTAAGGTGGGTAGAGTTGTCACCCTCATTTCCCGTATTTCTCGTATTTCGTATTTATACTTGTATCTGGATTTTGGCATGTATTTTTATTTTTCTCAACTTGTGGGATTTCGGTATTTCTCGTATTTGGGTTTTGGCTTGGCTCGGTTTTATTGGGTTGGTTCGGTTTGGTTTATGTATTGGAGCACCTTAGCTTATGCTACCCCTCATCCCCACCGCAACTCCCCCTCTTTATATCCCCACCTACCACTCTCTCTCCTCATAACCATCATTAATTTCCTTCTTCTTCTTCTTCTCCTTCCTCTACACAACTCTCCCAACCCTAGGCAAGTGCACCTTGCCACTACATGAGAACCCTCTTTTTCTTGTCCATTTGATAGATTAGGACATGGTGATCAACGTTAGAACTTGGGTTTTTGTGATTTGGAGCCTCCATTGTTGTAGATCTAAGTTATTTCTATTTTCGGATTTTGCATGGTTTGAGCTACTTAAGTTGGATTTTATGGGTTTTTGTACGCTGCTCCCCTGACCCCCTTGCTTAACCCATTGGCTCTTGGAGTTGGTCTTATTTCTTTAAGCTTGGCTTTTCTATAGTCCTGTATATTGATATTTTATTAGATATTTTACGCCCATTTTATATCCTTACGCCTTTTGTCATGAACTTGATTTTACTTAATATGTTTGGAATGACTATTGTACATGGCATGGTATGACAAGGAACTAGCATGACACGACAGTGACCCGTAGTGGTGCACTCCTGACATGACCAACCTGACATGATAGCGGCCCATCGTGGCGCACTCCCGATAAGTACCCTGACATGATTTATCTTGATAACTTAACTTGACCTGCCTTGACACCGTGGGTAGTTCTTTCTTGCTTGCTTGTTAATCCACTTGTCCTGTCTTGCATCATGTCTAGGATGGGACTCCTGAGTACCATGGTCAGGAGCTCCTACTAAAATGGATTAAGGTTAATAACTAGAATAACACAGTAGTCATGAAGAGATGACACAGCTACAGGCAATCCCGTTACCTAGGCGCTCTTGGGATCTGTAGCCTGCCGTCGAGTAGGGCACATTTCCAGCACACCGACGCGTGTTGCACCCTCTAAGTCACCTAAGGGTACATTTGTCCTCGGGCGATGTACCCACCTGAATTCAATCCTAATCTTTCGTCCTGGGTAGCCTGGATGGTCTGCAGGGCTTGTGGCTGTGGAACAATCTCACTGCGTCTTGTTAGTAATTAGGCATATGATAACCCTAGTTAGTTAAAAGCCGTAGTATCTGCTTGGCCGTGATTGATTGAATGAGGTATAACCAGTTTAGCCATGTCTTGATCCAGTATAAGATTGCTCCCTGTCTTGATTTCTTGGATTATTATCTTGCCGATAAATGGTGGGAAACCAAATTCTGTCCAGATGAAGGGTTACAACCCCGGTCCTTGTTTGGTTTACGGGTTGTAGCCTGGCTATCGGAATAGCTCCATGGTTATCTCGTCGTATATCATCCTGACATGTTTTCGTAAATTCTAGTTTTAATATTAGATTTCCTTGTGCTGATTGATGGCTTTTGTTCTTATTTCGTGGCCCCCTTGTGGCACTTGCTCTTTCTGGGGTTGACCCAGCTGGTTTTGTGTGGCCAGATTTCGAAGCAGCTCCCGAGGATCTACCAAGCTTCCAGCCCGATGGTGGCGACTAGAAGGAACCCGGGCTACGAGTGGGTTTTCTATTTTGTTTTGCTCACTCTATTGTAAATTTATTCTTTTGAGGCATTTAGCCGACGAGCACCTGTTAGCTCGATGCACTTTTACTTACTGTCTGCCTACGGGCTGTAAACATGATTAACAAATCCTAGGGTTGATCATGTATGACTTAAACTCTTGCTAGTCCTAACATTTTGTACGACTAGCTCCATAATCAGCTGATATGTAATATTTGGGACGCCTTTTATTGTATATTTAATGATCATACATCTTGTAATTATATTATTTGCTTGAGATTGAGACAATAGGCTTGACCTTAAGAGACTGTTGGCTTGTAGTAAACCCTTATATCTAGACAGCCGTGACCGTATAGTTGAGATGTATTCTATTTCAATATACGTAGCTGGCTGTGTCTGCCCCCGCTCTCCAGTATTCTGGTTCTAGGACATGACAGTTATGATATCCGTAAGTTTGGGATCCTTCGGATACTGGGCTAGCAACCTGTATCGAAACGATTGTAGGCTTACACATAAGAGATGCCAAGTCCATTACGGTGCGAAACACCGTGACCTTCATATAGTTAGGGACGGTGGGCTGAGATGAGAGCTGGGTACAGGCGCAGGGCCTGCCACCCATTATGCATATGTTTACGTTTATGATTGGTCGGTTGATACGAATCGTATGTTTGCTTATGATAAGTTCTAACCACTGCAGGCTAAGGAAAATGGGACGGAGATGAGCACGAGCACTATGTTTATGTTCATATTATGGCTAACTGTATCTGCTGTAGGAACACGATATGGAACACATTATGGTATAAGTTGCTTTGCGTAAACGATGCCATGAAACTGATCCTAAGGCTAAATAGAAAGATCACCAAATTAAGATGCATGTTCCACTAAATGATTTAGTGTTTGGTTTGGGTGCGAGCGGGTCTTGATCAGTGCGAAGCGAGGACGAAAGCACTAATCCTCCACTAGTTTATGTGCAGGCTCAGGTTATGATCGGCTCGGGGCGGAGCTTGGCTTGGACGTGCCGAGGCATGGAGTCCTTGGCGTTCAAGAGAAGCACCGCATAGGCGTTCGGACTTGCGACATGGAGATGTTCGGTCGAAGACTACTTGGTGGCTATAAAAAGGTACGATGTATGGAATAATGTAATCCTTTGTGAGCTAGAGAGATCATGAGCGTTGTAGCCAATTGGCATTTTATGTTGGGCTATTCAGAGCCTTTGTAACCTTCAGTTCATAATCAATAAAAGAGATTCTTATGTTATTCTTTGTTTTCTTCCGCTGCTTATGTTACGAATTTGAGATAATCACTATGTGAACCGTTATCTTGCCTTGCACGAGCGCAATTCCAGGCTCGTGCGGCATCACGCCCCAGCGAGGACGATGATTCGGGTAAAATCTAGCGAGGACGAGCGATTTCCCGGATCGGGGCGTGACACCCAGCCCTGGGCGCCATCGCGCGCGGCCACAGGTCGGCCACGGCAGCGCCGAAACGCGCACAGGCACGTACAACATAGGCCCAGACAACAACCAATGAGGCCACTTCGCGAGGAGTTTTTGCAACGTGTGATTGATCGTTTGTCGATCTACGACTTCGGGTATGAACAAAACCTATTCATCTCATATTCCCTTCATATAGTTTTTACGAAATTATGTTAAATCGATAAAAAGATTCACCCAAAAATCCCGAAAAAATTGTTCAGAACAGAACAATTTAGGAGTTCAAACCGCTGTTTTGGAAAGCAAATTTTGGACATGGTTGTTAGAGTTTTCAAAATATAATTGAAAAAATTCTTAGACAACCTATAGGGCTTCATAACCCTTTTCGTAGATTTGGAATTCATCGATTGTGCGTCGAGAAATCAAATTTCCAAAACCAAGAAAAATCTGTTTTCAAAATTATAAAATTCTTCCGGTACGACGTGCGTCCCGCCAATCCGGGCGACGTGATCGCGAACCGAAAGCCTCAAAAGGTGCGTAATGGCTTCGCGGATGTGTGGACTATGATAGAATTTAAATTGGTTGCGTGTGCGCGACAAATTTGATGAGTATCTGTCAAAATTCACCGTATCGACCTTTATGCAAATTTCTCAATTACTTTGTGCACGTTCGTCAAATCGAGACGAAATTTGCGCCAACAGGACCATATCATTTTTTGGTCCTGTATGCCAAGTTTGGTCCAATTTTGAGACAGTTGACCGGATCGCCGTTTTGCGGGCCCCACGATCCGATTCAATGGACAATTTTGTGCACGGCCCGCCGAAATCCAACTTTGGACATACGGATGGGTTCGTATCAGAAAATCGGACCTGTAGACATATAGTTTGACGAATTTAGATACCATAGACTTTGGCATATTTTTCGGTGCAAAGCGGGTCCAACGACGGACATCGTTTTAACCCAAAATTACCGTTTTGTCCCTGTGTCCAGAATTGGACTTAAGGACAGGCAATCCTAGCTAATTTGACTATTCTAAAAACTTTAGTAATGTCTATTTTAGCATCCGGAGACTTTTCGTATGTGTTGACTTTAGTGACTCATCTGAGTGGTTGAATTATCGGTTTCACAAGCAAAGGACCTCAGGCAAGTGCACTTTCTGATTGCTTTTCGATCCATAGAAGTTTTTATGTTTCATATTTATATATATATCTTACTGCTTGTTGAAACGCTCGTCACACGAAAATTAGTATCATGGGACTCTACTTACTATATTTCGTGATTATCATATTTTTGTGTTTCGTGACCTGTTCGTGTCCATGAGTACTAGTCGAGAGGGAAAATATCTTAGTAGACGTGTGAACTACCCCTTACCTCTCCTAAAATGTCTGATCTTGACTGATAGCAGCTGCACACGACACGTGTACGGTGCCGTATTTATCCCTTAGCCGTTCACATGTTGAACAAGATATTTCAAAACACATAGATAGTTGTCTTTTATTTGCTTGTTGGTTTTTCTTCACCGCTTGCTATGACATCAGTTACTTTCTAGTTTTCATCTCACATATGTTATTTTTATGTCTTGTGAATTCTATTGTATTTTTGTATTGCCGTCGGTTTGTGTGCTTGTTCCACTCCTGACTGGAAACTAATATTTTTCAGGTTAGCTGTGGCTTCTCTTAGCATTGGGAGATACGGGTGTACTTGCAGGCAGAGACCTAGACTTTAGATAAATGTTGTAACCATTTCAAATATGTGTAAGAATTTTGTATTTTCTTTCAAATATAAATCTTGTAACTGTTGTAATAAAATTTAGAAATATGAATGAGCAATGAAGTTATTCTTTATGTGATTATGAGCATCTTGGACGTGACAGCGTTCTACCGCCGACTCTGAGGCGTAGGCTGCTTGGACACGTCTCGTATCTGAAAAAGCGGGTACGGGTCGTGACACTCGTACTTTACTTCTCTCCTCCTCGATTTCTCGTACTTTTTTAGGGGGAGTCCGTTCACACTTCTATTTATATCATTAATCGTATTCCTTCTTTAGTCACTGACGGGATATCCCCTTTGAACGTCTTTATCATACCCCTCCCGATTACTCAGAACTTCGAGTCTTTGGCTCCACCTGCTTTGTCTTTATTCCCAAAAGAGAACGAGATAAACTCAGCAAGAAAACAACTATGTGTGTTTTTTTAGGCTACGATATTCAACAAAAAGGTTACAGATGTTATGATCCCTCTTTTCAAAAACTTTATGTCTCTCGACATGTTACTTTTTGGGAAAAGATACCATTTACTCCCTCCCAAAATATCAAACAGATGTCTCTAAATCACATCAATTTCATGACCCTTCTGTTGATTCACCACCTGAAAGTTTTGAACAACCACCACTACAAAGTCATCCTATGCAATGTATCGATCATGTCATAGCTCCACCATCGGACCATCCTGTCCAATGTTCTAACATTATCTCTTCTGAGAATAATCCAACCATTGTTGAACTAGTCTCTCAAGAAACTGATACAGTCCCTTCAAATTCAACTCGTCCTGTTTGTGATAAACACCAACCTGTTTATCTGACAGATTATCACTGTTATTTGTCTACTCTTTTATCCCTTCATGAACCAACAACCTATCGTGAGGCCTCCTCTGACCTACTTTGGCAACAAGCCATGACAGAAGTACTAACTGCTCTACAAGATACTCACACATGGGATCTTGTAGATCTCCCTCCTGGTAAATCCATTGTACGATGTAAATGGATTTATAAAATAAAAACAAAGTCTGATGGTTCTGTTGATCGATATAAGGCCCGTCTAGTTGCAAAAGGTTTCACCCAAGAATACGGTATTGACTATGAAGAAACGTTTGCCCCAGTTGCTCGTACGACTACTATACGAACTTTGATTGCAATTGCTTCTATTCGTCAATGGAAACTGCATCAAATGGATGTCAAAAATGCATTTCTTCTTGGATATCTACAAGAGGAAGTTTATATGAAACCACCCCTGGTCTCCCACTCTCTCCTCATCAGGTTTGCAAACTTCGTCGGGCTCTATACGGTCTCAAGCAAGCACCTAGAGCTTGGTTTGAAAAGTTCTGCACTGCTATTACTAATTATGGTTTTACACAAAGTACACATGATTCTGCTATGTTCTTTCGCTCATCTAGCAAAGGTATTGTCATTCTGGTCATATACGTAGATGATATGGTCATTACAGGTAATGATTTACAAGGTATTCATACTTTAAAGTTACACTTAAGCACGTGTTTTGAGATGAAAGATCTAGGTATTCTTCTTTACTTTCTTGGGATAGAGGTTGATCATACTTCCGATAGTTATTTTCTTTCTCAAGTAAAGTATGCATCTGAAATACTTCTTCGAGCAGGTTTAACTGATACTAAGACTGCAGATATTCCACTTGAATTGAATGCAAAACTTCATGCATCTGACAGCACCTTACTCTCTAATCCTACTATGTACCACCAGGTTGTAGGCAGTCTTAATTATCTCACTATTACTAGACTAGATATCAGCATGCGATTCATATTGTAAGTCAATTTATGTCTTCACCTCGCTCTGTTCATTATGCAGCTGTTACTCGAATCTTGCGCTACTTGAAGGACACTTTATATCAAGGACTACACTTATCTTCTACCTCCATGCTCACTCTCCATGCCTATTCTGATTCTGATTGGGCGAGAGATGTCGCAGATCGTCACTCTACCACTGGCTTCTGCATATTTCTTAGCGATTCTCTCATTTCTTGAAAAAGTAAGAAGCAAACAACAATTGCACGCTCAAGTGCTGAAGCTGAATACAGGGCCCTTGCTCACACTACGTCTGAGATTATATGGTTATGCTGGCTACTTCATGACATGGGCGTTGAACATTCATCGCCAACTCCTCTGTTTTGTGACAGTAAGAGTGCTATTCAAATAGCTCACAATAATGTCTTCCATGAGCGTACCAAACATATTGAAGTTGACTATCATTTTGTCAGGGATTATTTTACAAAAAGAACAATTCACCTACCCTACATTACTTCAGAAGCTCAAGTTGCAGATTTTTTTTACAAAGGCACACCCGTTAGCTCGATTCAACTTTTTCGTATCCAAACTCAATATGTTTTCTAAACCATCTTGCGTTGGAGGGGGATGTTAAGGATAGAGTCATGCACTTACATAATTTCCTTTTTAGTATTTTCCTTCTTTGTAATATTACCGTTGTACTTACTATATTTGCTTTCTTTGTAATATCTACAAATTGAGGTTTTCCTCTAATGAATATACATAGAAAATTATTCCATTCTCCATTGCTAACAGAGACATGTCTTGAATTTTAACTCATTTGTATATCTCTACTTGTGATAATTAGCCATCAATATGGGAGCAGTGGCACCATCGACCCCCCCCCCCCCACGATATCGCTGAGTCTTATTAACAAGGGTCAAGGGGAGAAATAACCCTTGCAGATTTTTTATATGCCTGTATTTTGTTCAAGGGTATTTTAGATATTTCATATATGAAGAAGTATTTATAAACTCCAAATGTTCTAGGGTTAGGTTGAAAGAAAATAAACAATCGTCTCATCTTGTAGAAATTATTATTTATCTAGTGAAGGTCGATCTTTCGCTGCTTGAAGACGTAGTCCAATTTCAGGGATAAGGTGTCATAGGGGCAATTTATTTTAATTTTTGACTTATTTTGTTTTTCTTTTAATTTGTCATAGGAGCAAGTTTGCAAAAACTAATTTGTCAAAGAAAAATTGTGAAGTGCCAGACTGTAGCACAAAATGTTAAACGGTTTGGCATTTTTGTAGTTACTTTTTTTTTTACAATTGGTATCCTCGCTACAGAATTCTAGATAAATTTATTTGTTTGTAGAAAATTTTCTGAAATATATAGCACAAAAGTCAAAATAGGTTTCAAATCACTATTTGTCAAATGTACTTAGGACATAAGAAATATGAAACCACCCCCTGGTCTTCCACACTCTCCTCATCAGGTTTGCAAACTTCGTCGAGCTCTATACGGTCTCAAGCAAGCACCTAGAGCTTGGTTTGAAAAGTTCTGCACTGCTATTACTATTTATGGTTTTACACAAAGTACACATGATTCTGCTATGCTCTTTCGCTCATCTAGCAAAGGTATTGTCATTCTGGTCATATACGTAGATGATATGGTCATTACAGGTAATGATTTACAAGGTATTCATACTTTAAAGTTACACTTAAGCACGTGTTTTGAGATGAAAGATCTAGGTATTCTTCGTTACTTTCTTGGGATAGAGGTTGATCATACTTCCGATGGTTATTTTCTTTCTCAAGTAAAGTATGCATCTGAAATACTTCTTCGAGCAGATTTAACTGATACTAAGATTACAGATACTCCACTTGAATTGAATGCAAAACTTCATGCATCTAACGGCACCTTACTCTCTGATCCTACAATGTACCGCTAGGTTGTAGGCAGTCTTAATTATCTCACTATTACTAGACCAGATATCAGTCATGCGGTTCATATTGTAAGTCAATTTATGTCTTCACCTCGCTCTGTTCATTATGCAGTTGTTACTCGAATCTTGCACTACTTGAAGGGCACTTTATATCAAGGACTACACTTATCTTCTACCTCCGCGCTCACTCTTCGTGCCTATTCTGATTCTGATTGGGCGGGAGATGTTGTAGATCGTCGCTCTACCACTGGCTTCTGCATATTTCTTAGCGATTCTCTCATTTCTTGGAAAAGTAAGAAGCAAACAACAATTGCACGCTCAAGTGCTGAAGCTAAATACAGGGCCTTTGCTCACACTACGTCTGAGATTATATGGTTACGCTGGCTACTTCATGACATGGGCGTTGAACATTCATCGCCAACTCCTCTGTTTTGTGACCGTAAGAGTGCTATTCAAATAGTTCACAATGATGTCTTCCATGAGCGCACCAAACATATTGAAGTTGACTGTCATTTTGTCAGGGATCATTTTACAAAAAGAACAATTCATTCGGATATTGTACCTCGACTCTTGTCAATAAAGAACAAGGCACAGCGTAATGGGATACGGTGGATATAAGTCAAGTCAAGGATCGTTCCTCAAATTCAGATGGCTAAATAGTAGCTTGATGGTCGAGAGGAGAACGAGTAACTCAAGGCAAAGTTACTGTCACAGGGCTGGCCGATGGTAGCTACACTTGCGTATACAACCATCATGGTAATAGGGATACTATGTATCTATCTATTAATTACGAGCTTTCGTCTTTCCAATCAGTGAATGACGAAAACAATAAAGAGTCAAGAGAGAGATGTCACTGAACACAATTACATGATTCAAGGGCGAATGCATATTTCAAGAGGAATTGTCAAGGCAGTCGTGGATGAGATCCTAGAGACATCTACATCTCAATCCACATAGGGTAATTAGATGAAAAGCGAACCAAATGCATCATGGTTGATCAGACCGTAATACGATGATTCTGATTAGACAATATGTTAGCGTGCGTCCCCAATAAACATACGTCTTGTATCGAGCTGGATAGAAGAGTAAGCTTGCAAAACTAGACTGTAATTGCAGCGTTGGTCAAGATAGTCAAAATATAAATATGCGAGATTTTTGAAAGGAGGAACAAGTAATTTAAGTTTTGAGAGAATCGAATCCTTGCCTATACAGTCATCCTACTATCTCTTTCATACGCATTTCACTGGTTGAGGGAAATCTCGAATCAATCTAACTCGAGATTCATACAGGAATAACAGAAAAAAATTATAAACTAAATCCTTACAGCAAAAGAGAATTTAAAATAGATAATTCTAACTCATAATATGGAATTTATATCTAAATAGAGCAAAAGAAAACTGAACTGGTTATCAAGATTATAGCCTTAATTATAGAAAAGCCTAACTAATCAAGTGAGTAGTATACCCACGTTGGATCATATCATTACATCAAAAGCAATAGTGTGTCTGTAGGGGTCTAGCAAGCTATCTGAATTTAATACTTCTAAATTGTATGGCTTATCTAACAACCTTAACTACCCGATTAGTCAATTTAATAAGGGACTCCTAGTCCTAGTTATTCTCCTAAATTATTTTAATCCTAATTATGAATGAGCATTTCCTGGGTGCAGGCTCGCAATAGTACGACTAACGTACCATCACGAGTTCGCACTTTTTTGCGAAAACTGACCTGCATGGGCCACCACAAAAACTTGCCACGACCCGTACCCGCTTTTCGGATACGAGACGTGTCCAAGCCAGCCTACGTCGCAGAGTCGGCGGTAGAACGCTGTCAAGCCTGCAAGTAATAAATGCTCAAGAAAATAACATTTGCTGCTCATTCACAATTCTAAATTTATTACAACATTTATAATTAAAGAAAATACAAGATTCTACAGTTAATGAAATTTATACAATTGCTTTCTAATTCTAGATTGACCTCAGCATACCCATGTCCTCCCAGTGCTAAGAGTGATCACGGCTAAACCTAAAAATATTGGTTTCTAGTCAGGAATAGACCAAGTACACAAACTGACGGCAATGCAATAAACACAATAGAATCGACAAGACATAAAAATAACATATGAGATATCAAAACTGGAAGATAACTGATGACATAGCACGATAGAGAATGAAAATAAGAAAAAACTAATAAAAGACATCTATCTAGGTGGTGTGAAATATCTGTTTCGATATGTGAACGGCTATGGGGTAAATCAGGCACACTACACGTGTCGTGTGCAGCGGCTAGCATTCACGAAAGACACGGGAGATAGTTCTGGGTAGTCCACATGTCTACTAAGATATTTCCCCTCCGGACTACTCCGTGTGACGAGCGTGTCAACAAGCAGCACGATATATATATGAACATAAAATGTATCAACTACTATGAATCGAAAAGCAATCAGAAAGTGTACTTGCCTGAGGTCCTTAGCTGGAGAAACCAATAACACTATACCACTCAATGAGCCACAATCAGCCAACACATGCAGAAGTCTCCGGATGCTGAAATAAATAGTACCAACGTTCTCAGAATAGTCAAATTAGCTAGGATTGCCTGTCCTTAAGCCCAATTTTGGACACAGGGGCAAAACGATAATTTTGGGCAAAAACGATGTCCGTCGTTGGATCCGCTTTGCACCGAAAAGCGTGCCAGAGTCAATGGTTTCTAAAGTCATCAAACTATATGTCTACGGATCCAGTTTTCCAATACGAACCCAACCGTATGTCCAGAGTTGGATTCCGGTGGGCCGTGCACAAAATTGCCCGTTGAGTGGAACCGCGGGGACCACAAAACGGTAATTTTATCAACAGTCTCAGAATCGAACCAAACTTGGCATGCATGACAATAAAAATGATACAGTCCTGTTGGCGCAAGTTTCGTCTCGATCTGACGAACGTGCACAAAGTAATTAAGAAATTTACAACGTGCATGATACGGTAAATTTTGACGGATACGTATCAAATTCGTCGCGCACACGCGACCAATTTGAATTCCGTCAAAGCCCACATGACCACGAAGCCGTTTTGCAGCTTTCGATGCCTTCGGTTCGCGACCACGTCGCCCGGTTTGGCGGGACGCACATCATGTGGAACAATTTTTTTGTTTTGAAAACAGATTTTTGGGAAACTTTGGGATTCGATTTCTCGACGCATAGTCGATGATTTCCAAATCCACAAAAAGGATTATGAAGTCCTATATGTTTTCTAAAAGTGTCTTCAAATAGTTTTTCTAATACTGTACTGGATTGATCGGAATCGATCTTCGAACATGGGGGTTTGGGCTGAACTAGTGTTCTGTTTTAAACAGGTTTTTCAGGTTTTTGGGTTCGATTTTTCTGGCAATATAGATCACCTAAAATCAAACTAATTGATCAGAATCGAAGGTGGATATATGGGGTTACTACCTGAAGAAGTGGCTCGGGAAATGGTCGACTGTGCGCGGAGATATCTCGCGACGAAGTTGCACCTCCGTGCAACTGCTGCTGCTTCGCGATATGCTTCCTCCGTGCGAGCGCGCTGTACCCGCGCGACCTCGCCGCGCGCGGCGGCGCCCAGGCCGGACGCACGGCGGCGCCAGGGCCCGAGGGGTGGCGGAAGGCTGGGATTAGGGTTTCGTGAACTTCTCTCTCTTCCGATCTCTCTTCGTATATGTACATATATATCGGGTTCGGCTGGCGAGTTTGCGCTCGGTTGGGAAAACTATGCTGTGGGCTTCGGGATTGTTTGCTATGGGGCCTAATCTCGGGGCTTCCTCTATTAGCCGAGCGCAGGAAGTCGGCCCCATGGGCTGACAGCTACTGTTCTCTATTCTTTTTTTTCTTTTTCTTTTTCTTCTATATATATATATATATATATGTATGTATGTATATATATATATATATATATATATATATATATATATATATATATATATATATATATATATATATATGTTCATATCTATCTATATATATATATTCATATATACATATACTATATATAATATACTCCATAAAATACACTATATATAATATACACTATATATATTCACGTATATATATATATTCATATCTATTTATATATAGTCATATATATATATATACACTAATATAATATACTCTATAAAATTCTAATTAAAATCTAATAGCATATATATTCCTATGTAGAGCCTATTTATATAATTAGGCATATATGTATAACATTTATTTGCCAAAATAATTTAACCAGCAACAATAAAATAATGTTATATATTAATAACCTCAATTATATTGATAATAAAAATAATAATAATATCAATAATAATAAAATAACGTAATTCAATAAATCCATAATGGTGTATATACCATTTTGTACAATCTAATAATCTCAAAATATACAAGGACCTATTTTATACAGTGGTCACTGGATCACACTAATAATAATATTTATAATATTTAAATTATTAATACTTAGAAAATATTCATTAAACCATTGTAACGAAATATGACATCCTCATACCAAAAATGTATCAACACGAATGTCATTGGACGTACTGCATGGCTACAAGGGCTTGGGCTCAGTTCGGGTTCAGTTTGACTAGTTTGGTGCGACCGGGTCACCTAGACGTCAAATAATATTAATAATAAATAATAACTATTTATAATGGTCATGTCGCAACTTGGCCTGGTTTTTCTAGTTAGGACATCACTATGGTTCGGCATTCCTTACCAGGGCTAATACACTGGTCAAAGCACGCTACTGCACTATCAGTGCCATGATTCCTAGTCGTCTTGTACTCCAAATCTCAACTATGGCTAAAATCATCTACCGTAATAGTTAACTATTTAATTATTTAAAAAATAAAACCACCATTTTAAATTAAATAAATAGTAAAAAAATATTTCAATAATTTTCGGGAAGGGAGGCTACAAAATACTTACATTCACCCCATGGAACCTCTTGTTATGGGCATGTGACCCACAAACACTGCATGTTACTTTATACATGCCTTTCTTACTGAGCTTGGCCATGGTTTTGTTCCTTGTCTTCTGCTTGCCTTTGTCTTGCAACTCAATTGGGTTCTTTCTTCTAACCATTGTCTTCTTGCCACTCTTTTGCTTCACTGGTGTAGGTGGTAACAGAATACCCTGAGGAAATGGATGTTTTTTCCATAATACAGGGCCATTTAAAGGGTGAATGACATGATTGTACACCAGTCTGTAAGTTGATAATTTGTAGCAGTCATCAACATAGTTTTCAGGCCTTTTATTATTTCCAAATATGCAAGCACAAGCATGCTGACATGGTATTGCAGATAGTTCCCATTTTCTGCATGTACAAGTTTTTATAACCATGTCAACAACAAATTGACCACCTGACCCACTAACTTGGACCTTAGGACCTCCAGAATACTCTATTGTCCACATATAGGATTCCTTATTGTGCTTCTCCATCTTCTTTTGAATTTTAGGACAAAGTCTGCCCCTCCACTTCTTTCCCAATTTGGCCTTTGCATCTATCCTCTTCATGAGCATGGTCCTGATCATCTCAAACATTGTGATGACTGGTTTCTCTCTAGCTTCAAGGGTGTACTTGTTAAATGCCTCACTGTAGTTGTTGAGCAATACATCATACTTGCAAGTATCCTTAAAGAATGCCCTGCTCCAATGGACGACTGGTCTAGCATCCATCCATTGCTTAGCTTCAATACTCTTCTCTTCCATTTCCTTCTCATACTTCTTGAACTCAGCTAGGTTTGTGGATCTTCCAACTTTCTTGAGAATCTCCACCAACCCAATATCTCTAAATTTTTTCCTCATATTCTGCTCCAAATGTCTGAGACAAAGCCTGTGTTCTGAATTTGGGAAATGTCTTTCAATTGCATTGATAAGCCCCTACATATAGAAATGAAAGATGTAAGATGATAGTGTTAAGAAACTGTTATGTTTGTTTTTACAGGTTGAGAGATGACAGTGTTATAATACTTAATTTTTGCCTATCACTCACGAAGACCCAATGGTGAGAGTTATGCATACTAAAATCTTCTTTTAGCAACTCCACAAACCAGTCCCAATTCTCAGTATTCTCAACTGTCACAATTGCAGATGTAAGTGGGTACATGCAATCATTTGGGTCAATTCCAGTGGCAACCAATAATTGCCCACCATAACACTTCAAGAAACATCCATCCGGACAAACAATTGGCTTGCAGTGTTTGAAACCCTCTTTGATACCTGCCAAGCACATGTACATGCCACGAAATTTCCCTCTAGGCTCTTTAAACTCAAATGTAGAACCAGGATTTCTCCTCATAACTTCCCATTTGTAATCCCATAACCTAAAATATTGCAAGTCTTCATCACCCTCAATCTTCTTAATTGCATAGTCCTTGCCCTCCTAGCCTTCATGTGGTCAATGGTGAGAGCCAAATCCTTCTTTACTCTTTTAACAATTTGACTAATTTTCCACCCTGGATCATCTCTAAACTCATTCATGTACATTTCTGCAATCACCTTATAACTCAGATGAAAGTTGGTGTTAACCTTTCCACAAGTGTGCTCCAAGTTATAGCTCTTGATAAGAAAAGTCTTATTTTCTTTATCTTTCCTGTCCAACTTGCTTGCAAAAATGAAAAATTTGCAATCTTTTGTATAGCACTTACACCTGACCCTATTGTGATCATTGGTTGGAAACCACACTTGCCATCTCTGATTTATGCCCCACTGCCTACAAGCTATTTTGAACTCATCTTTATCTTTAAATTGTAGCCCCAATTCCCATTTAGGGTCATCCATGTTTCTGTTGGCATTAAATCTTGGAAACTTCCTTCTCTCCATCTTTGGATGTTCACTAACAAAATCAGAGTCAGAGCTGCTTTCAGTACTAACAATCTCATCTGATGGAGGACCATAATCACTGCTCTCCTCCTCTCCTGCTGCAAATCTAATTGAAGCTTCCAAACCACTGTCATCTACTGTTTTGGGCTTCATTTTGGGTCTGTCTGTCCTGTTTTTTCTAAACTTTCCAGCTTCAACATCCTGCAATACTCCATCTTTATTAACTTGGCCAGTCTCTATTAAAACTTCCTACAAGTCCTCATCCCCCTCCATTTCATCATATTCTGAATCAATTAGATGACCATCAGGTATAGTTATTTTGATACCTTCTTCAAATGGCTCATCTTCAACATCAGCTTCCTCTTCTTCAGGGTCATCTTCTTCATGTTGGTATGTGGCAGCAACATCAGCTGCATCTTCTTCATGCTGGTATGTGGCAGCAACATCAGCTGCCTCTTCTGCATGTTGGTATGTGGCAGCAACATCAGCTGCATCCCTTCTCTTCATCTCTGGATTTCCAGACCCCATATCAGGGTCAGAACTATTTCCACCAACATCAAGTGTCTCAACTTCAGGTAGGTCTGTGACACCAACATCAAAATCAACTGCCACTTCTTCAGGTTGGTCTGTGGCACCAAAATCTACATCATAATCAACTGCCACTTCTTCAGTATCAACCTCTTCATCACTGTCATCATCCACCTCAACAGTCTCATGCTCTGAGTCTGCAAGGTACTCAGTTTCTTTCTCACATTCTTCATCTCCCATATGCATAACATAGACATCTACCTCCCCACCCCCATGATCAATAGCATTATGAGCCATTTCAAGTACACTTGCATCACTGTCAAGTCGTTTT
Organism: Iris pallida; assembly: GCA_029216955.1. Taxonomy (NCBI): domain Eukaryota; kingdom Viridiplantae; phylum Streptophyta; class Magnoliopsida; order Asparagales; family Iridaceae; genus Iris; species Iris pallida. The sequence goes on along the minus strand of JANAVB010020597.1, from coordinate 13,354,871 downwards.
AGACCAGAATTAACTTCCTTACCTGCCTCCTTCCAGTAATACATCATCTTTCCTCTGTATAAGAACTTAACCCACATATGAATCATCTTGAATGACATAGTATCAACCTCAAACCACTTTGAAACTACTTCTCCATAAAAATATTGCAGATTAATTTTAAAACTACCTGTTAGCACAAAATCATATAATCATGTCTATATAAAATCATATATTCATGTCTATAAAATCATGTCACATATATTCATGTCTATATACATGTAGATCAATTACTGTCTATATAATAGAAGTCTATATAATTATGTCTATGTAAAATCATGTCACATATATTCATGTCTATATAATTATGTCTATATAGATAAATATGTGTGTATATATTACAGGGTGTGTGTGTACCAGTTAACTAGAGGGGAGTATAGTGTTGTGCACATATGTGCACTGACTGAGTCATAACAGTAGGAAAAAGGGGGTGTGTGTTAGAGGGTGGATAGGCACATAGGTAGAAGGCCATGAGGGTGAGATATGTGATACACAAATGCACATTGGTGTATGTAAGCATATATGGACAGGTAGGTAGATGTCTTCATAAATGTAGAGTGAAAAAGGGACTTTGCCCTGCAGTATAGATGAACCTTGTGCACAGGTGTTCAGGATGTGTGAAGCAGCAAGTAGCTGCTGTTAGGTGTGCATATGTGCAGTGTGCATTAAAAGGGAGAGAAAGTATGTTGCACAATAGTAGTAGGACAAGGATGCACAATTGTACTTGCCCATAAGTAGTTCTTGTGACTTGGTCAGTTAGCATGTGCTTTGGTGGCATCAGGTAAGGAAATTACTGCTGTTAACAGTTAGTAGGTGACACCACAACAGGTGTTTGACCTGGAGTATAGGAAGGTAAGGGGGAGCCTGCCTTAGGCCAGTGCACACTTATGCACTTGGCATAGGTGCCTGTATAGGCAGGGTAGACCTGCTGTTAAGATAACAACAGGGAGGAGTGGTCTAGGGTTGTATAGTTGAACAGGAAGAACCCTAATTTTAACAAAAGAACCCTAAATTCACTTCGTGCTCAGCCTTCGGGTTTAACTGCTCTTTAATTAGGATTTTTGTAATGAAAAGAAAAGTTGAAAAGCCTAAAGTGAAGAATCGAAGAAGATGATCCCTAAACTCACTTCGTGCTAATAATTTTGGTGCATGCAGAACCCTAAATTCACTTCGTGCTCTTAATTTAGGGTTTTCAGAATGAAATGAAAAGAATAAAAACCTAAACTAATTATTCGAAGAAAACAATCGCATAAGACGAAAAATAATAAGAAGAAGAAGATAGAGAGAGGGGGGAGGAGAGGTACCCATTTGCGATGCGCCGATCGTCGTCGCCTCTCCTTGTCTTCAGCCGATCGTCGTCGCCTCTCCTTGTCTTCAGCAGATCGTCGTCGCCCCTTCACGTTCGTCCTTAGAAGATGAAGAGATACAGAGAGAGAGAGAGAGAGAGTTAGAGAGGGCAAAAATTGAGCCACTTCCCCGACCCCACCCCTAAGCTGTTGACTATACACGTGGACTACACATGTGTACACTTAGTTCACGTGTTGGCATGCCACGTCACTTTTTTGCTAGCAACTGGACGAAAAGTTGGTACAGGGACTGTAATACACCTTAATTATAATGTGTGTTACTTTTAAGTAAGGAATAATACATTAGATACTTTATTGTTAATAGGGTGTAACTTGGAGTACCACCGAAGCAATTGAGACAATGGCAGAAGGAAGAGAGTGAGGAACTTCGTGGAGAAGTTTTCTTTTTATTGGCGGCACTTTCATTTCGGACATGCCAGAAATATTTTGAACTTTTTATTTCTTAAACTATTTTTATTTTTTTTAATTGAGACGATCGATTTTCTTTTCTCTGAATCAAGGATTACAATTTTTTTTACAAAAATACTATTTATCATCCTAATTTTTGGTTGATACCTTCACCATCATATGACATTGACGTGACACTGATTGTAGTGTTAGAAAATCTTGATCACAAATGAAAATTTTTATGATAAAATTCAAAAATATAATTAGAATATTAAAAATAAAAAATAAAAAAATACATATTATCTGTAACACTAAAATTTACCTATTGCTTATTTTGTCTATTTTGCTTGCGGTTATTAACACGTCCAGTTCCAAAATACTTAGGAATCCAAGACATGAGCATGCATGTTATACGGCTAGAATAAGTATTCTCAAGTTAATCGATTTATCCTAATAGTAGTATGCTGAAATCCTATATTCACAATATAACAGTCACAAGTAATCTAATATCTCTACAACAACGTCACAACCACTATAATCTCATCCACAGAATAACATCAACACATAGATAGAAATATATATAATAAAATATATGAATAAAAATAGAAATAAGTCTGATATCCAATACAAAAGATCTGTCTGGAATAGTCAAAGTCTAGCGAAAATATATCCACGAAAATAAAAGTACAATGCTGGAAAATAGTAAATAACTGAAATAAGAAATAGTCAGGGCATAGCTAGCTAGATAGATAAAATGTCCCTGACTCTAATAAATCTGCAACCCCTCGAACATGAAAACTCCTTAACCTCTAAGTCTTCAGCAATGAAACCTGTCTCAATTCCTGGTCCATAAACTATAGGGTACAAGTGCTCGTCCGAATCCGAAAAAGAACCATGTCCACGAAGGGACGTAGCAAGATACAAGAAAAAAAATATAATAAACTATAAATAAACATGATAATGGGATCCAGTGCCGGACTTTTGATTTTTGATGCCTGAGGCGAACTCTGAAAATAGTGCCCTCAAAACTTAATGTTCATAATAATAAATTCACCAAATTGTTTTCTTGTTGGAGGCATGTTTGATTCTCTAGAAAATAAATGAATAAGAGATGAGAGAAGCCGAATCGATTTTGGACTTCTTATAATAATAAGTACATGTGCCAACGGTTTTGACAAATTCAAGTTATTACTTTCGGAAAACCAAATAATATGAAAAATAAAATAATATATTCAATACATTTAGACATAATTTTATATATTATTTTATAATTTTTTTTATTAATTTTGAGATAAAAACTTTGTTCTTATTGTTAAAAATAAAACTTATTATAATAATATACCAAATGACATTTCAGTTTGATAATATGGATACGAATACTATGCAATCAAATGACATTATCATAATTTTTTCAATAAATAATAATAATTAAAATAAACAATCAACAATAAGTATAAAAATATTTTTTTCTCAATTTCTCTATTAGTTGCTTTCAATCTTAGTAGGAATAATTAGGTAATCAAAATTGCTTCAAAAAAAAAAAACTACATAATCATATTGCTAAAACATTTTTTTAAATAAATTAGTCAACCATAAATAAAGAATTAAATATAATCAACAACAATTTATACAAAAAATATTAATAAATTACAAAGCTCATCTTATGTAGAGGGACTGGGAACTGTAGATCTTCTAGGAACTCCAGGTGCCGGCCATAGGAGTTTTCTCTATAAAAACCAATAAAAATATAATTAGAACACATCTTTGGAGGAAAAAATATATTAATAAATTACAAAAAAAACAATTAGAACATATTTCACCTTAAAGAATGTTAATAAATTATAAAACTTAAAACAATTTATATTATTTTATAAAAAAAGAAAGAAAGACTCACCTGTGTTGTGGAGGGAAATGGAGGGATGATTCCTTTCCATGATTCAAAAAGGAGGAGCTGACCCTATGTGAGACTAGTAACTTGTGTTTGGAATAAAAAGAAAGAAAGAAATTCTCCAAGCAGCCGACCGTATACTCTAAAAACCCTAAAAAAGAAAATATATTCCTTACCTAGAAAATATTGCGGATCCTTTGGACCATTTATTGCACTTCGTTGGGTTATTTGCTGTTCTGCTTTGCAGCGGGCCAATGAAGAGAACTCAACTGGGCTAGGGTCATCTACAATGGAGTGAGCTATATATATATAAAAATTGGTGCCCTCTAAAATTTTGGGCCTGAGGCCACTGCCTCATGGGCCTCATATAAAGTCTGGGCCTGATGGGATCACTAACCATCTATGTGTATGCACGTCGAAGACGACTTTGGCACGTATGATTAGGTAGAGGAATAAAGCATAGCATCCGCTAGAGGCTTAAGTATTATTAGCATGCCTCCCGACCATATTTGTCGAAAAGTTATGGCCGCTGCCGGATATATCCTCTAGTAGTACATCACATAACCGGGCAACCATAAACACATAACCGGGCAACCATATACACATAACCGGGTAAGTATAAGGCTAATATGGGGTTGTCTCATACGTCTACTAATAGTCTTTCCCATCTATGTCTTGCACAAATCACATCCATGAGTCGGACAATCTATATCTCTATGCAAGTCACTAGCTAGATTCAATCTAATTCAATATATGTACCGACCCACGAGCCGCTCGTACCGGTAGCTAGCCGAATGCTTAAGCTCGTGCCAACACAACGTACCTCACTCATAGTCTTGTGTGATGATACATGACAAGGCATAGAAGTTATTACGAATAACTTCACAACTTTTCGGGTACGTCTCCTATACACGTAAGTCAAAACATACGCACACTCTTAGACCTGTTAATTGGGTCGGGCTGGCCCAGCCCAACACTAGCCCGACACGAAAAAATGTCCCATGTGTCGGCCCGGCCTGAATAATCTTGGGCCCGGGCTGGCCCGACCAAGTATATGGGGACTTGTCGGGTCTCTTATCTTGGTCCATAAGAGAGGCCCGGCCCGACCCAACGTACCTCACTCATAGTATTGTGTGATGATACATGACAAGGCATAGAAGTTATTACGAATAACTTCACAACTTTTCGGGTACGTCTCCTATACACGTAAGTCAAAACATACGCACACTCTTAGACCTGTTAATTGGGTCGGACTGGCCCAGCCCGACACTAGCCCGACACGAAAAAATGGCCCATGTGTCGTCCCGGCCTAAATAATCTTGGGCCCGGGCTGGCCCGACCAAGTATATGGGGACTTGTCTGGTCTCTTATCTTGGTCCATAAGAGAGGCCCGGCTCGACCCAACACAGAATTGTAAAAGTGGAGTGGGTATTAAACTGGGTTACATTCTTCACAGGGAGTCGCATATGTCATATTCTTATAACATACAAAGTTATCATTGATGCACCAAAATTTGGAAAGGAAATTAAGTTCCTGTTGGCCCTCTTTGGTACGTTTAGAATGAATACACTCAAATCTTTTTCTCGGCCTTGATATCTTCAAAGCATAAAAGCGAGAGAAGTCAGCAAAAGTTTCTGGATTAAATTGCTTGTTATCAAGGAAAAGTAAGATTAGAGGCCTATGTATGTTGTAGTTGGCTTTTGCATTGTTTGCCCTCCAGGAACATCCATTTGTACTTATCCTAATTGCAGACAGCGAAACATTATTCAAAATATAAACTATATCTCATTTGCTGGCTTGGCAAAATCAAGTCCCGACCTGAGGCCCAGTCCGACCCGCCAGGGTCCGAAACCCACCGTCGTGGGCCTTGTGCCGGACTGGACTCAAATTTCCACCCTTAGGCCCGGTCCGGCACGACCCGCTATAGTACATGGGCCTGAGTAGCCCGGCCCACTTAATAGCTCTACACACTCACCACAACATTGATGGCACCCAACTTTTACTTGGACACACTCTACTAGAGTAACACACTAGCAATACAAGAACAATATCATGAAATAAAAACAGTAACAACATGGCAAGGTATCTTGCCTAGAATATCGACAATAGAATAATATAACGGTCCGTCTCCAACTGATGCAACCAAATCATCATGATCCCCTAGAAATAATAAATCACTAAATTTAATACTAACACATCATCTACTTACCATAAATAGACACATACCATATTGGTACACACAACTAGTTAACTATCATAACACTTTACCATATATACTAACAATAACACTATATATGGTAACATATTAGATAATATTATATACCATAAATATATATTTTAAATTCTAGAAAATATCATAACTAATTTCTGAATATAATTTATATACAATTATTATAGCAAAAATATGTTCAAAACAAACTAGAAATTAATCAACACAACTATACTATACGGGGTTCCAACTGGGAAGCGAATCGACATAAAATATAGAAAATATATATTCTGGAAATAATCAAAATATTTCAGGAAAAAAAAAATAATTTTCCATCTAATTAAATCATATTTATATCATATTAAACTCCTACAAAGATTTGGAATTAAGTAAGTGGGTTATTGTGGGGGTTTCAGTGTCCAAAAAAACTTGTAGGATGAAATCGATGCCATAAACGAATGAAACTCTTGAAAATATGAATAAGTAATGATAATAGATGATAAATAGAGATGTTAGAAACACTGTTAAGAATTTGTACGAGATCAAATGAGTTCGTAAGTCGTCGAAAATATCCTCGCATCGAAATTGGTCAAATCTGGACCAATCGTCGTGCAACGGACGCCACGGCCAAACCGAGTGGAAAGATGTGAGTTAGCAATTGGACATCAAAGAAGACACATAGAGATATCTATTAGTTCTAGTTTTAGGCAAGTATATGAAAAAATTTTATTTAAAACCTATTTTAGAAGTCACCAACCTGCCATTGAATTTAGACTAAAAATAATGGGTTTTCGGCGCTTTGAATGGGTTGTACACCTCTCTGAAGTCCACGAGATGATCCCAGGAGATGATAGGATGGAATAGGAAGTCGAGGGGGTCACTGCAGTGGTGATGGAGTGCTAGAAAATCAAAAGGAGGTGGGTGAAGGGGGTCGGCCTTGCTTGTGTAGCCATCGACCAAGCAATAGGGGACCAGGTTATTAGGTATTAGGAAAGGGGTAGCCGGCCAACGGTGCTTCTATATATCGGGTTTGGTTCTTCTAGGTGTTAGGGTTTGTATGGAGGAGGTTTGAATTAATTTAGTAGATATTTGGTCAACGAATCCACTAATATGACAATGTGGGTTAGTGGATTTTCATATTTGGAAAGGGTGGGTTTTGAATTAATATTCAATGAATCTATAAATACATTGATCTATTTAATTGATAAAATTTAATTAAATACATGTATAAATGATTTTGGCAACCCAGGGTAAGCTCCACTAAGTGGTTTGAGCTAGGGTTTAGTCCAAACAATTATTCGAATTGAATTGAACACCGAAAAATACTATAATTGGGTTTCATGTGTCATTTGAGAATAAGTAGGACATAAAAACTCAATTGAGTAGTACACCATTGACATGTGTGTAGTAGGCTAAAAATAGGTCAAAATCATATATTGAGTCGTTTAGGTTGGATAGATGTCGAGTCCCAAAATTAAGTTGGAAAGTACGACAAGTTTTATGGTAGATAACAAATTGGCCTAAATTAACCCAAAAGTTGTGCGATAAAAATAGAATACAAGAAAACATTTTGAGTGTGATATGATATATCAAATTGAAGATAAATTTGTCTAGAACAAAATTATGAATGAAGTTTCTAGAGATTGACATTTCTTGTGCTCCAAAAATCAAAAGCTTATAGTTAAAATACAACTAAACTTGTAGAAAATATATAATAACCAATATATAAGTTAAAATACAACTAAATTATATATATAATATTCATAGGCTTACAGTTATTACTTAGAAAAGTCAAAAAATGTAGACTTAGTTCCTTAAAAAATTTAATTCATTTTTTTCGACAGATCTAAAAAAGTTAATTCATTCTTGTCTTCACACTAAATGTTGTTTTCGCAAATCGATATCGTTGTTGCGCTCTCTCTTAATGATCCACAAGCTGTTCCATACAAACAATCTATATATTTTGTAAAAATCGTACGAGGGAAAGATTCATTTGAACAAAAGATAATTTTAAGTAAGGCACGGTTGGCTAAGTGGGTTGGGCATATACACCAAAAATTGCGTCAACATTGGCAAGTTGTGTGCAGAATTCAATTATGTCAGACAAAAATGAGTTAGACTCGATTCATAAAATGTTAGGTAGTTAGCGATAGTGGTGCTATCGAATGACGATATCGTCAATGCGATATAAATGGAACGTGCTTGAAATTTGAGGAATTGTTCGAACAGGAAAAATTCAAAGTGATCGATTTGATTCGAATAATCGTTTCAAGAATTTGTCGGGTGACTTCATCCCTGAGTGGTGTATGGGATAGCTTTAGGGATATCGATCGATTAAGGAGGCGGGGTGCCAATGAGTCTACCTACAAGCGACACGAGTAGTGCAAAGCCAAAGAAACAATTCGCCATCAAAAAAGGGACACAAAAGGTTTTTGATGGCAACTTTTGTATTTCGATTACAAACAGAACAATATACAATGTAAGACTTAAATGTAGTTATTTGAGTACACTTTTGTTTTTATCTGGAAACTGTGTCGGTGGAGCGAGTGGTAATGTGTTGACTTCGTTGACTATCTGATGACGATCTTGAATTCTCTGAAGGTCTGGGTTGCTTTGGATGCCAGAGCATTTTGCGGGGAATAAGACGTGAAGTGTCTCTCCTGATCTCTGGATATGATCGGTGGATATACCTCTATATGACTTGAAGGAATGGTCCTTCGATTTATAGACAGCAGGCTGAGCTGTCTCTGTGCGCATATGTAGGATGTGCCTGGATATGGGAACGCCACGTGGCTGATGTTGGCGGAGGCGGATGGATGATGCATCTCGAATCTGTTTGAACTGCTGCGTTGGGCTGCGGTGGAGCTGACACATGGCAGTTGCGAGGATTCGGTTGTTACTGAGATCTTGGGTGGTTAGCACCCATTCTTGAGCAGAACTGAGTCAAAAGACACGTGGCGCATGTTTATGGCTTCAAAGATCTCGGATTTGGGGGAGAGTGATCTGTCTTGATACGCCTAGGATCAGGCGCATGGAGAGGACTGAGCTGCTGTCTTTAGGAATCAGGAGCGAGTCCGGGCATATGGCTTTTGAGGCGCATGTAGGGCTTCACATCAGGATGCATCTAGGATCAGGCGCATGGGGTGACGAGGAGTCATAGGCAAGTCCAGGCACATGGCTATTGAGGCACATGCAGAGAATCAGCTTCTGTTACATGAGATCAGGAGTAAGTCTAGGGGGCGCATGGCTTTTGAGGCGCATGTAGTCTTCTGGGCGCATGGCTGTGAGGCGCATGCGAATGAACAATCGGCCACATGGAAAGGACAACTATAGCCGACCAAAAGTGTAATGATGGTGCTAATGTCTGCAACTCTTCATTTTCTGCAAAGGGCGACTAATTGGACTGCTCTTTTGTAGTGCCCCATCCCGCAAAGTCAATCGGAGGAATCGAAACGCCGATGGTGTTCGGACTTAGCCTTGCAACGGCTACTCGAAGACTCGCTCAGGTGGGATAGTTTCGGTGAACTTGCCTCATCTTAGCCTTTACTTAATAACTCGTATGTTTTCAACTTGCACAAGTTAGGCTTGATAATAAAAGATACGCATCCACATAGCTAAGGAAATAATCCCGACGGGTTGTAATGTGTTAGAACATGAAAAATGGTCCCATGGTCTGCCTAGAAGTCGGCTCAGCGTGCTTTCAAAATGACACTCGGTCCTTCGTCCCGTGGCTTGGGAGAAGAAAATTGGCCTAAGTTGCTAAGTTGCCACGCCACTCGAATTAGCCTAAGTCATAGGCGTCGCCGGCGTGAATGCTTGATAAAGCATGCACGGTCCTGTTGTCCAAGGCTTGGCAAAGCCTTCGCATGTCCCATGGGTTAAGTCGTATTGCATGGCTTGTGGCTTAAGTCTAGGCACCTAAAAACTTGGTTGTTCAAGTCGAACACGTGCACGACATGTTCCCTCAATGCGAAGCTTGGCGTAGCCTTTGTTCGTCAAGTCGTTGTGCAAATAAGTTAGGCAGTTATGCCGGTCGATCTAAGCCATTTCTAGCACTGTCCCGCTCTATTTACAGTTGTCAAGTCACGTAGTCCCTCGAGAATAAGGCTCGTCGTATAAAGTATATGACTTGAGCGATAGCGTCGCCTAGAGAACCAGGCCTATCTAAGGCACGTGCTACGATGGATTTAGTAAAGAGTATGCCACGGACAAAGGAAGTCCACACGACTGGTTGTCGTCGAGATCGATTCTGCTACTTGGGAGTCTCGATAAGCCTCGTTCACGCGAGATCAGTCCCGCTACTTGGGAGTCTCGCTAAGTCTCGATAAGTCTCGCACGCGAGATCGGTCCCGCTACTTGGGAGTCTAGCTAAGTCTCGATAAGTCTTCACACACGAGATCGGTCCCGCTACTTGGGAGTCGCGCTAAGTCTCGATAAGTCTTTGCACTCGAGATCGGTCCCGCTACTTGGGAGTCTCGATAAGTCTGGATAAGCAAGCACGCGAGATTGGTCCCGCTACTTGGGAATCTCGATAAGTCTGGATAAGCCATCATGTGAGATCGGTCCCGCTACTTGGGAGTCTCGATAAGTCTCGATAAGCCTCGTTCACGCGAGATCGGTCCCGCTACTTGGGAGTCTCGCTAAATCTCGATAAGGAATTACGCGAGATCGGTCCTGCTACTTGGGAGTCTCGCTAAGTGTCGATAAGTCTCGCACACGAGATCGGTCCCACTACTTGGGAGTCTCGATAGAAAGATAGAAAGCATGATCATGAATAAGGAAGGACTTGGTAGATCGAATTGAGTCTGCATGGTTATTGGACAACTTGTCGACAAGGTGTAGTCTCGAATGATCGTCGGGGCGCCGGAATTATGTTGGCCCGGGGGAAGCACGTTGCGGCTCAAAGTAGGATGCTGGATAATCACATGGAAGATTCGGCGCTTCCGGGGCTAGCTACCCGCGGAGGGACGTGCCGATATCCCTGAGCCAGTCCAAGATAGCTTGACATTGCTTATGACCACTCATATAGATGGGTCGGCAGAATAGCGGCAAACTGCATGTATGCCTTTGGATTGAGTCTAGAACTTGAATGCATGTCCAATCGGTAACACAATGTTTGGGCCTAAGTTTGGGCTGCAGCATAGGCACCGTTCTTGGCACGATACTTGGCGTCGGAATGTTCATGAAATCGATACTATGTTTCACAAGTCTTGTCTAAGTTGTTTTATGAGTCGAACAGGAAGGCCGCAAGGCAGTAACATGGATAAGTCTTGATAAGTTGTGAGGCACGGCCTCAATCTTGAAGCACGAACAAGTCTAAGCAAGGTCTAGAGGCACGACTTGCACAAGTTGTCTCCTTGACGTTATTGGAAAATAGAATAGACAAGTAGATGTCATGGTACGACCCTGCCGTCCCGAGTTGAAGTTCGGTCAAGTACATAAGCGATGAGGCACTCCCTCGATTGAAATACACGTTGGCATTATAGCATGACCACGTCATGGCACATCGGTTTGGTCAGACGTCTACGTTTTAAAACTGATCCTAAGGCAAGACTAGAAAGACAATTGTAAAGGGACTTGTATTGCACAAAGTAAATAAACGTGTCGATTTTATATGGGTGGGCGAGGAGCTCACTCCACCAGTACAGTTGAGTACTGACACCCATACAGTTTTCATGTGCAGGCACAGGTAGAAGCTCGTGGCGCAGAGCTCGCTTGGATGCGTCAAGGCGTAGAGTTCATTCGCGATTCGAAGCATGCGGTCGCATGAAGTCAAGACTTATACGGGACATAATGTATAGACATTGCCTTCCGAAGCATCTGCTGGCTCAAGTATTGTATCGAGAGATGAGAGAGAGCAGAGTGACTTGTAAAATGAGAGAAAAGTAAGCTTGAGAGACTTGTAATCATGGCCTTGCGCCCTGTTGTAATCTTATTGTTCAATATCAATAAAGAGCACTTTTGAGTAACTTGGGTTTTGCTTTAAATTTTTGCTGCATGTTTCAATATTTTTGCTTGGGACTTCTGTGCGACGACCCAGTCGCAGCTGCTATAATCGGCCATTATGAAACTACCTTGCACAAGTGCAATCTAGGCTCGTGCGGCATCACGCCTTAGCGAGGACGATCGCTCCTACGGGAGTGGGGCGTGACATAATGGTATTAGAGCACGGCTTTACGTCCTTGGACTTCATGTCGATCTCTCAGTTTTGAAAGCTCGTCGCTGATAAAGAAGTGTACGCTCTCTCTCAAATGTCCCGCGGCATGTCCATACAATAAGTTTAAATATTTTTAAAATCTCGTACAAGAGTTCAATCGAACGCATCGATTGGTGAGGGCCTTTGTGCCGAACGGTGTCAAACTTGACTCGATAGAAGAAAACATGCTAAAGTTTGCAAGTCACGTGCGTGTCTGAATAGTCCTCCATCGATATTAGCAATTGTGCATGCAAATTTAGAGCATAATCCGTACGGGATGGCTACGTACATGACCTTTTGGCTAAGTTGTGCCGCGTGTCGCGCACCTAGAACTTATGGTGCAAACGGGTTGCGAGCAATATCAAGTATCGCTCGGTCGGGAACGAAAATACACTTAGAGTGTATACCGATAGAAACGCTATCGAACTTACGCATAGGAGTATACGGAAGATTGGTTTGGATTTGAGGATTAGTGCGAACGACTTAGTACTGTCACGCCCCGACTCGCCAAATCGGTCGTCATCGTCTTGACTCGATATAAATCGATCCCACGGGTCGGGACGTGATGCCGTGCAAGTCTTTATTGGACTTGCACAAGGAAAGAATGTGCACTTGGAAATTCCTTTGACATGACGCGTTGAAATTAAACAGTGCAGAGAGTTGAAGACATAGAATAGGAAGAAATTTTGCTTTACATTCATAAAACTTGCAAAATATGTGCAAGGTCATTTGTACATTACATATGACGTTGCGGCTACATCTTTGAAACACAAAAGAGAACTCTCGACAAGCTTTCCATAAAATAATCCTCGGTGTTCCATACATTCATGCCCCTTTATAAATTTGAACAAAAGCCTTCGATCTGAATTAGGCTTCAAAATACTTCAAAATAGGAGAGCTTCGAGTCGCCTCCCGTTCTTCAGCTTCAATCTAGTCTCGAGCTACTACAGCGCGCTCGTTACCTGGGGAGTTGGGGGTTAGCACACTTGCTAGTGGATGGGATGAACCCACTCGTCTAAACCGACACTGCTTATTAAGGATTCTAGCATACGAAGTGATCTTTCTATTTAGAACTATATAAATTGCAGTTCATATCGAAGACACATTTTAAACGATAACAACATAACCAATTTCAACTTATCTTACCACGACCGTGCTTCTTGCCTGCACAAAACATACATAATACTTACCACCTGCACAAGACAATAGGTGAGCACGCAATCTATTCTATATGTGGTCATTGGTGATATCGACACCATGAAGGACGATTACGTAGCATTGTGACGCGCCCTACCAGTCCAGGTTGCGAGCCTAAATGAAGGTCTCGCAATTCCTCGTGCCGAAGCATGATTCCATAATTTCCTCCTAGGCCGATTCGGTCCCAGCGCCCCGGGTACCGTCTCGAGGAAAGCTCACCTTGTGCATAAGTCGTCCATGACCATGCGAATGTATGAACAGTTTAATATGTATGAAGTAAATTGCATAGCGTAGACATTATTAAACCTCATAATCATTCCTACTCGTACAAGGGTTCTTTTCCCTAAAGCCGTACGTTCTGATTTAGCATCCCGTAGCCACCAAATTCTCCGAGGCGCAGTCTACCACAACCAAAGTCTCTTTATTATGTTTTGCAGAACATGGAATAAATTCTATCTCTTTCTTAGAACTTTATCTTTCTCTACTTAGTGTGAAACTTTCTAGATTCAGAGTTAACTTCTCTAAGTTACTATATTATCCCAAGTTCTTGACCTTAGTGGCAAAGCATACATCCCGTTAGCATCATCGATTTGAACGTTGAACTTTAAGAATTTAGTTGGCGGGAAGGAGTAGAAAAGAAGGGGCCGAAGAACCACCCACCTAAAGAGATTGCGCCCAAAGTAGAAGAACGCTTCGCGACGGTCAAGCATCAGTTACAAAAACTCCTGCAATGGCACGAGCATCGAATTAGAACCCTTCCTTCAATCTTTCCTTCGAAATTTCCAAAGACGTATTCAGAAATCGACGCAAAAGCACACTTATCAAATCCACGCAACAACTCATTCAGAAAGCCAAGAAAACCAATAAAACCAATATCAGACTGGTTGCGTCGCTCTCTTTAGAGTTCACTCGCCAAGACATAGCCTACTGCATCAATGACTTATTCTAATAGTAGACGATCCATTAGTTGGAACGGTACTCATTTCACTCGTCCAAATCGATTTTATTGATGCCATGGTTTTTGTATACCAAACTCGTCGCTGAGTCAGACTAGCCATCTATGTTCCCGACCATGTTTGACTTGCCACGAGACTATTACATAGTGCTTCGCCCCAACGGGAGTGGGGCACTACATAATATACCACTAAGAAAAAGTTTCGTCCCGAAACTTAAGAACAAGGGCCTGACCTTGGTCGACGAAAAGTGAAGGGTACTTCTCCTTCATCTCCACCTCTAGTTCCCACGTCGACTCCTCAACGGAATGATTGTGCCAGAGTACGCGAACCAAGGACATTGATCGGCTTTGCAGGATCTTTTCCTTACGGTCCAAAATTTGCACGGGCTCCTCAGAGTATGATAGATCGGCGTGTAGCTCCAACTGATCAAAATTAACCACATGACTTAGGTCATGCACGTACTTTCGAAGTTAGGAGACATGGAAGACGTCGTGCACTTCAGCCAGGGCAGGAGGTAGTGCGATCCGGTAAGCAACTGTCGCTACTCTTTCGAAAATCTCGAAGGGCCCTATGAATCTCGGACTCAGTTTGCCCTTTACCCCGCATCGGCGTCACATTCAGAAACACGTGGTCCCCAACTAAGAACTCTAACGGTCGTCGATAAGTGTCTGCATAACTCTTTTGTCGGCTCTGAGCGATACGGAGCCTATCTCGAATCATGCGAACCTTCTCAACGGCTTGTTCGACTAGTTCTGGCCCGAGCACCTGTCGCTCCCCGACTTTGTCCCAGCAAATCGGAGATCGGCACTTCCTCCCGTACAGCGCCTCGTAGGGGTCCATCTGGATGCTCGATTGGTAACTGTTGTTGTACGCAAACTTTACGAGCGACAAATGCGTGTCCTAACTAGTCTTTAAATCTATTGCACACAGGCATAACATATTCTCCAGGATCTGGTTTACTCTTTCTGTCTGACCATAGGTTTGTGGGTGGTACGCGGAGCTAAGGTTCAGCTTAGTGCCCATCGCCGCTTGCAGACTCATCCAGAAACGTGACAAGAATCGCCCATCTCTATCCGAAATGATTATGGCAGGTACCCCGTACAGTCTAACAATCTCATTGATATAGATCTGAGCTAACCGATCGACGCTCCATGATGCCTTGATAGCGATAAAATGAGTGGATTTGGTCAAAAAATCGACAATGACCCAAATCGCATTATTTTCCTGTGACGTCTTCAGAAGGTCCTTGATAAAATCCATATAGATGTCATTCCACTTCCATACTGGAATATCAAGGTTCTATAGCTCTCCGCCTGGTCTTTTATGCTCGGCCTTCACCTGTTGACAGGACATGCAATGTAACACAAACGTTGCCACGTCTTTCTTCATGCCGTGCCACCAAAAGGTCGTGCGCAAGTCCTTGTACATTTTGGTACTCCCGGGATGCAACAAGTACTTTGCATAGTGGGCCTCCGTCAGAATCTCTTTTCTAATTTTGGTATGGTCTGGCACGCATATTTTTCCTTTCATCCATGTCATTTCGCTCTCGTCCACCACAAAGTCGGTCGCCTTTTCCGTTGAAATCAGCTCGTGCATCTTCTTCATGAATGGATCATCCTCCTGTGCGGTCTTTATCTTGTTGTGCAAGCTCGACTCAAGGTGCAATTGGGCCAATCGTGCTCCACGGTAGCGAATTCGGAGTTCGATACCCATTTTTGCCAAGTCTCGCTGTACGTTGCGGTTGATAGACAGGCATCCAGCAAACATTCTACTCAAAGCGTCCGCTACGACGTTTCCCTTACCTGGCGTCTACTCGATAGTCAGATCGTAGTCTTTGATGAGTTCGAGCCAACGCTGCTGCCGTAAGTTCAAGTCCCGTTGGGTAAAGATATATTTGAGGCTTTTGTGATCTGTATAGATGCTGCAAGCCACACCAAAAAGATAGTACGGCCATAGCTTAAATGCGAACATAATCGTCGCTAGCTCAAGATCATGCGTAGGGTAATTCTTCTCATGTTGCTTCAATTGTCTCGAAGCAAATGAAATTACCTTATCCCTCTGCATAAGCACGCATCCCAAACCAGTTCGTGATGCATCGCTAAATATTTGAAACCCTTCTGGTCCGTCCGGAAGTGCAAGGATCGGTACCGAGATGAGCCGTTTCTTTAACTTTTGAAATCTGGATTCACAGGCGCCGTTCCACTCGAATGCGACTCTCTTCTGGGTGAGGCGATTCAGAGGTGACGCAATCTTGGCAAAATGTTTCACAAATCCTCGGTAGTAGCCTGCCAAGCCGAGAAAACTTCGGATGTCGCCTACTGAGGTAGGCCGCTTCCATTCCACTATCGCTTCAATCTTCTTTGGGTCTACCATGACGCCTTCAGCTGAAACAACGTGCCCAAGGAACGTCACCTGACTCATCCAGAACTCGCATTTACTTAATTTGGTATAAAGTTGGTGTTCACGCAGAGTCTGTAGTACCGTCCTCAAGTGCTCCACGTGCTCTCCCTTGCTTTTTGAATATATGAGAATGTCATCAATGAATACGTCAACAAATTTGTCTATGAATGGTCGGAACACCCGGTTCATCAGGTCCATGAAAGCGGCATGAGCATTTGTCAAGCCGAAGGGCATGATTAGAAATTCGTAGTGACCATATCGAGTTCGGAAGGTGGACTTCGGCATGTAACCCCTCTTCCCAATTTTTTTAAATTTATTAATTAATCATTTATTTTAATTATTTTCCTAAAACATATTTTGCTTAGAGAGTATTTTAAAAAAAAAAGAAAGAAAAGAAAAGAAAGGAAAACATTGTATAAAATATTGCGATATTATCTTCTTCTGTATTTCGAAAACTAATTCATAATTTGAAAATACTATTTAGTTTTAAAAATGTATTTATCCATTATTGGTATGACAAAAGATTTCGGACTTTCAAAGCTATTGGCTTCAAGAAGAGATTTGAAAATCCTACTTATTTTGATCAAAAGAATTATGCCAAGTTATGTTAAGATTTGATTTAATAAGGATATATTTGAAATGATTTTTTGCTATTGCCAAACATTGTTTAGACTATTTGATAAATTCTAAATATTGGTTTAAACTAATAGTATTATCTACAAATGGTTTATAGTTAAATCAGTTTTGATTTAAAACCGTTTACAACTTGACCCCTATAAAAGAATTATTATTTGTACATGGAGTCTTGATTTGTATGGTTATACCTTAAAATAATTTTGCTAGCATCGAACATATCGAACTTTCCTTGATAAAGTGATATATTATTTGGATAATATTGTCCAGTTCATTATGACATTCAATTATTTGATTTGTGGATCAAATTCATATAATTCAAATTATTTGAATAATATTAGATGCTGAGTTAAATGAATGATTATTATCTACTTTGAATTTTTAGTATATTAATGATTGATTAGAATTTATATGTTATAATCTACCAATGAGTTTTTGATTTAAATCTACCTATTTGGTTTGAATGGAATACGGAGACTTATCTATTGAAATTTTAAATATATTCTTGATAGGAATTATTCCTAAACAAATTCTATCCCTACAGTCGGTATATGTATATGCTACTCCCTTTCTCATCTCTTCCGTACAACCAATATCCTCCCTCTCCATAGGTTTCTTTAAAACCCATCGTCACCTCCGCCATCATCGCAACACCCCATCACACACAGAAAAGGAAAAGAAAAGAAAAAAAAAAAAAAAAAAAAAACAGAACTACCACAACAAAGCCTCCACCCTCCCTGTCATCTACCACCCACGCCATCCATCCCCGACCACTCCGGTCAATTTCCCCCGCCAAGCAGGCACCACCACCACCACAACGAGAAACCAAACCACCGTAACCACATTCTCTGTGTCCCGTTCAGCCCCGTGTTTCCGTGTCCAACAAAAGAATTACAGGTTCAATCGTGTCCAGACCAATGTTGTCCGTGTCCACATCAATTGTACTATCCTGTATCTATACTAATCCGCAGCAGACCCATCCTTCGTGTCCGAACACCAGGACACGATACAACCCAGAATACACACAGGACACCGACAGATTCCCTGCCGAACCACCACCATCATCATCAAACCCTACAAACCCCAACTCGGCCACATGCCACATACCTCTTCCGCATCACCGCCTTCCCGTGTCGACCCTTATCTCGAGCGCTGCCTCCTCCTCGAAACTCCTTCAGGTGCTCCGCTTCAAGTGCGCCACCGCAAGCCGGGTCTCCCATCTCTAGCGGCCAAACAGGCCGTCGACCGGCCCGCATCGAGCCTCCGTACGAGCGTCACTGGCCGGCGACAGCCGTGGACAGCGTCTCCCAGTACCAGTGATTCCCTCCGCCGCCGAGCGAATTCGCCACCTCCAGCCCTGGACCTCGATCGCCACCGCGCCGACGCTGGCCCGGTCCTTGCGTCGACGAGCCACCCACCGGAAGACCGCTTCTGCCTCCGCCGACCCAAGACCGCCTCCGCCGAGCGCTGACCGGCCGCGAGCGCCGAGCGCCGAGCGCTGACCGGCCGCGAGCACGAGCGCGCCACCGGGTGAGTCTCCACCTCTTCTTCCTCGCTCTCGCCCTCTCTCTCTCTCTCTCTCTCTCTCTCTCTCTCTCTCTCTCTCTCGATTCCCCTTTCTGGCTCCCAACTCTCTCTCATTCTCTCTTTGCTTTCTCTTTCTAATTTCTATTTGTGTTATTTTTTTTCTTTTTAAAAAAAGATGGATGGGCATAACAGCCTTACTATTGGGTTCAAGTCGGATTTGATAAGTTAGTTAGTTGGGCTTTAATGTATTCAAATGTGTTGAACTTTTGATATATTTGGTTATAAATATTTTTATAATCATTTCATTTTGTAAAACTACAGATTTTTAGTATTAGGCCTTGGGCCTAGAAAATTGAAAATAATCATTTTGGGCTTATTAAAGGACTTGATATGGTCTTTATAAAATTGTTATGATAGGCCTTTGGGCCAAAGGTTCTTCATGAATTTAAATTATTTCATATATGGGATCATTTGGCCATATTAAATATTTTGGATTTTTGGGTTCCTATTTCAATAGAGATTTATTAAGCATTTAAAATATGCTTAATATAAACAAACTATTATTATAAAAACTGAACTTTTATAGATATAATTCTTAATAACGTGGGCTTGTAGAATTAATGGCTTTTTAGATAACAATTCTTATGATCTTATATTTGTTCCTAATGAGTTTTATACAATTTGGGCTTAATAAACTTTATATAAATATTTCCTAAAATGCGTTTATAAACAGAAATCCAATATATATGGTTTTTATATACACGGACTTATAATCTCTGGGCTTTTAATTGAATATCATTTTCTAAAATTACTAAGCATCTCTATTTAGTACTTTATATAAGTATTATATTAAAACCTTTTTCTTAAATAAGTATATATAAGTATTGCAAGTATTTCCTTAAACAAAAGACTGTACCTATTCTATTTCAAATAAAATAAAATAATGTACAAGTATTTCTCTAAATAACTAAATACGATTTTCTAATTAAATAGTTATCTTTTCTCTAAGATTAGAAATTTCTCTTAGGCTATTAGATTACCCTTGATCATATCTAATCACATTCATATCTCTTTATCAACCCTAGACAAACGGACTATACTGGACCCAACGGGATTGTCGGTTTCACCACCTAAGGACCTCAGGCAAGTGCACTTTCTGATTACTTTCGATTCATAGTAGTCTTTTCATTTCATGTCTATACATATATCTTGCTGCTTGTTGACGCGCTCGTCACACGGAGTAGTCGGGAGGGGAAATATCTTAGTATACATGTGGACTACCCAGAACTATCCCAATATGTCTAATCGTGAATGATAGCAGCTGCACACGACACGTGCAGTGAGCCGTATTTATCCCTCGCCGTTCACATGTAGAAAATGATATTTCACACCACATAGGTAGATGTCTTTTTACTTTTCCTTTTATCTCCACCATGCCATGTCATCTGTACTTTCTAGTTTTGATATCTCATATGTTATTTTCATGTCTTGTTAATTCTATTGTGTTTTCGTATTGTCGTCGGTTTGTGTACTTGTTCCATTCCTGACTGGAAACCAATATTTTTCAGGTTAGCTGTGGCTTCACTTAGCTTTGGGAGATACGGGCATGCAGAAAGAAACCTAGAAATAGATAGCAGTTGTATCATTTTCATTAATTGTGAGAATTTCGTATTTTCTTTAAATATGAATATTGTAAATGTTGTAATCAAATTTAGAAATGTGAATGAGCAATAAAGTTTATTTTTTGAGCATTTATTTCTTGTGGGCTTGACAGCGTTCTACCGCCGACTCTGCGGCGTAGGCTGGCTTGGACACGTCTCGTATCCGAAAAACGGGTGCGGGTCGTGACACGGCACGTCTTCGGATTTGATCTTCAATTGATGGTAGCCTGAGCGAAGATTAATCTTGGAAAATACCGTCGCCCCTTGCAACTGGTAAAACAAATCGTCTATCCTCGGCAATGGGTACTTGTTTCGTACCGTGGCTTTGTTATGTTCTCGATAGTCGATGCACAGCCGCATCGATCCATCTTTTTTTCTTACAAACAACACTGGAGCACCCCACGGGGAGATACTAGGGCGAATATATTTGCGGTCTAGCAACTCTTTTAGTTGTGCTTTCATTTCCTTCAGCTCTGCCGGCGCCATTCGATAGGGTGCTTTGGATATCGGTCGGGTGTCCGAAAAGGTGTCGATGCTGAATTCTATCTCTCGATCCGGCGACATCCCTGTCAACTCGTCTGGGAACCCATCAAGAAATTCTGCCACGACTTCAGTCTGTGTCGTGCTTGCAATCTCCGTTATCGTGTCTCGAACTGATGCTAGGTATCCGCTGCAACCAGAATGCAACATACGCCTTGCCAAAATCGCCGATATCATTATTGCTACCATTGACACTGCTTCGCACGAATAGGAGAACTAAGTTTTGTCCGAAAAGGGGAACACAACTCTCTTCTCCGTGCACTCGATCGTTGCTTGGCATGCACCCAACCAATCCATGCCGAGGATTATATCGTACTCCTTGATGTCGAGGACGATAACTTCCAAGGATAGACTTTTTCTTCTGATACAGATGTAACCATCCCTACAAATTCTAGTGACAGGCATATCTACTCCCGATGGAGTGCTAACGCTAAGATTCATATCTAAAAGTTGCATGGATAATTTATTCTCTTCTACAAAGTCGGCAGATATGAAATTATGCGTAGCACTCGAATCGAACAGTACTCTAGCAGGTATATTTTTATAGAGTAATATACCTATCACGATAGTGTCGGACGCGAATGCTTCGTCCCAAGTCAGTGCATAGACTCGGCCTTACACCCCTTAGCGATTTTGTGGGTTCACGGGCACTGCGTTTGTGCCATGGGCGAGAGGTGCCCTGTTCTGGTTCTGGACGTTCGTTGGTGGATATTGGTTCGCCCTCCCCATTCGACAATCTATCGCCTTGTGACCTAGCTGGTCACACTTGAAGTATCCCCTTTGGCAATCGACCGCTAGATTTCCCATCTTGCTGCAGCGATGGCACCGTACGTCGGGATGAGGCCGCCGATACTCGAACGTGTTTTGGCGCTTTGGCACACCAGAGCCTCTCGCA
Organism: Iris pallida; assembly: GCA_029216955.1. NCBI lineage: Eukaryota > Viridiplantae > Streptophyta > Magnoliopsida > Asparagales > Iridaceae > Iris > Iris pallida. The sequence continues at coordinate 13,332,979 of JANAVB010020597.1, read as the reverse complement.
TCGTGAGGACGCTTGTTGAAGTTGTTACGGACGCCTAACTCGGTCCTCTGTGAAGCTCGACCAAAGACTCGCTCGCTATCAAGGGCGACATTATATGATTCTCTGTAAGTCTGACATCTTTGATTCATGACGTCCCAACGCAATTTCTCATTCAGGCCTTGTTGGAAGCGCTCGCACCATGCCTCCTTGTTCGGCAGAAAGGCCCCGACAAACTTTGTAAGCTTTGTGAACTTTATATCGTAATCTTCAACTAACATGTTTCCCTGCTTCAAGGAGATAAACTCCTCTTCCTTCTGTCGACGAATGGCACGAGGTATGTATTGTACGAGGAAGGCCAGTTTGAACGTCTCCCAAGAGATCTTGGCGTTGGAGTTGGCCTCGTGGAGCTCTTGTTTCTTCGTCTCACACCAGTCGTAGGCCCTCAAGTTTAGCTGCAAGGCTGCACATCCGACTCTCTTGGACCCCTTGATGTTGAGGAGATTGAACAGACCCTTAATCTTCACTAGCCACCCCATGACTTCATCAGGCTCTACTCGGTCATTGAATTCGGGCGGGTTCATCTTCTTGAATTTGGTCTCCTTGAGCAGGGAGGAGGAAGTCATAGGCTTCGTCATTACTAGTTGCACTTCTTCCTCTGACATGGCAGTCATCAAGTTTTGTTGGGTCGCTATGGTGCTCATGATCTGGGTCAGGGCCTCCATTTGCTTTTGTTGGGCGCTGATTTGGGCCTGGATCTGTTCTTGCAGCTGTCGTTGCTGCATCTCCGCCTGTTACTATTGGACTTCCATGAGGTACAGTAATCGCTCCATGGCGGATTCGCTAGGCGTCGCGTCTTCGGTACTATCCGTGCTAATCAATGTGGTGTTGACATCAGAAACATCCGCTCTTTTCGACATTCCTACAAAATTGAGCAAACCCGTTAGTATTCTCAAAATATCTACGGGCTTATATGTATGGAACGATTATTTCATGTCGTATATGTCGAAAAGCATCATTTTTGAAAAATTGTAACGGCATCTAAAAAAAAGTATTGTGCGAGGTCCGAGGTGTGAACGGTGCTCTGATACCAACTTATCATGCCCCGACTCGCCGAATCGGTCGTTATCGCCTTGACTCGATATAAATCGATCCCACGACTCGGGACGTGATGCCGTGTAAGTCTTTATTCGACTTGCACAAGACAAGAATGTGCACTTAGAAATTCTTTTGACACGACGCGTTGAAATTAAACAATACAGAGAGTTGAAGACATAGAATAGAAAAAAAATTTGCTTTTCATTCATAAAACTTACAAAATATATGCAAGGTCATTTGTACATTACATATGCCGTTGCGGCTACATCTTTGAAACAGAAAAGTGAACTCTTGACAAGCTTGCCATGAAATAATCCTCGACGTTCCATACATTCATGCCCCTTTATACATTTGAACAAAAGCCTTCGATCTGAATTGGGCTTCAAAATACTTCAAAATAAGAGAGCTTCGAGCTGCCTCCCATTCTTCAGCTTCAGTCTAGTCTCGAGCTCCCGCAGCGCTCTCGTTACCTGGGGAGTTGGGTGTTAGCATACTTGCTAGTGGATGGGACGAACCCACTCGTCTAAACCGACACTTCTTATTAAAGATTCTAGCATACGAAGTGATCTTTCTATTTAGAACTATATGAATTGCATTTCATATCGAAGGCACATTTTAAACGATAACAACATAACCAATTTCAACTTATCTTACCACGGCCGTGCTTCTTGCCTGCACAAAACATACATAATACTTACCACCTGCACAATACAATAGGTGAGCATGCAATCTATCCTATATGCGGTCATTGGTGATATCGACACCATGAAGGACGATTACGTAGTATTGCGACGCGCCCTACCAGTCTAGGTTGCGAGCCTAACTGGAGGTCTCGCAATTCCTCACACCGAAGCACGATTCTATAATTTCCTCCTAGGCCGATTCGGTCCCAGCGCCCCGGGTACCGTCTCGAGAAAATCTTACCTTGTGCACAAGTCGTCCATGACCATGCGAATGTATGAACAGTTTAATATGTATAAAGTAAATTGCATAGCGTAGACATTATTAAACCACATAATCATTCTTACTTGTGCAAGGGTTCTTTTCCCCGAAGCCGTACGTTCTGTTTTAGCATCCCGTTGGCACCACATTCTCCGAGGTGTAGTCTACCGCAACCAAAGTCTCTTTATTATGTTTTGCAGAACATGGAATAAATTCTATCTCTTTCTTAGAACTTTATCTTTCTCTACTTAGTGTGAAAATTTCTAGATTCAGAGTTAACTTCTCTAAGTTACTATATTATCCCAAGTTCTTGATCTTAGTGGTAAAGCATACATCCCGTTAGTATCATCGATTTGAACGTTGAACTTTAAGAATTTAGTTGGCGGGAAGGAGAAGAAAAGAAGGGGCCGAAGAACCACCCACCTAAAGAGATTACGTCGAGAGTAGGAGAACACTTCGCGACGGTCAAGCATCAGTTACACGAACTCCTGCAATGGCACGAGCATCGAATTAGAATCCTTCATTCAATCCTTCCTTCAAAATTCCCAAAGACGCATTCAGAAATCGATGCAAAAGCACACTTATCAAATTTACGCAACAATTCATTCATAAAGCCAAGAAAACCAATAAAACCAACAGTAGACTAGTTGCATCGCTCTCTTTAGAGTTCACTCGCCAAGACACAGCCTACTGCATCTAGGACTTATTCCAATAGTAGCCGATCCATTAGTTGGAACGGTACTCATATCACTCGTCCAAATTGATTTTATTGATGCCATAGTTTTGTTATACCAAACTCGTCGCTGAGTCAGACTAGCCATCTATGTTCTCGACCATGTCTGACTTGCCCTGAGCCTATTATATAGTGCTTCGCCCCCACGGAAGCGGGGCACTACAAGTACGTCGAGACGATGTGAAGGATTATGCTAAAGATTCGTCGAACTAATCTGAAAGATGTGTTAGTGAGTATTGCGAACGTAATTTGGACTAGATCGGATGGCTCGAATCTTGAGTGGTTCATGGTCCGTCTTGGAAATCATTCGAGCAAAAATTGAGGATTAAGGATAACAACGAGTATATCGGCAAGGCGATGCGATTGCGCAAAGTCTTAGAACGCGTCATGCTTAGTTGGTCGTGACTTTGAAGGTCCCAAACGAGATATCGTTCGGACGACTTGTGAATGGTCAACGCGAGTTAGAAAACGATATTGAATTACGAGTCAGAATGATGAATAAAAATAAAGGTCTTGATCGAGGAAGCCCAGAGGATCGCACTTATGATTTTGGATTTGATCGAATAGAATTATGGTATATCCAATTCGGACAATAGCATCAGTTGTATGACTCGGAATTCGTTGCAAAGGAAGATCGTCAGGTTACTTACATCATTGATGGTATTGAGGTGTATCAAAGATCGATGTACGATAACTCAGGGGTACTCTGATTCGAGGAACGATGATCGTATAAGATGTTATTGTTCCGATGGATGCTATACTCGGGATGTTGAAATGGGTCGAAGAAAAGATAGACTTGGCTCGAGGATTTTTTAGTTAAACGAATGACAAACAGACTATCGAACTAAAATCTTGGCTTAGATGAAAATAAAATGTTTGTATTTTCTTCGTTGACAACCATAACGTTGACGTTCTTGTCTTATGCGAGCATAAATCCAGCCTCACACATGAGTCATGCCGATTAGGGCGATCACTCCACGTGAGCGCTGGTATGGTGATTCATACAGCGGGGGTGATCGAACTTGCATGGCGTGGCAATTTGATTGCTTCGATTTGTGGTTTAACGCGAAGGTGAATTCGAGAATGACTCAGTATGCTTGACGATTGAACTTGAGGATTGAGTAGGTCCAATCCGCGTATAGAGATTGAATTAGTCTAGACTCAAATAAGAGTTACGTTTATGATTATTCCGTGGGAGCGTTGCATGGTGATTCATGAACCATCATGGATAATCGGACTCGCACGAGATTGGGGCATAACATATTGTCAAGCTAGACGACCTCGTGATCGAATACATGAATTGATTAGAATTGGTGAATTGAACAGAATCGAATATACACAACGAGTGCCTTGATGCGAATTAGGTGATCGTGCTCGATGTTTAAAAATCTAAATGATGCGAGCTTGGGTAGAAAACCATGTATTACCGACTTTGGTTTGACCCTAGGATTGGGGTCAGTATTGGCATTATTGTTGGGGAACTATGATTCCAATCCTGACATTGATTTAGCCTTGAGAAATGGCCTAGCGGTTAGTCGAGACGCCCTGTTTCAAGAAGTTAGCAATCGAAAGATTGATCTTGAGGATTGGTATGGATGGATGGAGTGAATCAAGAATATAGGAATACCCCTCACGATATTCGGCTGACATGTATATATTTCAGGGATGCCTGAGTATGTGCATGATACGACTCGAGTGAGAATGATGAATTCTCTATCATGCAGCTTGGCTGAAATACATGTATTTTGGGGACGCTTGGAATGCGTGCACGATCCAATCAAGGGATAAGTTGAATTCAAATAAGACTCGAGGAATGAAAAAGGGTCGAGGATTTGAAATCGTGTTAAAGGAAAATTTGATAATAGTGCGAGCGTGGCCTGGAATCGAAGAAACACATAGGCGGAGTGTGTACGAAAGTCCTTGGATCAAGGTGGTCCAAAAGTAAGTACTCAGTTAGTTTCAAGGACGAAACTTTTTTTGAGTGGTGTATGATATAGTGTCCCGTCCCGCAAAGTCAATCGGAGGAATCGAAACGCCGACGGCGTTCGGACTTAGCCTTGCAACGGCTACTCGAAGACTCGCCCAGGTGGGGTAGTTTCGGTGAACTTGCCTCATCTTAGCCTTCACTTAATAACTCGTATGTTTTCAACTTGCACAAGTTAGGCTTGATAATAAAAGAGACGCATCCACATAGCTAAGGGAATAATCCCGACGGGTCTTAATGTGTTAGAACATGGAAAATGGTCACATGGTCTGCCTAGAAGTCGGCTCAGCGTGCTTTCAAAATGACACTCGGTCCTTCGTCCCGTGGCTTAGGAGAAGGAAGTTGGCCTAAGTTGCTAAGTTTCTATGCCACTCGAATTAGCCTAAGTCATAGGCGTCGCCCGCGTGAATGCTTGATAAAGCATGTACGGTCTCATCGTCCAAGGATTGGCATAGCCTTCGCATGTCCCGTGGGTTAAGTCGTGTTGCACGATTTGTGGCTTAAGTTTAGGCACCCAAAAACTTGGTTGTTCAAGTCGAACGCGTGTACGGCACGTTCCCTCGATACGAAGCTTGGTGTAGCCTTTGCTTGTCAAGTCGTTATGCAAATAAGTTAGACAAGATTATGCCGGTCGATCTAAGCCATTTCTAGCACTGTCTCACTCTATCTGCGATTGTCAAGTCGCATAGTCCCTCGAGAACAAGGCTCGTCGTATAAAGTATATGACTTGAGCGATAGCGTCACCTAGAGAACCAGGCCTGTCTAAGGTACGTGCCAAGATGGATTTAGTAAAGAGTATGCTACGGACAAAGGAAGTCCATGCGACTGGTTGTCGCTGAGATCGGTCCCGCTACTTGGGAGTCTCGATAAGTCTCGATAAGCCTCGTTCACGCGAGATCAGTCCCGCTACTTGGGAGTCTCGCTAAGTCTCGATAAGTCTCGCACGCGAGATCGGTCCTGCTACTTGGGTGTCTCGCTAAGTTTCGATAAGTCTTCGCACACGAGATCGTCCCCGCTATATGGGAGTCTCGATAAGCCTCGTTCACGTGAGATCGGTCCCACTACTTGGGAGTCTCGCTAAGTCTTCTCACTCGAGATCGGTCCCGCTACTTGGAAGTCTCGATAAGTCTGGATAAGCAATCACGCGAGATCGGTCCCGCTACTTGGGAGTTTCGATAAGCCTCATTCACGCGAGATCGGTCCCGCTACTTGGGAGTCTCGCTAAGTCTCGATAAAGAATCACGTGAGACCGGTCCCGCTACTTGGGAGTCTCGCTAAGTCTCGATAAGTCTCGCACACGAGATCGGTCCCGCTACTTGGGAGTCTCGATAGAAATATGGAAAGCATGGTTATGAATAAGAAAGGACTTGGTAGATCGAATTAAGTCTGCATGGTTATTGGACAACTTGTCGATAAGGTATAGTCTTCTCGAATGATCGTCGGGGCCCAGGATCATGTCGGCCGGGGGGAAGCACGTTGCGGCTCAAAGTAGGATGCTGGATAACCGCATGGAAGATTCGACACTTTTGGGGCTAGCTACCCACAGAGGGACGGGCCGATATCCCCGAGCCAGTCCAAGATAGCTTGACATTGTTAGTGACCACTCATATAGATGGGTCGACAGAATAGCGGCAAACCGCGTGTATGCTTTTGGATTGAGTCTAGAACTTGAATGCATGTCCAGTCGGTAACACAATGTCTGGGCCTAAGATTGGGCTGCAGCATAGGCACCGTGCTTGGCACGATACTTTGCATCGAAATGTTCACAAAATCGACATTATGTTTCACAAGTCTTGTCTAAGTTGTTTTATTAGTCAAACAGGAAGGCCGCAAGGCGGTAGCATAGATAAGTCTTGATAAGTTACGAGGCACGGCCTTAATCTTGAAGCACGAACAAGTCTAAGCAAGGTCTAGAGGCACGACCTGCACAAGTTGTCTCCTTGACGTCATTGGAAACTAGAATAGACAAGTAGATGTCATGGCACGACCCTGCCGTCCCGAGTTGAAGTTCGGTCAAGTACATAGGCGATGAGGCACTCCCTCGATCGAAATACACGTTGGCATTATAGCACGACCACGTTGTGGCACATCGATTTGGTCAGACGTCTACGTCTTAAAACTGATCCTAAGGCAAGACTAAAAAGACAATCGTAAAGGGACTTGTATTTCACAAAGTAAATGAACGTGTCAGTTTTGTATGGGTGGGCGAGGAGCTTACTCCACCAGTACAGTTGAGTACTGACACCCACACAATTTTTATGCGCAGGCACAGGTAGAAGCTCGTGGCGTAGAGCTCGCTTGGATGCGTCGAGACGCAGAGTTCCTTGGAGATTCGAAGCGTACGGCCGCGTGAAGTCAAGACTTATACGGGACATAATGTATGGACATTGCCTTCCGAAGCATCCGCTGGCTCAAGTATTATATCGAAAGATGAGAGAGAGCAGAGTGACTTGTAAAATGAGAGAAAAGTAAGCTTGAGAGACTTGTAATCATGGCCTTGCGCCCTATTGTAATCTTATTTTTCAATATCAATAAAGAGCACTTTTGAGTAACTTGTGTTTTACTTTTAAATTTTTGCTGCATGTTTTAATTTTTCTGCTTGGGACTTCTGTGCGACGATCCCGTCGCAGCCGCTGCAATCGGCCGTTATGAAACTGCCTTACACGAGTGCAATCTAGGCTCGTGCTACATCACGTCTTAGCGAGGACGATCGCTCCTACGGGAGAGGGGTGTGACATCTTTAGAAGATATGTTGCTGCCCTTGTCACTCAGCATTAAATGGTTGATGATGACAAGTTTGAAAGGGGCGCATCGGTGAATTCTAATCTGGGCGCATGGGTCTATATCCTACTAGGTGCATCAGAAGGGGCGTATGATGTCAACAGCGGATCTGCCATATGTCGCATCCTCTTTGGCCCATCTGTTGAGTTTTTTTAGACGTTAATGGCTGCCATAATTTTAGCAGAATATGAAAAGACAGGTTCATTGCCATAAATGTAAATTCATTGCACAAAAGTCGGAGAGCCTTCCATTTGGCACACGGTTGTGGGCTGTCCGGGTCTATAAATAGCCGTATGAAGGGAAGCTTATTTCCATTCTTCACTTGTCTTTTCCAAAATAGAGATGAACTCGGGTGCCCCCTGCTTTGGTGAACCGTCGAACTCCTCATTCGAAAAAACTTTGACGACGAGTTCCTTCCGAAGGTGAAGATGCACCGAGTTAGTTCTTTCACCATCGGTCCTGTTTTTGTACAAACCTGTGAAAGTGCCTGTTGCATCCAAATATCGGGATCGTCATGTCCCGATACAGGCTGAAGGTGCCTATTGCATCCAAAGATCGGGGCAATCGTATCCTAATTTTTGTTATACTGGAAGAGCCGCAGGTCAGGGCTATCGTGCCCCGATTTTGTTAGACTAGAAGAGCTACTCCTTCTGCTAGAGTACCTACAGTTGGCAAGGAAGTGTTTGGCTCAGACTATGCATGGGGCCTGCGATAAGATGATGAGTTGATGCGCCTGGCAGGACACCAAGGTAATGCGCCTGGCGGGTGATGTGCCCGACAGTAGCTTTAAGTGATGCGCCTGACAGTTGTCGTCAGGATGCGCCTGTAGCTTTTTAGGATCTTCCCTTTCTTTTCTTTTGTAAAAGAATTCTCTTTTATAAAGAGTTTTAGACATGTAATAGACTTTTATATGAAATAAAAGTCTAGTTTCTTGATATCTTATACTCTTTGTTTGTATTCTGCTGGGCTGAGTACTCTTGTTTGTTCTGGAACATATCAGTGTGGGGCGCATGCAAATTTATGGCGCATAAGGACTCTGACCTAAAATTTTATGCTTATACAAGAACCCCTTCAAAGTTTCCAAAACGTTTTGCCAAGTTTTGGAATACTTTGAACAAGAAGCATGAGTAGCTATCTAGGGCTCATATCCTCATCTGGGCGCATAATCTCTGAACGCATGCCCTTTTTCGTGCATAACAGCGAGGGCGTATGCTGTTCTCAAGAAGAGATAATGCCTCGAACTTTGGAAATATTACTAAAATATTTTTTAGAAGATTTGAAACCATCAGTTTCACGAGACCCGATGCGTTTGCTGACGTCATGCCTCATCGATTTATGCTCATGACCGGGCCTATAAATAGGCGGCTGAAGGAGAGAGGGGGTCTTATTTCCTTCTTCTTCAGAGCTTTTCCTCATTCTTCTTCGTTAGAGAGATGGCTCCCAAGACTCCTCGAGGCGGTGCTGGCCGAGGTAAGGGCAAGGACAAGGAACCTGTGGAGGTCGACACAGAGATGCCCCCGTCATCATGGAAATGCACGCCGACGTACGGTCGGAAGTGACTTTGCTTCATTTTACTACTGTTAGGGGCACATGGACGTAACTGTAAATGAGTCACATCCCGATGACACGGCTAGGATGATGTGCATGGACTTTGTTTTGATGATGCGTCGAGGCTCATTCTACTGACACGGATGGACTTAGGTCCTGATGATGCGTCGAAGCTTCTTCTGCTGACACGTATGGACTTAGGTCCTGATGATGCACCGAAGCTTCTTCTACTGACGTGCATGGACTTAGGTCCTGATGATGCGCAGAAGCTTCTGCTGACGCGCATGAACTTAGGTCTTGATGATGCGCCGAAGCTTCTTCTGCTGACGCACAAGCACTTAGGTCCCGATGATACGTTTTTGATGAGGCTCCCTCTGTGCGCATGGGTTTAGACCCAGTTGATGTGCCAGATTGTTGATGTGCCTTAGATTCTTGTTTTGAGCTTCTAAGTCTTTTGCTAATCTTTTGGAGGGGCTTTTGATCTTGATTGACCACGTTATTTTGTTTTACAAGACAGTGTCGATGACCATCTCTCTGCTGAATGAAGTCCTTCTAGACCCTGTGCTCTGTCAGATGGGCCTGGACTTTAACGAAGAGGTTGTTAATCCAGCTAAGGCTGCCATTATGCTGGACCAGCCTCTAGAAAGAATGGACCAGGTTCGCGACCAACACTTCACTGTCCTCCAACGTATGATGGAGAGGGGAAAACTCGAGTCTGCTGAATCTGACATATCTTTCTTAAAGCCGGGGTTCCTGTTCGGTGACCGTTTGACCTCCACCGAAGCGAAAGTGTTGAAGATCAAGGAAGACTGGTTCTTTAGAGCATGGGATGTGAATATGTATATCTCGAAGCTGGAACGTTAGTTGCCCTTGACGACTTTCCATAGTCTAGCTTCCAAGAGGGGGATGAAGTAGGAGCTCACTCCATCTCAAGGAGGGGTTGTGGCCGGCACCATACAGATTGATACCACCTCTAACCAGAAGGATGCCTTGGCCGTTATGCGGGCTGGAACTTCCTATCTTCGATGAACTCTGCGTTCCGGGAGCATATACAGTGATGTCCCCCTGGCATTTTTGTCTTTAATGCCCCAACCTTTATTAATGGCATGGAGGAGGCCAAGATCTCGTACCCGAAGGAAGAGTTTCGAGTTAAGGGTTGGTGCCACTATGTGCTAAAGTGGGACGAGCTGACACTCTGGGTTCTGACGAAGTTTAAGATTGAACTCAGAGAGATTGGTCTGACTGTCGCACTTCGTGCTACCCATGGGGCATAGAGATAAATTGACAGATGTTTATCGCTCTTTTGGATATGTACAACACTCACACCGGTACCTTTTTTACTCCCGTGGGGGGAAAGGTTTAGCTTTGCATGAGATGTATGAAGTCTCGAAGCTTCCTTGGGGGTTTGAACCCTATGAGGAGTACTTCCTTACAAACGAGGAGCTCCTGGCCTTAGAAGAGAAGAACTCTGACATGATGGCAGTCTTCAAAGAAGTTGCGATCCATCATTACATGGCTTAGTGAAGGGAAGAAGGTGGGGCACAACATCATGTGACCGCTTGGAGGGAGTATGTCTTCAAGCAAGACTTGGCGGACCCCTCGAAGGTCCATTTTGTCACTCCCCAGGGGCTTACCCATGCTAAGGTGCTCGCTGAAATGACCAAACTAAATGAGAAGAACCCTCGTGAAAACCAAAGCCAGTAGCCATCTGAGCACATCTATAGCTGCTTTTGGTACTGTGCTCATAGGATGTCTCCAAAGGCCATTTTGACGTCCTATCTGATGTTATGGCTCCACGACCGCATATTTATAGGTGGTTCCTGTTCCATGGAGAGGATGTCCAAGAATCTTATTTTGCCGGCTGCAAAGCTGGTCTTTGGTCATCCTTTGGCTCTACTTCCAGCTATAGTTTGTAACCTGAAGCGGGGCTTGTGGGAGTTCACGGATAATATGATAAATGAGATGGGCAAGAGGGGCAACTTCCCTCGTACGGATTTGCCCTTTCATTATCTGATGGGGTGGTTGATCTTGTCCCATCCGAATACAATGACTCCTATATCGGATGAGGAGCATGATGCTGGTGATGCTTTTATCAGCCGCTTTTACAAACGGAAGTGGCTGTATATAGGCGTGCCTGTCTGTAGGAGAGTTCTGTCCTACCTCCAGGGATGGGAAATCATAAAGGTTCCCCCAACTTTCAATGGCTGTGAGGCAGATGAGGAGCTGGAGGACGCCGGCGAGGATGCAATTACTTTGGCTCCATGGAGGTTTCACTGGCTGCAGAGCATTCAGCCTTCCCACCTGGTGTATCGGAACAGGAATCGTTGCTACCTAGAGCCGTACTTGCCGAGTCTCTTCGCACGTCAATTCGGCTATCCCCAATTAATACTGAAAAACCCCAGCAATTCTCTGGGATTCATTAGGAGTTTATTGAGTGGAGCCCGAGGATGGCAATATTATAATGCCTGGTGCACGGGAGTGTATTTCTCCTTGCCAGTTCACAATCCTCAGTCGTATATCTTATATTCCACGGTGAAGCTCTATTGTGCGTTGAATATTGTTCTCCTGGGTATGACCGGGAGACTAGTTTCATTGTCGGGACACAACTCGAAGCTACAGAGAGCATGCTGGCGAAGGCTCGGGCGTATCGTCCTTCTGATGTACCAACTTACAGGGCTTCTCCTGCGGTACCGGCGGGAGGTGTTTGCCATCGAAAATGTGATAAGGTTTTGTTGATTAAAACTTTGGTATTTTAATTACAAATAGAACAATATACAATATAGGACTTAGACGTAGTCCTAGGAGTACACTTTTGTTTTTATCTGGGAACTATGTCGATGGAGCAAGTGGTAATGCGTTGACTCCGTTGACGATGTGACGATCTTGAACTCTCTGAAGGTCTGGGTTGCTCTGGATGCCGGAGCATTACGAGGAGAAGCGGACATTAAGTGTCTCTTCTGGCCTCTGTGGATGTGCTTCCCTCTGAGTATGTATGTCCGTCCTTGTCTGTGTGTGTATGGTTAAAGAATGATCCTTCTATTTATAGATAGCAGGCTGGCTGCTCATGCACACATATATCGGATGCGCCTGGACGTAGAAACGCCACGTGGCCGATGCTGGCGGGGGCGCATGGTTGATGCACCCTGGATTGAAGTTGAATCTGCTGGACTGCTGCGCTGGGCTGCGATGGAACTGGAACGTGCCAGTCACAGAGATTTGGTTATTGTTGAGATCTTGGGTGGTTAGCACCCATTCTTGGAACAGAACTGAGTCAAGGAACGTATGGCATATGCCTATGGCTCAAAGATCTCGATTTTGGAGGAGAGTGATCTGTCGGGGCGCCCCTAGGATCGGGCGCATGGAGACGACTTAGTCTATGAGTTTTAGGCATCATAGACGAGTCTGGGCGCATGTCTTTTGAGGTGCATGCAGAGCTTCGCATCAGGTGCGCCTAGAATCAGGCGCAGGGGAGGCGACTTGGTCTCATAATCTTTAAGAGCCATAAGCAAGTCCTGGCGCATGGCTTTTGAGGCACATGAAGAGCTTTGTCTTCTGTTGCTTGGGGTCAGAAGTAAGCCGGGGGCGCATGTTGTCTTCTGGGCGCATAGCCACAAGGCGCATACGAATAATCGGTCTGCCACGTTGTAATGCCCCAGTCCCAAAATATGTAGGACTAGGAACGTAGACATGCCAGCTGTATTCATACGAAGTATACTCCAATATATGAAAACCTCGTATGAGTACACAAGCTGTAAAATACAGTAGAACCATACTAATCTCATCCACGCAAAATAAATGAATAAAAGACATCATATAAAGATAATGAATTGTCTTGATACAATATGTTGGACGGAGACAAATCCACTACCAAAAAAATAAGGAAAAGTACATAGAAAATGAAATGAGTGGCGAACGAAGCGAAGACGATCCAAGTGCAATCATCCTCGAAGAAATAGCGATGAACACGGCTAGAGCTAGAACACCTGCGAAAGACAATAGCACACACCTGGAGAGATAACCAGGTCCTCAGAGGGACGTAACAAGACACATAATATCATGCCATATCAATTGAATAAATATTGCTCAATAAATAAGTCAATTGAATTTATAACATGGTCCAATATGCACCTACTGAACGAGCGTACCAACCCCCCAACCAAACATGGACAGGAGATGGTAAACTAATTCACGTGACGTATCTTTCCATACTACGAATCCAATATGGTATCCGGACCCCAACAAGGTTCAATACCTTCTCATCGAAGTAGTAAGTCACACCTACAACCAAACAAGGACAAGATATGACGAACTAATCTGCGACAAGTTATTGTTCCAAGCCACGGTCAGATACAAGTATCCAAACCAAAAGTACTCGTACCTAACGGATAAGAAAGCCTACCGTTCTAAGTGAAATATAGTTAAGAACAATCCTTCCTACGCATGGGCCCTGGCTAAATAGGATCGACGTAGTCTCCCTTGGACACCAGAGGCCCCATCAGTAAGAGCATGACGTTCCGCAGAATCGTCAGTGGCCGTCAGTAATCATGGGTCATCAACCCCGTATCTCCAGCGGAGAGTTTGGGTCACAAGGGAAGTGCATCGAAGCCCATACGCTAAGGAATTGTCCTCCCCGCCCAATGCCTACTATGTTGTATCCATAACATTAACATCTATAACCGCTAAGTCAAACTAGCATACAATTCTATTAGCGGTTATTCCTATCGCACGACTTGTACGTACTGGTTGCCAACCAATCACGCACTTCCGTATCCTACATACGACACACAACTTCGTGGTACAACGTGTCAAGGCCAATGAATGCAACACACAAGGTGGTCCCTTAAATCTAGGTTTAATTTGTAAGAAAATAATACACATCAGGAAATATAAATGAATAGTAAGTTCTAACAGGTTAAGCCATGTTTCACAGTTTATTTGCATAAAGAAAATAATACTAATGCATGAAATATGAGCTAAAATAAATAAACAGCAAATGGCAAGGTGTCTTGCCTGATAGGACGCCTGGTGTGCTGCGATGGTCAAGGCGGCATGAATTGTAACTTCGGTGCAATGACTATACATGGTGACCTCGGATGGTGGCACGGATAGTTCCATTGGGTCCAAAAGGGTCAAATTGGTTAGGGTGGACATAAGGTAGTCTCGAAATGGACGAAGGAATAGGAACAATAGGACTTGGATACGGACAGGAGAAAATCAAGGAAAATAAATATTTATATATATACAAATTCTAGAAAATATTTATAATTCCTAAAAGCTAATTTTCACGAGTCAAAATATTTATAGGAAAAATACAAAAAGTACTTTAAAGTCAAGAAAACCGTTTTCGAAAAAACTCTAAGTTTGTCAAAATACCATTTTAGGTAGAGAACTATATTTTATAATTCAAAAATACTTTAGATAAATATTGAAGAGAAAATACAAAGAGTTCATTTCATACTTTGTAAACTACATTTTATGGGTCAACATAATTCTAGGTAGTATAAAAGTCTAGAAAATTTATTTAGGGTTAAAAATAACATTTAAATCAAGCTATTTTCGGAAATACCATAATAATATACATATTAGATTTACGAATCTCTAACTAATATATGGAAAAAATTAATAATAATTATTTTCAAAGCCTAAACTAAATATATGTTTATGTAGAATTCATAAAAGAATGATATGGAAATATTTACCTCTATATGATATAAAATGTACTACATAAAACAACAACAACAACAACATAATAATAATAATAATAATAATAATAATAATAATAATAATAATAATAATAATAATAATAACTGCTGTTAGTAAATTAGCAGATACTAGAAAGAAAATAATAACAAAACACAAAACAAAATAAAAAAAACACAAATAAAACCACTCAGATAGGAAAAAAGAAAAATAAAAAATATTAAAAAGCAGCTGTTCTCTCTTTCGAGAGAACAGATATGTTACTCTTTAAAACAAAAAAATAAAAAACCCAAGAAGAGGGAGAAAGAGAATTGGAAAGGGTTTTTTTTTTGAAAAAGAGTGGAAGAGAGGGAGTGGGTCAGGGAAGAGAGAAGGAAGTCGGGGAGAGGGTCGGCCCGGCGGCGGAGTGCAGCCGTGGCGCGTCGCACTGGAGGCGAGAGGGCTAGCGCGGAGGCGGAGGGTTGAGGGCGTAGTGGAACGGGAAGGAGAAGGATTTGAGAGGGCGCACGGCTGGGCTCATCGGCGGGCGGCGGACTCGGATGACCGGCGGAGATGCAGGATCGGGGTGGAGAGAGGAAGGGGACGGAGCTTGCGGCGGCGGATCTCGGGGTGGTCCGGCGCTGGTCTCGGCATGCGGCGCGGGCTGTTCGGTGAGACGCAGAGGAGGAAAATAGAGCTCGGCGGGGCGGCTGGACGGGAGTGGAGTTCGGGCGGCGTGGGGCGGTCGAAAGATGGGTTCCGACGGTTCTCGACCGAGCGGAGTTGGGGGCGGAGGCTGGACGGAGGGCTGGAAAGTCGGAGGTCGGGACAGGGCTCCGCCGGAGAAGGGTGGCACTACTCTGGTCGGCGGGCGGGGGTTTCACGCGCGGGGAGGCGCCAAGTTCGCGGCGGCTCTGCGGCTTGGTCGCGGCTGGACGCACGGAAGGCTGGAGGTGCTCGGCCGGATCTCTGGCCGGCGGCGTCAGGTAAGGGACGGTGATGGTGGTGTTTGTTTTTATTTTAGGGTTTTATTTTCTGGTAGTTTTTGGTCGAGATGGTGGTGGTCATGATTTTATCGGGGTCGGCCAGGGCTGGTTAGGCGTGGGTGAAGGTTTTGCTGTCATTGAATGATTTCGTGGTGGTCGCCAGCCGTTGGCGGGGTTGGACGGCTTTGGTCGGACGATTGGCTGGAGTTAGTGTCGGAGGGCGGTGGTGACATAGGTGGTGGCGGCAATTTCGGTCGGGACAGGGAACGACGGTGGTGGATTCTTGTGTGCTGTCGGTGAGGGTCGGGACGGGGTGCTGGACAGGGAGAAGGAACGGGTTAGGTTTAGGATTTGGGATTGGATCGTGTCGGGGAATGTCCGACACGACATGGATAGAAGTTCGAGATTGTCGGACGGGACAAAAAATATTGTACATGTAGAAAAAAAGAATATAATGGATGGGTATGGCACAGACACGATGCACGTAGATTTGTGGAGAAAATTATTGTAGATGAATAATAAATTGGAGGAGTACATGCCTATTTATAGGACGTAGGAATTCCCAATTGGATATGGACTAGGACTATTTAAAACCCAATTAGGTAATTCGTGTATTAATTTAAAACAGTGAAATCAAATCCAAATCCAAATACAAATCTAATTTAAATCTAATTAAATTCTTTAGTTTAAAAATCAAATGGAATAAATCAAATTGCAAATATTTAATGATTTAAATAAATCCAAAAATCAAATCAAGATTTAAATGGCCACAATAACTTCCAAATATATTTTTCAAAATACCAATAATAATAATTTCGAAAATAATAAATATTTTTAAATATCTTTTTGAATAATAAAATATTAATATTAATAAATCTCAAAAATTATATTTTTATTTAGAAAAGACTAATAAATAATTATGAAATATATGTATGCACGAATAATACATACATGATCTAGTATACAATAAAATATTATTTATGATTAATAACTGCTAAAAACAAAAAGGCTTTTTATAGCAAAAATAATAATTATATAATATTTTGAAAGTGTATAATAAAATAAAAATATTTTTCTAAAATATGTACGCTTGCACATATTCGCACTTGACGAGTAACTACGAAAAATAAAATTTTGTGCGCGACGTACAATACGACTATGCGACGTACGATACAAAATTTTAAATCAGTACCAAATTTAATAAAAAATAGTAGAAATTTAGGGGTTTTACACACGTTGCCGACCCTAGGTGTAATGATGGTGCTGACATCAGCGACGCTTCATTTTTTGTACAGCTAATTGGATGGCTCTTTGGAGTGTGCTGCCACATTTTTCATTCAGCATTAAATGTTTGACGGAGAGAGTTGCATTAGTTAGTGCCAATCTGGGCACATTACTATGGCCCGCTGGGCGCATCCATGGGGAGCGCACGATAACGACGGCACATCTGTCAATCTGTGCATCCTCTTTGGCCCACCTGTTGGGTTCTTCTAGGCATAAATGGTTGGACTTAGCCGAATACGAGGCGACGGACGTATTTGCTATTAATACAAATTTATTTTAATGGAATTTGGAATGCCGGCCATTTGGCACTCGGGTGTAGGCTGCCCGTGTTTATAAATAGCCGCATGCGGGAAAGCTTTGCTTTTATTCTTCAAAAGATAAACTTGGCCGGAGCTCTGCCTTGGCGAACTGTCGAACTCAAGCTTTTTCTGAGGGTGAAGATGCGCTGTCCCAGTCTTTTCGTCGTTTTGAGCTTCTGTGATAGTGTCTGTTGCATCCAAATATCGAGATTATCCAGTCCTGACGTAGGCCGATGGTGCCTGTTGCATCCAAAGATCGGGGCAGCCACGCTCTGTCTTTCTTTATGCTGGCAGAGACACAGGTTGCCGAGTGTTCCTGCTGCTTCCGAAGATCGGGGAATCGTGCCACGATCCTTGTCAAGCTAGGAGAGCTCCTTCTCTGCTACACGAGGGCTGATTGGTGCTGATGAGAGAGAGTGATTCGCTTTGACTATGCACGAAGATGCGCATACATTGAGATGTTGGAATGATGCGTTTGGACGAGACATCAGAATGATGCACCTGACAGATGATGCGCCTGGCAGATAATGCGCCTGGCAGGGGGCGTATGGAAGGTTGCTACGTCTTGGTGCAGCTTTAGGATCTTTCTTCTTTGTAGAAGTTCTCATTTGTAAAGCCTTTCTTTAGACAAGTAATAAACTTCCATATGAAATAAAAGTTCTTTTTAAATTTGTACTTTTCTTTGCTGTACCAAATATCTGTTTGAGCTTCCTGGCGCATTTGAAGTTGGTCGCATGGTTGGGTTGACCCCAGTGACCCCCTCGCCCAGGCGACCTCCGACGAACTCCTCCATGACCACCGCCGTCATCTCCGATGCGCTGCGTAGGCTATTTGTGCATTTTGTACGAAATTTTGTCATGACGCGCGAGTTTTGAACTCAGAAATGGCGTTCCATCGCAGCAACTTCGTACACATTTTTCGAGAGATTCGACCATTAGATCGACGAACTCTTTGCTTCGTCACAATCTCGGTATATAGCTCTTCACTCTCCTCAAGTTTTGTCCGTTAATTTTGTTGTTTGATACATCAAAATCGGCCACCAAGTTGACACTTTAAATTGTACTATTTTTGGACAGTTTTGTGGAGCCGACTTCGTCGACTCGTAAATCTGTCATCGCAGCTCCGTTTGGCATGCCACCAGTTCCTGTGCATAGCTGGTATAACCCTCTTCCTGTCTGTTTCGTTTCATTGTGAGCACGTTTGGTTGGTCGAATTCGACGCCAAAGTTGGCTGTCCGAATTTTTAATTTTGTACTCGTAAAATTCTATTTTTGAACCTGGGACTCCGGATTCAATTTCTGACACCACCAGTAGATTCTTGGCGTCGTTCTGGCATGATTTCATATAAAGTTTGCTTGATTTGGAGGACGTAGGCCCTGGCACACATTTCGGTACAAAGCGGGCCCCACGGTCGGAGTCAACGGGTCACTTTGAGATCGGCTCATCGGAATCCAATTTTGGATATACCGTTGAGTTCATATCGCCATTCTGGACTCGTTGACATATAATTTGCTAATTTTTGAGGACATTTGGTCCGGCACGTATTTTCGTACAAACCAGATTCCAAATGTCTGGGTCAACGTGTCATTTTGTGATCGGCTCATCGGAATCCAATTCCGGATATACCATTGAGTTCGTGTTGTCATTCCGGACTTGTTGACATGTACTTTGTTAGATTTTGTGGACTTTGGTTTTGACACGCATTTTCGTGCAAATCAGATACTAATATCCAGGTCAACGGACCATTTTGTGATCGGGTCATCGGAATTCTATTTCGGACATACCGTTGGATTCGTGTCATCATTTTGGATACGTGGACATATAATTTGCTAGATTTTGTAGACTTCTATACTGACACATTTTTTGGTACAAAATATGTCCAATGGCGGACATCATTTTGACCCAAAATTACCATTTTACCCCTGTGTCCAAATTGGACTTATGGATAGGCTATTCTAGCTAATTTGACCATTCTGAACGCGTTGGTGACATTTATTTTGTCATTCGACGACATATATAGATTTTGCTTATGTGTCATCCTTAATTTGTAATTAATTATTATTAATATATATATATATATATATATATATATATATATATATATAT
Organism: Iris pallida; assembly: GCA_029216955.1. Lineage (NCBI taxonomy): Eukaryota > Viridiplantae > Streptophyta > Magnoliopsida > Asparagales > Iridaceae > Iris > Iris pallida. The sequence continues at coordinate 13,313,564 of JANAVB010020597.1, read as the reverse complement.
ATATATATATATATATATATATATATATATATATATATATATATATATATATATTTATATGCTTGGTTTTTGTAAAACTCTAAAGTGATCCTTGTGTTTCTAAGGACCCTAAGTGTTGGTTTAGATATAGTGTCACCCCATATTGGACTTTTATGCTAGGTCCCCACTTAGCTAGTGTCTAGTTAGGAGTTGTGTCATACCACTAGTATAAAATCTTAATCATAACTTAGAGGCTGAGTTTGTATATCATTATTGACAGGACACCGGACATCTATATCTTCATATTCTTATTCGTGCTTTGCTCGAGGCAAGTACCCCTATAAGCTTATTTACTGCTTATAACAATAAACTGTGATTAAATCATGTTAAAATACTGCTTTCTGGATAACTACAAGTCATATTTTCACATGCTTCTTACTGGTTCTCAGGACATGTCATGCTTTATACTGCTCTCAGTATCCACCATGCTTTATACTACTCTTAGTATCACTCACACGTTATAAAACGGGTAATGGAGAAACTGTTGGTAGAGTACATGATCATGCCCCCCTTCTCCGTATGTATTTACCGTGCACTGTTACATTCTATATGTAACTTTGTCGTATGTCTGATCCCGCGTTTGTGTATGGATATACACCAATACCGTTAAGTGTACGTATATGCACTTCAGAAAATCGATATGTACCACTGTACATCATACTACCTATTGACTGATCACTCACCTGCTACAGTTTTAAACTTTAAAACAAATATATATTGCCATGATGAAATGTATCTAAAACTGGATAAATCAAGATATGCCATGATTATGTTCTTTCATCTTTTTTCATTACATGATCAGTATTATATGTTTGTAGTACAAGTACTTGCTCCCGTCCTGACAGGATAACGTTGTAGGCATACTTTCGAAAGAAGATTTTCTCTGTGATCTTTTCTATGGACCCACCCACTACAGAGGACCAGACTTTCGCTCCCGAGGAAGTCCCCGCAGGGAACCTCGTTTGGTAGTCGCGCTTAGATTCTTTTTGGCTTAGTTATTGAACTGTTTATACTATATCTTGTAGTCACTGGACTTTGTCTCCAGTTTGATACTTTGGAAGTGTATTATTAAGTCTGTACTTATTTTACTTTCGCTTATAGATGTTGTGTTGTGATGAACCTATTAAATGTGATATTAGAACTGTTAGCAGCTTAGATCTTTATTGTCTATACTTAGAAAAGCTTACTATGCTTTAACCAAGCGTAGGCTGGACATGGCTCGGCCCGACCCAATAATTTGGGTATCGGGTCGTGACATGTTTTTAGTAGCGGCCCATGCAGGTCCAGACTTAAGTATTTGGTTACGTTATTGTACCAAGCATGCCTATAATTATGATCTTAGGACAACTTGATAACACTAGGAATAAACATTTAGAACACCTAGAGGATATCTAGGATTGCAACATAGAAAAACTCATCACAGCATAGGACCGTTAACTATATTTACTCGCTTGCTTGAAATTCAGTGGGTTACAATTTTGACCAGGATAATACCCTTGGAATGACTTCTGAGGATCTCACTCTAATCTTATCTCGAAATCTATTTTCGCTTATTTCCATTTGCTCTTCCTTAATTCGTTGTTGAAATTGATTTCTGATTTTCGTTGTTGACTTTGATCTTGCATCGTGATAAATTTTGTGGATTGAATTGTGATATATTCTGATAAGGTAAATATCTGCTTTATTTATGGAGTTTAGAATTTATCGCAGCCATATTAGCTGGTATGACAAAAACATAGGGCCTGATTTTGGGTATACTTATCTTAGTTATGGAATTTAGATTTTTTTATAGCCATACCGGTTGGCGTGGCAAGAATTCTAGATAACATGATTATATGATGTATACCTTAGTTATGACTCTATTGTTTATTGTATTTAAGCTTACTGGTGTGGCAAAAATTCTGGCAACATGATTTCAGAAAGATGAGTATGGTTATCAAATCATATCTCAACTTGGTTCGCTTCGTTATGACCGAATGAGCAAGAATAAATTCTTATCATCATCCTTCTCCATCTTGATTAATTATGTCCTGTCTACATCCACAGCTAGGATTACAGGTTCTTTAGGACTCTCTAACATGATTGCTTTCATGTTATCTTTTTGGACATAATTATTTTTGTGTTCCATCTTTCCAATGATTTGACTAAACCCTTCTTCGTTAACCTCTTGGGTAATTTTTCTCATCTTTCTCGATAATTGTTGGAAACGCCTTATAGATTGATCCAAGGAAGGTTCGAGAAATTAGATTTTAACCTTGTATTACGGAATCGAGAGTTTTACGGCCAGAGAAATACTGGCGAGACAGGACTTCAGATGACGGCATCATGGTTACATATGTTTCACGGATCTTACTTGAACCATACCATGTGTATTTGATTAATATTTCATGGATTTGGCCAAGATAAGTTCAAGAACCTGTACTATCTGGCATGGCAGCTGTGTACTGCAGCCATCCGTCGTATTACGGAATAAAGAAGTTATTCCAGCCAGACGCACACTGACTTGGCAATAACTTCACGTGACCTAATCGCGAAGGTATATGGTTCTCGAGTTTTACCTCGACTACGTCCTATGCATCTCGTTATCTTCGTACCATTCTTGGATATATTTCGACAAACTTTCCTGTCTTGCTTGACCTTTAACTTGTTTGGACACTGTTATGGATTGCTTGACCCAGTCTGAGGCCTTGTTACCTTCTATTTTAATAGACGACCGAAATAGCCAAATCTAGTTAACTGATTCTATAGTATAACTATAAATGTATTGTGTGATTGTGATAAATACTTTTCCTCGGGATTGGATAGATTAAGCTTATAGGACAAGTATGAGTGACTGACTGTAGTAGACTTAGAAACCCTTAAGAACGATTGTATTGATAGTATGACTTGATGATAGGATATCTAAGATGGAATAATAAGATATTATATTATTGTGACTACGGATTGAAGATCCGAATCCTGTACTTACAAATTGAGGATTTAGCATTTGTACAATTTTGGTTGGTTACTTATAGCTAATTACAAGTGATTAGAGGATAGATCGATATGTGGAATGATATAGAATAATGGGATATAATATTGCGTACGAGATCGGAAAGATATCAGTTAAAACGACAAAGAACAAGGCAAAGACATATGTACATTGGTAATTAATAAATTGGGAGTTTTGAAATCGAGGATTTATTTTCGAAGGAGTTATTAAGTAAAAAGAAGAAGGCTCTACGCCAAGGATAAGTATTGAACGTATAATTTCAAGGAGAAGATGTAGGAAATGGTTGACGACAAATAATGCAAAGGGCCTGTGGATTGATAGAATAAGGATACTTAGGATATGCTAAGGAAATCAAGTATTTACAATTAAGGTTGAAAGTATGGTTGATGATCAAGCATTGTTGGCTTAAAACATACCCAGAGAATGACCTATAGTTTAGGGTATACATAAAGGTTCCATGTTAGTATGGAAGATTCTAAAGGATATATGACGTAGTTTATGATAGAAGGACCCTTGTTGAACCTAAACCCAAAATTTTTTAAAGAGAAACAGAAGAGATGATCACAAGGGTAGCAGATTGAGTATTGTAGCCAGAGCAGCTACATTGTATAGTTTGACCTATTGGATGATTTTAAATTTCGAGGACGAAATTCTTATAAGGTGGGAAGGATGTAAGCCCCCTAAAATTTAGGATTTATTTTAAATTTTCTAACTGAATTATTTTCAATAAATATTTTATTATTTAATTGTTTTGATCATTAATGTTTATTTTCGTTACTTTGACTTCTGGAGCGTCAGGGATGCCAATATATGGAAACTCTCTTTATGGGTTTTGTTGTAGACAAGATTATCTTCGTTTTGATATATCATGTCCCACTTAAATACGTTCCCTTGTGCTCTTTTTGTATCGTACAACTTCGGGTCAATTTAGACCATTTGACCGATTAAATAATTATTAATTGATTTCCCACTTTTATCTTTTGATCATCGTTTGCACGTTGTCGTGACTTTTAATTTAGGAGCACAAGACCAATCGTTTTCTCAGAACCAACTTCTCATTTATGATCTACTCGAGACGCTCTATACCCATGACCTTCATGTCCCACTCAGACACTCTATTTTGTGCTTCATTTGCTTCGCACAACATTCGAGTCAATTTAGGCCAATTAATTATCTACCGTAAAATGTGACCTGACCTCCAATTTAATTTTGGGACCCGACATCGATCCAACCTTTCAACCCAAGTATGGATATGGCCCACATGAAGCCTACTACCCACATGATACTTGTGTCCCATTTATTTGAGTCCCCACATGTTACTTATTTACCCATGATCATAAATACCTATTTAAATTCAATTATTGTACCATGTCCGATTTTGACCCGACCCGGCTCGACCGAACCCGAACCCAAGCTCCATGTTGTCCCCTCATGACTACCCAAATACCCCACATAATTTCTTTTTTTTCTTATTTTAAAATATCTCTATACAAATATATTTCTCTCTCATTCTAATATATATATATATATATATATATATATATATATATATATATATATATATATATATATATATATATACCATTAAAATACCTACACACATACACCTCACCCCCTCTCTATACCAGCACAACACTTTTCCCCCCTCTCTCAATCGACCTCTCTCTCTCTCTCTCTTTCAAATATCTATTTTTATCTCTCTTTCTATTATATATACAACTCACTCTCTCTCTCTTTATTAACACACACACACATATCTCTCTCCCTCACCTCTCCTCTCTCACCCGACCACACAGCAGTACCCCTCCTTCTCTTCTTCTTCAACACAAACACACCATTAACATCACCATCTTCATCACATCACCATTATCACCTTTACTATCATCCTCTTCTTCTTCACTTCAACAATACCACCATCACCATTATCGTCATCCTCACCACCACCATCTCCATAACAAACACCACCATAAACACCACCGCTGCACGTTGCCGTGGCCACCCCCGTTGGCGATCGCCGCCGCCGTCATGTGCGTGCACCAGTACGCAGCAGCGCCAGCCGCGCAGTATCAGCAGCAGCTGCAGCACGCTGCAGCAGCAGCGGCCGGCGGTCGTGCACCGCCGCGCGCCGCCGTGCGCCGTTGTGTGGGTAGAGCCCCCATGACCCCCTTGCCCGGGCGACCTCCGGCGAACTCCCCCATGACCACCGCCGTCTTCCCCTACGCGCCGCGTAGGCTATTTATGCATTTTTTACGAAATTCCGTCGTAACGCGCGAGTTTTGAACTCAGAAATGGCGTTCCGTCGCAGCAACTTCGTACACATTTTTTGAGAGATTCTACCGTTGGATCGGCGAACTCTTTGCTCTGTCACATTATCGGTATATATCTCTTCATTACTCTCAATTTTTTTCCATTAATTTCGTCGTTTGATACATCAAAATCGGCCACCAAGTTGACACTTTAAATTGTACTATTTTTGGACAGTTTTGTGGAGCCGACTTCGTCGACTCGTAACTCCGCCATCGTAGCTCCGTTTGGCGTGCCACTAGTTCTTATGCGTAGCTGGTATAACCCTCTTTCTACCCCTTAAGTTTCATTTTATTGTGAGCATGTTTGGTTGGTCGAATTCGATGCCAAAATTGGCCGTCCGAATTCTTAATTTTACACTTTTAAAATTCTATTTTTGAACCCGGGACTCCGGATTTCAATTTCTAACACCACCAGTAGACTCGTGGCATCGTTATGGCATGATTTCATATAAAGTTTGCTTGATTTGGAGGACATGGGCCCTGACACGCATTTTGGTACAAAGCGGGCCCCACGGTCCGAGTCAACGGGTCACTTTGAGATCGGCTCATCGGAATCCAATTCCGGATATACCGTTGAGTTCGTATCATCATTCTGGACTCGTTGACATATAATTTGCTGAGTTTTGAGGATATTTGCTCCGACAAGCATTTCCGTGAAAATTGGTTCCAAATGTCCGGGTCAACGTGTCATTTTGAGATCGACTCATCGGAATCCAATTTCGGATATACCGTTGAGTTCGTGTTGTCATTCTGGACTCATTGACATGTACTTTGTTAGATTTTGTTGACTTTGGTTTCGGTACGCATTTTCGTGCAAATCGGATACCAATATCCAGGTCAACGGACCATTTTGTGATCGGGTCATCAGAATTCCATTTCGGACATACTGTTAGGTTTGTATCATCATTTTGGATACATGGAAATATAATTTGTTAGGTTTTGTAGACTTCTATTCTGACACATTTTTCGGTATAAAGTGTGTCCAACGACGGACATCATTTTGACCCGAAATTACCATTTTGCTCCTGTGTCCAAATTGGACTTATGTGTAGTCTATCCTAGCTAATTTGACCATTCTAGACGTATTGGTGATATTTATTTTGTCATCCGACGACATCTGTAGATTTTGCTTATCTGTCATCCTTAATTTATAATTTATTATTATTATTATTAGTATATATATTTATATGCTTGGTTTTTGTAAAACTCTAAAGTGATCCTTATGTTTCTAAGGACCCTAAGTGTTGGTTTAGATATAGTGTCATCCAACATTGGACTTTTATGCTAGGTCCCCACTTAGCTAGTGTCTAGCTAGGAGTTGTGTCACACCACTAGTGTAAAATCTTAATCATAACTTAGAGGCTGAGTTTGTATATCATTATTGACAGGACACCGGACTATATCTTCATATTCTTATTCTTGCTTTGCTCGAGGCAAGTACCCCTACAAGCTTATTTACTGCTTATAACAATAAACTATGATTAAATTATGTTAAAATACTGCTTTCTGGATAACTACAAGTCATATTTTCACATGCTTCTTATTGGTTCTCAGGACATATCATGCTTTATACTGCTCTCAGTATCCACCATGCTTTATACTACTCTTAGTATCACTCATATGTTATAAAACCGGTAATAGGGAAACTGTTAGTAGAGTACGTGATCATGCCCCCTTCTCTGTATGTATTTATCGTGCACTGTTACATTCTATATGTAACTTTGTCGTATGTCTGATCCCGCGTTTGTGTATGGATATACACCGATGCCGTTAAATGTACGTATGTGCACTTTAGAAAATTGATATGTACCACTGTACATCCTACTATCTATTGACTGATCACTCACCTGCTACAGTTTTAAACTTTAAAACAAATATATATTGACATGATGAAATGTATCTAAAACTGGATAAATCAAGATATGCCATGATTATGTTCTTTCATATTTTTCCATTACATGATCAGTATTATATGTTTGTAGTACAAGTACTTGCTTCCGTCCTGACAGGATAACGTTGTAGGCATACTTTCGGAAGAAGATTTGCTCTGTGATCTTTTCTATGGACCCACTACAGAGGACCAGACTTTTGCTCCCGAGGAATTCCCCGCAGGAAACCTCGCTTGGTAGTCTTGCTTAGATTCTTTTTGTCTTAGTTATTGAACTGTTTAGACTATATCTTGTAGTCACTGGACTTTGTCTCCAGTTTGATACTTTGGAAGTGTATTATTAAGTCTGTACTTATTTTACTTTCGCTTATAGATGTTGTGTTGTGATGAACCTATTAAATGTGATATTAGAACTGTTAGCAGCTTAGATCTTTATTGTCTATACTTAGAAAAGCTTACTATGCTTTAACCAAGCGTAGGCTGGACATGGCTCGGCCCGACCCAATAATTTGGGTATCGGGTCGTGACATGTTTTTAGTAGCGGCCCATGCAGGTCCAGACTTAAGTATTTGGTTACGTTATTGTACCAAGCATGCCTATAATTATGATCTTAGGACAACTTGATAACACTAGGAATAAACATTTAGAACACCTAGAGGATATCTAGGATTGCAACATAGAAAAACTCATCACAGCATAGGACCGTTAACTATATTTACTCGCTTGCTTGAAATTCAGTGGGTTACAATTTTGACCAGGATAATACCCTTGGAATGACTTCTGAGGATCTCACTCTAATCTTATCTCGAAATCTATTTTCGCTTATTTCCATTTGCTCTTCCTTAATTCGTTGTTGAAATTGATTTCTGATTTTCGTTGTTGACTTTGATCTTGCATCGTGATAAATTTTGTGGATTGAATTGTGATATATTCTGATAAGGTAAATGTCTGCTTTATTTATGGAGTTTAGAATTTATCGCAGCCATATTAGCTGGTATGACAAAAACATAGGGCCTGATTTTGGGTATACTTATCTTAGTTATGGAATTTAGATTTTTTTATAGCCATACCGGTTGGCGTGGCAAGAATTCTAGATAACATGATTATATGATGTATACCTTAGTTATGACTCTATTGTTTATTGTATTTAAGCTTACTGGTGTGGCAAAAATTCTGGCAACATGATTTCAGAAAGATGAGTATGGTTATCAAATCATATCTCAACTTGGTTCGCTTCGTTATGACCGAATGAGCAAGAATAAATTCTTATCATCATCCTTCTCCATCTTGATTAATTATGTCCTGTCTACATCCACAGCTAGGATTACAGGTTCTTTAGGACTCTCTAACATGATTGCTTTCATGTTATCTTTTTGGACATAATTATTTTTGTGTTCCATCTTTCCAATGATTTGACTAAACCCTTCTTCGTTAACCTCTTGGGTAATTTTTCTCATCTTTCTCGATAATTGTTGGAAACGCCTTATAGATTGATCCAAGGAAGGTTCGAGAAATTAGATTTTAACCTTGTATTACGGAATCGAGAGTTTTACGGCCAGAGAAATACTGGCGAGACAGGACTTCAGATGACGGCATCATGGTTACATATGTTTTACGGATCATACTTGAACCATACCATGTGTATTTGATTAATATTTCATGGATTTGGCCAAGATAAGTTCAAGAACCTGTACTATCTGGCATGGCAGCTGTGTACTGCAGCCATCCGTCGTATTACGGAATAAAGAAGTTATTCCAGCCAGACGCACACTGACTTGGCAATAACTTCACGTGACCTAATCGCGGAGGTATATGGTTCTCGAGTTTTACCTCGACTACGTCCTATGCATCTCGTTATCTTCGTACCATTCTTGGATATATTTCGACAAACTTTCCTGTCTTGCTTGACCTTTAACTTGTTTGGACACTGTTATGGATTGCTTGACCCAGTCTGATTGCTTGACCCAGTCTGAGGCCTTGTTACCTTGTTAGCTTATAGATGCTGTGTTGTGATAAACCTATTAAATATGATATTAGAACTGTTAGCAGCTTAGATATTTATTGTCTATACTTAGAACAGCTTACTACACTTTAACCAAGCATAGGCTGGACATGGCTCGGCCCAGCCTAACAATTTGGGTATCGGGTCGTGACATAAGCAGCCGTCGATTTCTCGAGACCCGAAGCAACTGACTGCTGATGTCACGCCTCATCGGTTTACGCGTGAGGCCAAGCCTATAAATAGGTGGCTTGTGAGGAGAGAGAGTCTTCTACTTTTCTGCAAAAGTTTTCTTCTTCCTCAGAACTCTTTTCTTCCTTCTTTTCTTTGTCAGAGAGATGGCTTCCAAGATTCTCCGAGGCGGTGCTGCTAGCCGAGGAAGGGGCCGAGGTAAGGAACCCTTGGAGGTCGACACGGAGGAAGTTCCCGTCGTCAGAGCGACCCACGTCGATGTTCGCCCGAAAGTGCTCGGTGGGTATTCTCTTGCCTTGGTCTTTATTGCAGTGATGTTGGGGTCTCCCAACTGTAGATGAGCCGCCTTATGTGGATGTGCTTAGGCTGACGTGCATAGACTTTTGTCCTGATGATGCGTCGAAGTTCTTTCAGCTGACGTTCAAGGACTTAAATCCTGATGGTGCGCCAAAGCTTTACTTGCTGATGTGCATGGACTTAGGTCCTGATCATGCACCAAAGCTTCACTTGCTGACGCGCATGGATTTAGGTCCTGATGATGCGCCAAAGCTTCACTTGCTGACGTACATGGACTTAGGTCCTGATGATGCGCCAAAGCTTCTCTTCAATTGTACCCGAACTTTTGATCATGTGTATCTTTGTTGGGATTCCTTCCAGGCGCATGGGTTTCAGCCCAGTTGATACGCCAGAGATTCTGATGCAGCTCAGATACTTGTTTTGAGCTTCTGAGTCTTTTTGCTAACTTCTTTTTGACTCTTTCTTAGTATCCATGCCGAAGGTGGAGGCTTTTATGAAGGAATATATACCGCCTCCTCTCGTCAAACAAGAGCCGGTGACCGTTAAGGAGGAGGTGTCACCAAAGGTCAAGGTCAAGGAAGAATCGATGATCATTAAGGAAGAGATTTCTCCCAAGGTTGAGGTTAAGGAGGAGCCACCGTCAGAGAGTAGCAGCATTGGGACTGATCCTCTTTTTCCTGCAGAAGACCTCAACCAGATTGAGCCTTCATATACAAAGTGGCTGAGGTAGTGGTACATGCCTCAACGCAACTACGATCACTGGTTGTGAGGATTCATAGGTTGCTTTGCAATCGCCGTTTTCGAAAATATGAATATTTTGTCTTAGTGTTTCTGAGATCTGGATAGACCTGAAGATGTAGTTTATTTATTTTAAATATCGATGTAATCTTTCGTTTTCTGTTTAGATGAAGAAAATAAAAGAACTTTTTGCTTTGTTCATTTTCTATAATTTTTATGGACCCATTATCTATTGTGCACCTTGGTTTCTGGATGCAGATAATAAGTTACTCACGGAGGAAACCGACACATTCAATCAGAGGTAATATGGACGTGGTGAATATGGGGTAAAAATGGTAGAGTTTTTCTACTCAGAAGTAATATGGACGTAGTAGGAGTGGACTATGTGGATGTTTATAGAACAACTCAGAGGTGATATGGATGTGGATGTTCTATAGTGCAACAACACAAGGATTGTTGTGCACAATGTTTACTCAGAGATAATGTGGACGTGGTAAACATTGTCTTAAGCATGATCTTACACGATGCAGGATCCTGCTTGATGAGGTGTAGAGAGGCAACTCAGAGGTGATGTGGACATGGTTGTTCTTCTACTAGGGATAGGATGCAACAAAACAACTGGGTTCTAGAAGAATATGATTTGTCAAGGGGTGTGAACGTGGTTCGGTCAAGTTCACCAGTCTTCTCTCTGGGGAGAGGCAGTACATTCTCGAGGGAGGTCAAGAATATTACTTCTTCAGGAACTTACCGTTGATGGACATCATAAACAAGCCCTCATTAACTTGGGCGAGACAATAAGCACCGTTTGAGTATACCGTCTCTATGATGAAGGGTCCTTCCCATTTGGGTTCAAACTTTTTCGGTATTTTGTGAGTCATCACATCGGTCTCCTGACTGCCAGAACCAGGTCGCCCACTTTGAAAGTCCTCTGTCGAAATCTTTTTTTGAAAGTCTGTGATATGCGGGCTTGATAAAGTTTGATGAGCTGTTGAGCCAAGAGACATTTTTTGTCTAGCGCTTCCAACTCTTGCAGACGGCGACGTTGATTGTCCTATTTCGTCAACTGATTTGTGATCTCCACTCAGAGTGAGGGGATTTGGATCTCCAGCGGTAGCACTGCTTCGCTTCCGTAAACTATCGAGAATGGTGTATTGTCCGTCGGGGTCCGTACCTTTGTACGATAGGCCCAAAAGCATTCGCTGAGCTTTTTGTCCCAGTCGTGCTTATTAGATGACACGACCTTTTTGAGTAGCTTGACGATGGTCTTATTAAAAGCTTCAGCCAATCCGTTTGCTGCCGGATTGTAAGCGGTTGATGCCATGTTTTGAATACGATTTTTATCGCAGAATCTACTGAACGCGTGGCTGATGAATTACGGGCCATTATCGTGGATAATCTTTTGAGGTAACCCGAAATGGTAGATAACGTGATGCTTGATGACGCTGATCACTCTTGAGCTTTTTACCTCTGTGAGAGGTACTGCTTCCGCCCATTTAGAGAAATAGTCGGTGATTGCCAGGATAAAGCGGTGTTCCCTTGACGAAGGAGGAGCATGATAGGCCCTACTACATCCATGCCCCAGGCTTCAAATGGACAGGAGGCAACCGTCGAGTGTAAAGGCTCTGACGGTCTGTGGATGAAGTCGACGTGGAGCTGACAGGCACAACACTTCTTTGCATACTCGACAGCGTCGGCCATCATGGTGGGCCAGTAATAGCACATGCGTCAAAGTCAGTCCTGTAGCTTAGGACCTGGTTGATGAGCTCCGCACGTTCCGTCAGCTTCTCGAAGAGCTTTAGCGGCTTCTTCATTAGATATACATCGGAGGAGAAGTCCATCGTAGGAGCGCCGGTACATCATTTTGGAGGCCATATCGTAATAGAATCGGAGGGAGCGTCTTCTGACTGAGACTGCCTCCTTCGGGTCTTCGGAAAGGATTTTGTAGACAGCAAAGTCGATGAATGGGAACCTCCAGTCTCTGACGTTGATGCCAGGGTCTACAGCCATGGCATGAGTTGTCCGCATGCATAGATTATTTCTGGGGCAAGCCAAGTCCCGACCTTTCACCGTAACAAAGTGTTGAGTACCGATGGGTGCAGCCAATGAGACTGCAAGGACGGCCAGAGCATCAGCTTCCAAGTTTTGCAGCCGAGGCACATGCTCTATAAAGAATTCTGCGAAGGTTGAGATGATGTCCATCGCCGCTCTGTGATAGGGGATGAGGTCTTCATGGCGGACCTCATACTGTCCCCGAATTTGATTGATGACGAGCTTTGAGTTGCCATAAGATTCGAGGTAGTCCACCCCCAGCTGTCTTGCTAACTGAAGCCCCATGATGAGAGTGTTGTACTCCGCAACATTGTTGGAGCACGGTTATGAAAGAGAATAAGCACGCTGGATGACCAGCTTGTCGAGAGAGATTAAGACCACTCCCACTCCTACAATAATCTGGCCTTTGGGGCCTTTTCTGGAAGCACTGTCGAAGAACATTCGTCAGACTGGGCTTTCTTCGGTAACATTTGCATCTTACACCTCATCGAGGATACCTTCGTAGAGTCTGGATGATTCTGAGATTGGGTGTGCGGCTAGGAAGTCGGCCAATGCTTGGCCCTTGACAGCCTTTTATGGTACGAATACCATGTCATATGGTGTCAATAATATCGTCTACGTAGCCAACTGAGAGTTTAATTTTCCTGGTTTTGTCATGAGAATTCTGAGTGGGTTAACTCGAAAGATGACATAGATCGTTTGTCCCGAGACATAGTGGCGAGTCTTCTGGATGGTAAACACCAAGGCTAGACACTCTTTTTCCATAGGGTTGTAGAAGTGTTCGGCCCTAACTATTGTCCTGCTGAGGTAGTAAATGGCCTGCTCATACCCTGCTTCGTTGTTCTAGGCCAGCAAAGCACTAAGGGAATGGTCCATTGCTCGGACATAAAGCAAGAATGGTTTGTTTGCGACGGGTGCCACTAGGACTGGGGGACTTGTTAGATAAGCTATGATATCGTCGAAAGCTTTCTGACATTCTTCTGTCCAGACATAAGACACTCCCTTCTTTATAAGCTTGGTGAAGGATTGACATTTTTCGGAAAGGTTCGCGATAAACCTTAGAATGTAGGCGAGTCGCCCTTGTAGGCCTCAAAGTTCTCTAAGGTTCTTCGGAGGGTCCATGTGAAGGATGGCTTTAGTCTTCTCGGGGTCGACATGAATGCCTTTCGCAGTGATGATGAAGCCCAAGAATTTTCCACTAGAAACCCCATGGAAGGATTTAGCAGGGTTCATTTTAAGCTGATGCGCCCTCATAAGGTCGAAGACTGTCTTCAGGTCTCGTAGGTGATCACCCTTAAGATGGCTCTTGACGGCGATATCATCAACATAGCATTCGACTGTCTTACAAAGGTGCTGATGGAAGATGATGCTCATAGCTCGTTGGTATGTGGCACCAGCATTCTTCAAGCCAAAGGGCATTACTGTGTAGCAGTAAACCCCCTTTGGTGTTCTGAATGACGTGTGTTTCTCTTCGTATAGGAACATCTTGATCTGATTGTAGCCTGAGTAGCCGTCCATGAAGGACATACGCTCGAAGCCACATGTGTTGTCAATCATTATGTCAGTGATCAGGAGTAGGAACTCATCCTTCGGACATGCAGAGTTGAGATCCCAAAAATTGATACAGACTCGGATCTTCTCGTTCTTCTTGGTGACGGAGACGATGTTGGCTACCCAGTCGGGGTATTGCTCTTCACGAATGAACCCGCTGTCCAAGAGCTTGTCGATCTCTTTGTCGATGGCGTCTATGATGTTAGGATGGAAGCACCGTTGTTGCTGCTTAACGGGCTTAACGTCAGATAAGATGTTATGCTTGTGCATTACGACTTATAGGTCGAGTCCCGGCATGTCTTCGTAGCTCCAGGCGAAGACGTCGATATATTCTTTGACCAGGTGGATCAAGGATTCTCGGGCCTCCCCCACCAAGCTCTTGCTGATGAAGATAGTGTAGGACCGTTGAACACCTCTAGAGGGGGGTAAATAGAGTAAGTGCAAATGCATCGAAAAATAATCACCAACTTAAAAATAAAAGCAGATAACTATGGCAGTGAATAAGAGACAGTAAATAAATATAACAAGAGATAGAAAGATCAAACTCAGTGACACAGCGATGTATACTGGTATCCTTCTGAGAAGACTAATCCAGTTTCGAGTACTCTTGCTCGATGTTAATCTACTAAGGCACAAGCTAAGTGAGAGCTTGCAGTCTCTTACAACACCGTACTTGGTGACAAGTGCACGACCGACTTCACAATATCGTGCTTGGCGACGAGCGTACGACCTGCTCTACAACAGAGATAGTTTCTGAACTTTGAACAACCTCTTTACAACTCTTGAGAACCAAAAGACTCTAGATCGAATAGATATTACTGGATTTTGGCTAAGAGAAGTGTAGGTATGATATGAAAGCTTTTGATCGGATGAAAACACTTATTAAAGAGAGAAGAGAAGATGAATTGAATGAGTAATTTAGAATGAGAAATTTTTTTTTATTTATAGGTGTTTTCGAGGACCGAACTCGGGCAGAATTCGGGCAGAGTTCTGATGCAAAGATTTCGCAAATAAACGTTGTATGCCGATTTGGAGGCAACAAATATTTAAATTCAAACTGACCGAACTCGGTCAGAGTTCGGACCAAACTCGGTCCGAATTTGGCTTGAGTTCTGTCTCAGTAAAAATGTAAAACATTTGTCAGATTTGTTGCAGAAGGTGAATGATATTTTTGGTAGGTAGACTTTGGATGGGTAGGCTGTATAGGAAAGTGGACTATGATTAACCTAAGCCAGTAGTATCCAGTCGATCTTACAATTTATATCCTAGACTCAATAAAGATAAAATACATAATAAATTATAAAATGACTCGGACTAGATTCCAATAAAAATGAGCTTCTGAACGATGATTCACACGTTGCTGATGTAGTAGTACGCTTTTTGATATTGATTTTACTAGACCTGAAATGATTAGCAGCAGTTCGTATATTTTATGTATTGACTTAAGTTAGTGTCGATTATTAAAATCGGGTGTGACCAAGGAATGGGCCAACAATCTCTCCCATTTTGATAATTAACAAACTTGAGTCTATACCAAAATATATCTAAATAGAACAAAATAAAAATACCTGAGAAAGAATAAATGAAGGTGGTGTTCATTCTTTTATCTTTGATTTTTGATTTTTGGTATCGCTCTGTCTCCCCCTTTGTCAATGAAGAAAATGGTTTTGGCTCTCCCGTAATGTGTGAAGCCAACAATGTTCATCAAAAAGACAAAGTAATACTAGAGAGATAACCACAGATAACAAAATTACCATAAATAACAAATGTATATTAAAATAACTAAAAGTAAAATACTGAAATGTCATATAAAGTTAAAGATACAACCAGCATAAACGGCTAATAAATGTCTAACTGTAAAGGTTAGACATAAAAAAAACTACATAAGATCATCATCTATCAGACTACATCCAAAATACACTAACTCAAGTCCTCATCACATCGGCGCGTCGTCACTTCCAGGAGCATCCGGTAGAAATATGCAGCAGTAGGATCAAAGTAAGAAAATGTTGTCTCATCATCGAACCTGGGTCTAGGGAAGCTGGGGTGATGAAGCATGGTAACTGGATGTATGGGGTCATGAGAGAGAGACCAGTGAATATCAGTAATGCTGTTCCGCAACACCTGAGCCTGAGTGATATGGCAGAACTCAGAATCAAGATAGCCTTGACGTCGTTGCGCTGAGAGGGCAACAAAATCATCAAAGCGCTGATAGAAGTCAGGATCAAAACCCGGAGTAGGGGCTGGAGCAGCAGCAGCAGGAGGAGCCTCAGGATCATCATGGTGAACATGCTCAGCACTAGGAGGCAAAGGAGGAGTAAGATATAACCTAGACCTACTGATTTCAATGGCAGTAGAGGAGTAAGGACAGGTTTGAAGATCGATTTCAAATCTCCTAAAGATCGAAGCCAAATGCATAGGGTAGACAAGGTTGCGTCCTACATTTCTGCAGTTAAGCATCCATGCCATAACAGTCTTTGGAATAGAAAATGGAATACCAAAGTGAATATGGTACATGGCTGATAATTCCAGGAAGGTAATCTCATCAGAAGATCCCTTTTTTGGAAGAAGAACAGTGAATATAAACATATGGAGTTCATAGAAGTTTTGATTTAGATGTTTGGAATAAACTCTCCTAGGAACAGGTTTAGGATGACACAAAAGTTCTTTGAAGGAATCAAAGGTGACACCTTCAGGGAATTGAATATGATGAATATCTACTAAAACCTCACCTACATCAGGAACATGAAAATATTCACTGATATCTGTGTCATTAAACTCTAATTCCTGCCCAACAATACATAAATAGAAGTTGTCGTTATCTTATACTTGCAGATTGTAGTAAAACATACAGACAACATTATCATAAATATTCTTACCAACTTCGAAAAAATCACGAAAGCCGAGATGGTTGAAAGTGAGACCATACTCAAAAAAGATGTTAAAGTTAACACGTGCCCCAGCACAAATTTTACGACCTAAAAAAGGGTAAAACCAAAGGTCGAAAAATTTCCTATCGGGAAATAGACCGGAGTCGTAATCATCAGAGCCAATAGGTCGAGGTGGACTAAAGACATTTGTGGGAACATAGTCAGAGGAGGACGATCCTGCTTGAGAGGAATCAACCTTTCTCTTTTGATGCTTAGGTGCCATGGATGAGAAGGAAAGGAAGTAGAATACCTTGATGAAAATAAAGAAGATGGCGGAGAGGACGGCCCACTAGACTCCGAAAAAACTCGAAAGGAAGAAGGAAGAGAAGCTCTATAGAGTTCTTGTGGGTAATTCTCGGTAGAAAGATGAAGAAAAATGAAAGAAAGAGGAAGAATTTATAGAGCTAGGGCCGACTGTTTGGTTCTAGAATTTCGTACAGCGCCGACCGAACTCGGTCCGAACTCTGTCAGAGTTCGGTCCGAGTTCGGCTGCTTGTATTTCTAATGTCATAAATGTAGTATTGTTTAAAATTTGAATCGATAACTGTTACACTCCTTCATTTAGTAAGTTTTATTACTTTGGGTTAGCTGTAGGGGTCGTATCCCAGCTAGCGATAGTCCGAAGACTAGTACACCGTGTCGCTTCAGGCTATTTACACCTGTATGACAGAAGGACCCTTTCGGCTTGTACCCACAATAATTTTTGTTAAAAATTACAAAGTTGTGACTTATAAAATAAATTTAATAAATATACTACATTATGAATCTGAAAATTTAAGTATGCCGAGCTCTCGCTACATAACGTTTTTCAGTCAGTGGTTTTATGAAAATGTCTGCTAGTTGATGATCTGTGTCAATAAATTCTAAACAGATGTCCCCGTGTTGTTGGTGATCACGTAAAAAGTGATGACGAATTTCAATGTACTTTGTGCATGAGTGACATACAGGGTTCTTAGTCAAGTTGATAGTGCTAGTGTTATCACCGTAAATAGAAATCTTAGTGTAGTACATATTGTAGACTTCTAGGGTTTGCTTCATCTACAAAATTTGAGCCTACTTTTCATCCTATAAAATCTGCATCCGAATAACTTACCAGGTCAAAGGATTTGGTTTTAGGATACCTTAAGCCGTCTGTAGAAGTTTCCTAAAGGATCAAAAGATACGCTTAACGGCACTTAGGTGTGATTCCTTAGGATTTGCCTGGTATCGTGCACAAATGCAAACACTGAACATAATATCAGGACGACTAGCAGTTAAATATAATAAGCTACCAATCATACCTCGATACTTATGCTGGTCGACAGGTTTGCCACTTTCATCAGTGTCAAGCTTTGTAGAAGTAGCCATTGGAGTTCCAATAAGCTTTATATTTTCGAAGTCATACTTTTTTATTATGTCCTTCGTATATTTGGCTTGATTGATGAATATTTCCTTTGAGTGTTGTTTGATCTGGAGCCCTAGGTAGAAGTTCAGCTCTCCCATCATACTCATCTCAAATTCACTCTGCATACACTTAGCAAACTTTTGACAAAATTTTTCATTAGTAGAACCAAATATGATGTCATCAACGTATATTTGCACAAAGAGAATATCATCATCTAAAGATTTGATAAACAAAGTTGTATCAACTCTTCCTTTTGAAAAACCATTATCAAGTAAGAAGGCACTTAGGCATTCATACCAAGCACGAGGTGCCTGTTTGAGTCCATAGAATGCTTTATTAAGCTTGAAAACGTGATCAGGTTTTTGAAAATCTTCAAAGCCAGGGGGTTGTTTCGCATAGACTTCCTCTTTTAGAAATTCGTTTAAAAATGAACTCTTCACGTCCATTTGAAATAATTTAAAATCATTAAAATATGCAAATGCACAAAACATGCGGATAGCTTCTAGTCTAGCAACAGGAGCATATGTCTCGTCATAATCAATACCTTCTTCTTGATTATAACCTTGTGCCACTAGACGTGATTTATTGCATAAAACTTGTGTAACATCCACTTTTCTAAAAGGAGGGTAATTTTAATTTTTTTAATTATAATCATTTAATAATGATATTTAAACTATGTTATAATTTTTGGTGATTTTTAGTCAATTTAAAACTATTTAAATCAATGACTTGTGATTTTGATGTTTTGCTAGTGTAACCCTAGAGACTGCATGACCGAGAAACTAACCTTGACCACGGGGACCTAACCATGTGATTAGGATGACTAATTGTAACATTTTAGCCTAAGGGTATTTTGGTCATTTTTATAATTTTGTGAAATTGTAAATTATATTAATTAAATATGTGCTAGTTAACTATTTAAGACTTGACCTAGAATCTTAGCCTAATCTAGATTAGCCTTGAGTTAGAATCTTGATTAGGATATCCGAACAAGTTACAAGATTAACAATATCTAAATATTTCTAAGTATGATATTTTCTCCTTAGGATACTTGTAAAAAGAAAGCCTTAGGACTAAATTGAACTAATAGGAGCACTTGAAATTGGGTGGAGAAGCCTTAGCCACACATCTAGCTATTGCCAAACCATAATTCCCTTATTTTGGCCAGCCATACAAGCCCTCCCCCCTCCTATAAGTATCACACTTAAGAGCCCTTGCCTCTTTTTAAATACCTACAAAGAACCCTAACTCGTTCTTCCCCAAATTCTCCCACTTTATCCAAATTGATCCCAAATTGAGGCTACTCTCTTGCATTAGGATTCATTTCAGAAGTGGAGGCTAGTGGGGGCTTGCTTGCAAGAAGTGGAGCTCAATTGGACATCGCTTGAGGAGGAAACTTTTTATTTCGGAGCCCTTTACATTGATTTTAAACTCTCAATAGGTAAAACCCTACAAAACCTAATGAATTCCTGATTTCTTTACATAAATGCATCCATTTAGGATTTCCCTAGGTGTAGCCCAAGTTTGGTAGGAATTCGTGTCCATTTCGTGTCCGTATCGGATACGTATCGGTATTTTTGAATAAGTGTTTGATAAAATGCCTAAACCAATATTTTATTTATATTTTTCAAAACTAATTTCACGAATGTATAGCCCTATATGTGTGTTATTGATTTCCTATGCACTGAGCACAAGTTTGTATCATTTTCGTATCGAAAATCGACACAGACACGTTGCACGATATACTACGCACATGCCCTGCAGCACGACACTGAGTTCTACCTACACAGGACATGTGGACACGAGAATTTTAAGGTAGATGTTGGGGCAATGTCTGACATTAACCTCCTAAAGTTTCAGGACACCCCGTATCATTTCGGACACGAAAATCCGGCCGCACTGGTCTTACACTGCTGCACCCGCGCGAATAGGGCTCACTGACACGGGCTTCATGTCCTGTCCTGACATAACTTGGACACGAATCAGGGACTTAAAACCCTAGCCCTATACCCCTCTACGTGTGTGCATGAGCTCGTGGGTATTCGTACCCTGTGTTGTGTGCAATCGTGCACGACATGGCCGTACGAGGCGGCCTTCCACTGCTATGTCTGATACACTGTAATTTCTCTTGTGTCCACTGTATGGACACGTGGATACCCTCCACATGTGCACACACATGTGGGACACTACTGTATACGTGTTTCCCTAATTTATTTAGATTTTTCTATGCTATTTGATCTCGGGTTTCATTGTTACTGATACTGACAGTTTAGTTTGGGTTAATGTTTAAAAATGAGTTTTTAAATGTTTAATAAATAAAATTAAATGATAATTCAAACAGTGATGTAATGTGAATACTGGGATTTATATGAGGTTTATGTTTTGAGGATGTTACATTCATAGCTAGCTAGATGTTGAGTTCAATTTCATAACTGAACATGTTAAAAACTGAAACATGTTAATGAATATAACTGAGATTAACTAACGTTTTAAAGTAGATGTATAACTGAAACTAAGGTAATGTTTGTAACTTAGTTTATTGATTATATAAACTGAACCATACACCACTGTCTACACATCAAACACACACATACACACTCATTTATATCTCTATCTATATATATTTACATGTTACATATATGTATGTACTATATTGAGTTAATAATACAAAACCTGAGATTTGGGGAAACTTGAAAACTGAGATGAACAGTTGGTCTCAGTCCAACAGCCCTTCTCTTCCCATGTTCAACCCCCACGCACATTGCTACACTACACTATACCATGCTTCAATGCATACCCACACATACAAACTGCCATGTATACACACTTGACACCCTTGCTAAGTATACTTGACACTTATCACACCTACACACTATGTTCATACATTTTTCTATGACACCATTACATATTCACATAACCCCCTCTCTATCTCTAATATATGTATATATGTATATGTATATATATATACATGATATTGATGATACAATATACAATGCATCTATATATATATATATATATATATATATATATATATATATATATATATATATATATATATATATATATATATATAATGTGAATACATGATATGTGATGATAATATGAATATGCATATATGTATATCTATAGTGGTACTTGTATTATAGGCAATAGCCTATAGGTTTTATATATATATATATAGTTTTTATGTATATACTTGTGTGTGTCATTTTTGGCTTGTGTTTGTGGCTATCCGAGATTGCTAGACTAGGCTTGGTTAGGCCTAGTTAGACTTGTTAGACTAGCTTGGACCTAGCTTGAATAGAGTTTGACTTAGTTGACTAAAATTGACTTAGTTGATCAAACCCTAAAGTTGACCATTAACCAAATTGACCCTTGATAGCCTAAGTTTGACCAGTTGACCAAGATAGCCTTGTTGTTGACCTAGTTTGACTAGATGTTAACTTGGTTTGACCCAGAGTTGACCAAGAGTTAACTTTGACCTAGATTGACCTAGAAATCATGTAGATGCATTGTATACTTCATTTATAACCCCTTGTATACATTATGACTTGTGTTGCTCTAAATAGGACTCATATACCTCGTTTCGGACAGTGTATTCTCACAGACATTCAGATCGCATGCGAGTACATTCTCTGATCGTTTTATACTTGTCACGATTTATATTCTTGTTCTAGATTACTTTACTGGATGCTGACAGTTGTTATCAAGAATTAGTACTATATGGATCTTTCATGCGATGTTATCCCCTTATAGGATACATCGGGTATTTCGTATTCGTGTACTTTATCATGGACATCGTGTACTCCTTGTGTTTGTGTTATTCATGTACAAATCGTGTGAAATTGTATACTCTCATGTGACCACATGATCATCTTGTACAACTATACTTCGTGTGCAATAACATAACTTGACTGGATCCTTGTGTATTGATTGGAGAGGGTGAGTAGGAAATGGTTATGCGATCAAATTCCCTATTGTATAAAATATTGTATATGTCAATTGTACCCTCATGTATAATGGAGTCCCATTTTATTGTATAACCTAACCTGTTTACATAATCATATTGTGCTCTAAATCACTAGTCACTTACAGTTCTTACTTATCATGTATATATTTCTAGTTTAAAAATATCTCTCATTTTTATGTACATCTTCTTACAGTTCATGTTTCTTACTCTTTTCCATGCTTTATATTTTCTGCCATGATATGAACTGCGTGAGATGTACTGTGTGCGCTCGCTCCTGTCCTGACTGGACCTGTTAAAAATATTCTAGATGATACCGAGGACTTCTACCCAACCTACTATGGAGCCCATCCAGACGACACCTGTGAGTTGAACCCACAGGAGGATCCAGCTCTAGCTGAGGACGTCATCCCTACTGCTTAGACTAGATTAGCTACGCTTTATCTTATTTTCTTTATGTCACTTGTATTGACTTTAGAGTTGTATTATTTTCTGGATGTTTGTGATGTTGTGTCGTTTAGACACTTAGACTTTCCTTATGTTGTATGTTCTCTTTGAGATTTCATATTTATAAAATCGTGTTATTTTTATCTCTAGAATTGTGATTGAGTTGTACCTTATGTGGTGTCATGACCCGCACCCTAGAGTAAGGGTATGAGAAGTGGGTACGTCCAGCCTACGCCGCAGTGTCAGCGGTAGAACGCTGTCCTAGGTCAATTATCTAACAATATAAGGTATCTATACAGTATATACACTCCGAATGGAGGTGACATAACAGAATACAGTCTCAATCACTTTAAGTGAAATACAATAAGATAGATAGATATGAAATAAAATCTACCAAAATACAAACGGATTGAAGTCTAAGTGTCTAAGATATCACAAAACCAGAAATATCTCAAATCACAAATACAGTAATCCATAGAGAAAATACAACTGAAAATGACTAATCTAAACTAATGGTGTCTCATCCACTGCTAGTGGATCCTGCTAGAGATCCAGGTCACAGCAATCCTCTAGGGTAGTCCCATGGTAAGTGGTACATGGTTCCTTATCATCCTCTGTAAAATTTTTAATAGGTCCAGTCAGGACATGAGCAAGCACAATATATCTCATGCAAATCATAACAGGTTACGAAATATAAACATGCTAGAGAGTAAGATACATGAACTGTAAGAAAATGTACACGAAAATAAGAGAGATATTTGTAAACTGGAAATATATACATGATAAGTAAGAACTGTAAGTGACTAGTGATTCAGAGCACAAGATGGTTATATAAATGGCACGATGTTGTACACGAGTAATCTACAGAGGTTGAACACGAGTAATCTATAAGATTGAATACATAACCACTTCTACTCCCCCGTCCCCAATCAATACACAAGGATCCAGTCAAGTTATGTTATTACACACGATGAGGAATGTACACGAAGATCATGTGAGCACATGAGAGTACACGATTTCACATGATTTATACACGAATGTTACGAATACAAGGAGTACACGATGCTCACGATAAAGTACACGAATATGAAATACCCGATGTACCCGCTAAGGGAATAACATCGCACGACAAGATCCATATAGTACTAATTCGTGTTACCAACGTGTTAGCATCAAGTAAAGTAATCTAAAGTAGGAAATATAATTCTAAATAAGATATAAAATTATCAGAGAATGTACTAGCCTGATAACCTGAACAACTGATAGGTATAGAGGTCCAAACTGATGCCACAAAGTCCTATTTAGAGCAACACAGGTTACAAGGTGTTCAAGTTGTAATAAATAAAATGTACAATGCATCTGCATGCTGTCTAGGTCAAACTAGACTAAAGTCAATACTTGGTCAACTCTAGTCAACCATACTAGTCAAACTAGGTCAACTAGGTTAAGTCCTAGCCCAAACAAGTCTAACAAGTCTCACTAGGCCTAACCAAGCCTAGACTAGCACTCACACAATCACAAGGCAATGTGAACCACAACAATGCATAATATAAAATAGATACTATATATAAATACATACCTTCATACATACATGCATATCTACATTACATACATATATATATATAGGTATATGTTACATCATACATATTTACATAGTTACATAGAAATATACATTCATGCACGTTTACATACATACTTTTATACATTATATATGTTAACATTCGTTACAATGCATTATATTTTACTTATACCTTTGATTGATTGATTCATTCATATATGACATTCATTCATGCATTTATACATTCATTTATTCATGTTATCACTATATACATACTTGATTCATGTATCCACACATACATACATGGATACACAATATACATGTATACATTCATACATGCTTACGTTGTATACATGTATACATACATATCATGTATACATACATACATTGCATACATGTCTACATACATATCATATATGCCTTCCATAGTAAACCATAATGATGGAAGAGAGGATCGGTGTCCTTCTGGGACCGCCAATCCTTACATACGACAGGGCCGGTAAAGAACTCCCCGAGGTTCACTTCGGGATCAGCCTCACTTCGATTATTCAATACTCGTTTCTTTCAGAACCTTTTTTTTTCCCAGAATGAATTCGCCCGACCACGACGAATCCTGCCCTCCTGTCTTTCTTTCTCATTGGACCACTGGCTGAGCGCACAATGTATCACCGGCAGATGACGAGTTGGTTAGAGTACTTCAGATGGTATGTCGAAGTTCAAAATGATCCCGAACTCTAGGTTGGGGGGTAGGTCCGGGAGGGGATGCATATTTGCATTCATTCATGCATCTATACATACATACATAGATGCATACATACATATTTGAATACATTATATACTTGCATACATTATATTCATATATGCATACTCTACATTATATTACATTCCTTCATGCAAACATGCATACATATAATATATGCATACAAACTCATATATTTAACTCAAAATATATGTGAATGCATACATTACATTACCTTAACACCTATATATATATCATTCATTCATATCCCATATGCATGCATACTTCAGTTCAGGCATTATATCCATTCATATATCATTAAGTTGCATACATATACTTATTTTTATTACATACATGTCATTCATGCATATTACATACTTACATGTATCTGTACATTATATACATTGTATACAATATATAAAAATAGAAGAGAAAAAAAGGGAAAAAACTGAAATGGAAAAGGAAGGAAAAATATAAGAAAAAGGAAAAACAGTGGAAATATACATGCTTGCATCATATATTCTAAATTACCATACATGCTATCATTATATATTGTATTACATTATGTATATATTATGAATTCATATCTATCATTACATGTATACCTTGCATTCATATCTAGCATTTATTATATACTTTCATGCATACATTGTATATCATTCTTTCATTCATGCATTTATGTATTGCTTACATACATTACATTGATTGCATTCCTACATGCTTGCATTCAGCCATATATATACATTAATGTAAAGAGGATACATATCATATATATATATATCATTTCATTCATCTAACATATCATGCATTACATACTTTATATTTATTTAATATCCATACTACATAGGCTCATAGGTTACACAAAATGTCTATATCGTATAGTCACTCTTCTACTTAAAACCAATACTATACCAATTGGGCCTTTAATAAATTCTAGAATTAAAGTATGCATAGTCCTTCGTGTTAGCTTTTCGAAACTTCAAACGGATCACATTTTCGTGTCCGAAAGCTCCCGGAATCGCGAAAACACCAAAACGCGTTTGTCTTTCAGACAGCTGACACTCAAATAATTTTACAAAAAATTCCAGAAAGATTTTGGCTTATTAAATTATATATTTGGAAAGCTAACTTCGATATGGTTCTTTTATAAAAATGAAAGATTAAACGGAGTTCTAAGCTAAAAGTTATGACATTTCTAAGTTGCTTTGGTTAATAAAAACGTGGATGAATATTATGACGAATTTGAGTAGTTTTGGACAAAAGAAACACATGTAGGCCAAGATACTTGGATACCAACATAGGTATCCAAATGAAACTCATTCTAACCATCCTAATTAAGATCAATCCACTCTCTAACCATTCTAAAACTGAATTTAAATATCTATTTAAACTATTATCATACATACATACACATGTGGTGTCCTAATTTAGGATCTATCAAGTAGGACACAAGACACATATCTAAAATCCTCAAGAGAATCCAAATGGCCTCAAATTTGTATCTAAAGGGGACACATGCATGAGGATGGATCCTATGAATTCAAAACTAATTTATATGCAAAGAAAATAGATTTAGAGGATGGGTTTTACCTATTGGGAGTGGAATCCCAATGAAATCCTTTAGGACACGGCTCCGATACGAAGATCCTCTCAAAGTGGACACTCCTCCTTGCACTTCTCTTTCAATCCTTGGTAGCACCCTTCCCTTGGAGAATAGGAATGATTGAGGGAAGATTTGGTGAAGGAATAATTTGATTTGAAGATCAAATCAAAGGGAAGGCTCTCTAAAATTAGGGAAGAACAAAAGGAAAATAAAAGAGGCAAGATTGTAATGAATGAAATGAATCATTCTCCCCTAAAGGTGGCTGCCATAAAGAGTCCATTAGGGCTAATGGGAAATGTCCTAATTGCCCCTCTCTAGTATCACGCCCCAGAACCAGAATGCTGGAGAGCGGGGGCAGACATAGCCAGCTACGTATATTAAAGTGCTACCCACTTCGCTATACGGTCACGGCTGTCTAGATACATGAGGGTTTAACTACAAGCCAATAGTCCCTTAGGGTCATGAACAAGCCTAGTGTCTCAATCACAAGCAAGTAAATAAATGTTATAAGATGTAAGATTATCAAATATACAATAGTAAGGCGTCCCAAACATTACATATTCAGCTGATCATGAAGCTAGTCATTACAAAATGTGAGGACTAGCAAGAGTTTAGTTATACATGATCAACCCTAGGATTTGTCAATCATGTTACAGCCTATAGGCAGACATTAAGTAAAGGTGCTATCGAGCTAAACATGTGCTCGTCGCCTAAACGCCACAAAAGAATATTTTTACAATAAAGTGGAAGAGCCAAAAATAATCCACTCGTTACCCTGGTTACGCCTGGTGGTCACCATCGGGCTGGAAAGTCGGTAGATCCTCTGGAGCTGCTCCGAAATCTGGCCATACTGGAAATGTTTCATTTAAGTATCTTCAAATAAAATTGATTTATACTTTGGAGGGAAATTTATTTAATAGCAGGATTTAAAAAAAATTCAAATGTTAGTTGTAAGAAACAATTGTGGTTCCCATTCTTTCTAAACCATTTGTAAACTTTAATATTTTTTTATTTATTAAATTTTGTATGATAATGCGAATAGTTAAAAGGGGGACGATTTTTCTGCATAAAGGCCATTTTGCGGGGGGGGTGTTTTTGTAAGAATGTTGATTAAAATGCAGTGGAGAGAGAAAGAGCAACATCTTATTTCTTCTTTCCTTTCGAGCTGAGGGGCTCTCGTTCCCATCTTTCCACCCCCAAATCACTGGAAACCAACCCTAACCCTAATTTCTTCCGAAGCACGACGACCATGGCAGTGGAGTCTTCGTTCGAGGAGTGGCGACGACGGTGAGACATCTCTTTCCGGTCAACGACGACAACAGAGCACCTAGCCCAGAGGCGGTGGCGACAGTCGGCGAGCGGCGACGATTTACATCAGCGGCTCTCACCTCGATGGCGAGATTCCATGGCGGCGACCAACTCTGCGAGGACAACGATGACAACGAGGTTCCTTCTCCAACGGTTGGGGATCATAATTTCCATTATCGATCGTGGTGAGTAGATTCAATATCTTTCCTTTTGACAAGAATCGATCGGCCAAACATTCCCTGCTTATGTGTTCTCGTGTTCATAATCCAGAGTAGAAGAGAGAAATCAATCTAAGTTCATTGGAGTTTCGTCGATCTCTTCGTTGAGCGATCGGAGAAATCACGGTGGGTTGAATCGATTCTCATCCGATACTTTGATTTGTGATTCCGATTTGTGTTCATTAAATTCTCAATTTGTTTTCAGAATCAGGATCAATTTAAACGAGAAGTTGAGCCATCAGTTGTTAGATCAGTAAACTTGAATAGGTGAGTTCTCTAGTTCGTTCAGTATTTCACTGGCAGATCTCTCTTTTGAAATTCTTTGAGCAAATTCGAAATCTCTGAATCCTTTTGGTTCCTAAGTTTTGTGTGCTTATAACAATTTTGGATTCATTCTCATATTATTTCGATCACACAGAACAGAGGAAACATGGTTGTTTATATGTTTTGTTTTGTGCACCAACCAATTATTTAAATGATAGTCCCAGGTTGGAATTAGGATCAGACGTAATTTTGTGTCCAGATCTGTGGAGGAGTTCGGACTCGTCTCAGGTAACTCATTTGATACTGGTCCTTGTTTGGTGTCAATCTTGCTGTATCCGTGTCCAGCTGTAGAGTAACGATTGCATTCAATGTTAACTAGCCTTGTGCACTAAATTTTAGTTGCTGATATCAGTATCAGAGTTTTCCTTTGTTGTGATGTTGTGATATTGGTCTCATGCCTCCTTCTTTTAGATTCTGGAAATTGATTCACTACTTTTTGAGTTGTAGCTATACTAAGTTATTTTACCATTGCTAAATATTTATAGCTGAGTTAGGATTGCGCTTATTATTATTCACTATGAAGTTTTGGTCATGAATTAGAAATATGGAATTTGGATTTAATAAATAGAATGGACTATTGCTGCAATAGAAAAAGGAGAGAATCTATTAGTTTGATAATGACAATTGATTGAGTATCAGTATTTCAGTTTGGGGTATTGGGTGAAATTATTTTTAGCATAGATGTAGTCCAAAGCTTGCCTGAACAACTGATAGTTGGTGATGAGATGAAACCCATCATTTGATTTAGTTGAATGTATATTGGCCTATTGAGTGCCGACCTTGAAGTATCTTACTTCACAGTTAGTTAAACCTTCAATTTGGGTGGATGTTGATTGTTAGTGCCATTCCTTAGATAAATAATCATGGGCATATCAGTGAATATATATGAATGTAACCTATGGACTGACAAATGTGTACAGGACATATGGTTGTGGATGTTTGCTGCTAAGGTAGTTGATACCATTGGTTAGTAGCAACTGATTTTCAACTTGAGAACTAGGTAGGGTGACTGATTCATTAGTTAGAACTGAGAGTTGGAGTTAGACTGATTTGGTACCATGTCCTGCTTGGAATGGACTGCCCCATGTCCTGTTGAGGACTGGTTGCATCAGCCAACTTTAGGACTAACTGAACATTAAGTCCTATAACTCTAATATCCTGTCCCATGTCCTGTGTTAAACTGAATTGCAATTTCCTAATCTTTACTGCATAGTTGTATAATGGAAAGTTTAATTCTCCTTATTGACTATGGATAACTGATTTGGATAAACTCCTATTGGACAGAATATGAGGAATTCCTATTTATCACTAGTTAGGATTACCTTAGCTGATGTGAGTATATCTATATTGGCCTTGGCTTTTTATGGTCAAAAGAACTTGGTTAGGAATAACTTAGAGGAGTGGAAATGTTGTTCTATTAGTTTGTAGTCAAATATAAATTATAAACTTTAGTATGATTGTTTAAGATATTGTTTTTTGCCATGAAATATAAAAGAACAGAATAATTATCGGAGGACTGGACTTTTACTTCACAATACAAACTTCGCTTGTACAAAGAAAGCCTAGGGACGAAAGCCTAGGTACAATAATCTAAGTACAATTGTTTATTTTAGATTCTGGGGGGTGACGATAGAGGCTCGGAAAAGCGACGGCAGCTCTGCCTTACTCCTTGGACGATCGGATGCAGCCTTGACTCCGGGGAAGAACTGCTTGGCGTTGAGGAAATGCTCTCTTTTCTTTCTCTGTATGTCTCTCTCTCTGTGTGTGTGTCTCTCTGTGCAAGGGAATTGCACCTTGCTATTTATAGGAATGGGATCGTCATTAGGGTTTGCAATGATTGTCCCTTCTTAAAGTGGCGGCGGCCTGTTGATTGATCAATCTGGGCCATTAGTCTTGAGTGTGATGAATCTGGGCCATTTAATGTAGATTGCGCCAAATCCTATCAATAATTAATGCTGATTGTAATAAATCTCCATCATGATGATTCGCTGATATCTGCAAATTTGAATGAATAAATTTAATTCATTCTTCCGCCACGTGTCCCGAATTATTGGGATTTGACCCAATCTTTGGTTGCAGTAAATCTGATTTATTGAGATTGATTGGCGTTATGACACGTGTCCTGCCACGTGGCTAAGCCACTGAGGAAATCTGAGCCACATGAGTATTGAGCCGCATAAGGTTGGCTACGTGTCCAGGCTGATTGGGGAGTGGCCCCTGATTATTTAAATCGCATAATAATGATCTGGGCCGCATGAGCGTAGGTGGCCGCATGATAGGTAGCTTCTTCGTGAACCGCATGGAGATAGTCTTTGTGAGCCGCATGGGGGAGCCTTTGTTTGAGCCGCATAAGGTATCTTCGGCCTGAGCCGCATAGGACAGCTTCGGCCTGAGCCGCATAGGGAGTCTCCGCTCGAGCCGCATACGATTGTCTACGTGTCAAGGCCGCGTGGCATTTTCTGGATCTCGGAGGACTTGTGTCAGAGATTTCCTTTATTTTTCTAGGAGTCTGCCATTATGACAGAGTCATAATTGCATCTTTGTTGTCAGAACTGTCATCTTGTCAGGGCTTTCAGCCGTCAAGGCAATTAATGCAGTATAGGACGAAGGGAAGAACTGTTTGTAAGCCACGTGTCTTCTTTTCTGAGCCGCATGGAACTTATCGAGCCGCATAGTCATTTGAGCCGCATGGATCCCTGAGCCGCATGAACTCTCTGAGCCGTATGGGACTCCCTGGTCGCATGGGTCATTTCCATGCTTCTATAAGACCCCCTTCAAAGTTTTCAATTTGCAAAATTGAAATACTTTGAATAAGAAGCATGACTGTGTAATAATTCTCCTGGCCGTATATGATGTCCTGGCCACATGGACTGCTCAGTCGCAGGGACTTTCGGGCCGCATAAGTGTCTCAGCCGTAGGGACTTTTCGGGCCGTATAGCTGTCTCAGCCGTGGGGACTCTTCGGGCCGCATAGCTGTCTCAGCCGTGGGGACTTTCCGTAACGTCATCTTGCCACGTATGAAGATCTTTTGCATTAAATGCTTGTTGATTTGCTGTCAGTTTTGAGGTCACTTTTTGGGGCGAGATCCCAGGAGTCTGGCCTTCATTTTAGGCGGCTCGCCTCGATAATCGAAGAGTTGGTTTTCGTTTTGCATGAAAATCGAAGCGCCTTGGTTTTGTTTATAAATATGGATGAGTTCAGTCGGAGGGATTTCTTTACTTTCTCCTTCGTCCCTAACTGTTGCTGTCTTTCCTTTCTTTCCCTATTTCTCTTCTTCGACTGTCGAAAATGGCCCCCAAATCTTCTAAGGTCGTCTCCGCTGTTGCGAAAGGCAAGAAGGTGGCTTCCTCGTCGGCCGTCGTGCCCGAAGTGCACCCTGATGTCCACCTTGCTTTCAAGGGTAAGGATTGCTTTTGAATACTTTAAACCCTAAGAACCTATGGCTCTGTTGCATGATTTATGTACAAGCCTTCATCCTTCGTTTGAATCACCAAAGTTTGATCATAATGGAGCCGCATGTGTTGTATGGACCGCATGACCCTCTCACATCCGAGCCGCATAGGAGAAACCCTATGTTTGAGCCGCATGAAAAGGATTTTGAGTCGTAGGATTACTTCTGGATATGAACCGCATGAAGTTACCTTTGAACGGAGCCGCATATGTTTCTGACAGACTGATCCGCATAGAATTTTGCTAATTTGTGCCGCATAAGTTCTTCTGCTAGATAGAACCGCATAAGTTCAATCCGGACCGCATAAGCTCTTTCTGCTAGATAGAACCGCATAAGTTCAACCGGACCGCATAAGCTATCGAATCAGTGTCATATAGAACTCTCAACTGATTCGGGCCGCATGAGGCTGTATTGACCCGAGTCGCATAGGCCCTTTTGAAACCATGCCGCATGAAACCCAGCGGGATTGAGCCGCATAAGACTTCGTTGATCCGGGCCGCATGGGCTCGTAGGAACTTGTATTTTAAGTGGTTTTGTTGTATCCATCCTTTAATCTTGTTTCTTTTGTCCTTTTCCAGTGAACCTCCCAACCAACCCGGCAGGAGAACTTCTGGTGGGTTCAGCTCAATTTGCCATGGGTGTGCAGCTCGATGGCTTAATTCAACATGTGACAGATCAGCTTCCCACCGATGAGCCTCTGGAGAGGGTGGCTGCCATCAACAACCAGCCGTTCCACTTTCTTTGCACTATGATGAATTCGGGGAAACTGGACGGAGAGTATCTGAAACCCGCTTTTCTCTTTGGGGATGCTTTTTCCATAAAGAACTCCCGAGTGTTGGACGTTTTCGAGAGCTGGGATTTTACTGTGGACGGGGTGGAGATCCATATTCCCCAGATGGAGCGG
The DNA here is from genome assembly GCA_029216955.1 of Iris pallida. Classification (NCBI taxonomy): domain Eukaryota; kingdom Viridiplantae; phylum Streptophyta; class Magnoliopsida; order Asparagales; family Iridaceae; genus Iris; species Iris pallida. The sequence continues at coordinate 13,280,680 of JANAVB010020597.1, read as the reverse complement.
TATTTTCCCCTCTCATGGTTTAACATGGTACCGATGGGCAGAAAAATGGTGGGCTCCCTGACTTCCACCCAATCAGGGATGTTCGTGGGCAACATCCACTATAATATGAGTATTAAGTCATCATGCACGAGCAGGGAGTCGGTCAGTCGGAGTGTGGTGGGGCTAATTTTTGGTACTTTTATAAACGTATCTGGTCCCAACTTCACTTTTACTCGGGCTGACACCTTCCTGAATCAGCTCGCTCACAAGGGGTCTTATCCCGTGGGCAGGTTATCGCTGCTGAATTGGATAAACCCCATTCCCACATGGGCCAATCTTTCCTCATGGATCCTGAGGAACCACGAAGAATTCCTTCGTGAGATTGATCTTTACTATGCCATCTGGGGCACTTGTTACGGGTTACCCATTAACAAGCCGTTGTTCATGGCCCTTTTGGAGATGTATAACCGGTGCACAGGGACTTTCTTCGCGCCCAGAGGGGAGTTGGGCCTTGCTCTCCATGAAATGCATACCGTTTCGAAGCTGTCGTGGGAGGGGGGGGGGGACGAGGCCTTTGAAGTATACACCCCGACGATTGAAGAATTCGATGATCTGGATCGACGATTCCCAGGTTTCGTTGCTGTGTACCGGAAACTGTTGTGCCACCATAGCATCTGCCCCAGACTGCTATCAAGAAGGAAAATAGCTCAGAAGGGAACGCCCCCCATACCACGGCCTGGGTCGCGTATCTTTTGAAATTACGTCCTTCCGGTCGGGTTTTATCTCGAGGTCCTCAAACCCCGGAGGAGGTAAAGGACCTGATGTTGAAGGCCAAATGGTCGAGGTCTACCCGTGACAGGTTTGGGAGCCGCACTGACTCCTTCAGTTATTTCTATTACGGTACCCTGGAGATGTCCGAAAAAGCACTCTTGGCCGGGTTCTTGATGGTGTGGCTACGAAATTGCGTAGTCTCAGGAGGGGCAGGTTCTACTGAAAGGATCAGCCGCCACTTCATTCTTCCGGCTGTGAAGCTGGTCTTCAAGGTTAGACTGGCCCTTCTGCCGGCCATGGTGTGTAGCATACATCACGACCTCTGCACCTTTTCGTCTAAAGTCATTGCTCGCGAGGCAATATTGGACTTTGAGCGGATAGAACTACTATACCATTATCTCATGGGGTGGTTATTGATGCACTACCGGACGTTGATGAGACCCGGAACAGAGGATGATGTTACTGCTAATGACGTCTTTCTTTTTCGATACCGTTATCAGTCTTGGGAGTACGACACCATGCCATCCTGTCGGAGGGCGTTGGCGAGGGTTGACGGGCCCGATTTCTTTGTGTCTCTTCCTCAATTTACCCCTAGAGAAGTGAGGGGGTACATGTTGATGCCCTTGAACCTCCACACCTCTTATCCGAGAAGATACTTCTTTGGCTGCGCAACATTCGCCCCGCGCACCAAGTATATCGTTACCGAAATAACGTATACTTGGAGCCGTATTTGCCCAATCGATTTTCTCGTCAATTTGGGTACAGTTAGCTGTTCCTTGACAGCCCCAGTGCTTGTCTGGGCTTTGAGGGCAGTGTTCTCGATGGTATCAGGGCTTGGCATTATTATAATGCGGTCCATACCCGGGATAGCTTCTCGGTCCCTGATGCTAAGGCATCAGGAGAGATTTTGTACATGGCAGCCCTTTATCATGTTGCGGCGAGCAAGTCTCCTGTTAACTTTGACATGAGCACCAGCTTCAATGCTGGCACTGGCTTGGCCGAGAAGCCCGAAGGATCTAAGAAGAGGAACAGATCGGCGAATAGGGTCCCTGTGCCGGACTCGGAGTCCACTGCGGCGGACGAAGAGGATGATGAGCAGGACGTCGATGACTCGTCGCATTCTTCGGACGAGGAGGTGGGGGACCGGCCATCTACTGTACCGAACGAAGAGGTGGAGGATCAACCACCTGTTGCGCCTGATGCCTTACGTAAACGAGGCAGACGTATGACCACTGACGATGGCAGGACCTATTCCATGAAGCGGGCTGCGGTAAGACGTCGCAGGCTGTTCGTTGATGACGTTGATGCTGTTTCTGAGGTGGTTGGAATTTCAACTATCTTCCCCTCCTTTTTTCCAAGTTAAGGCCTAATCATTTTTCCTTTTGCTCTTTCGTAGGCGTCAGAGGAGTCTGCTTCTCGGGACTCGACTGCTGAGGTTGGTCCGGCCTTGTCTACTTTGGTCAATGATATGTGTACCGCCATCATTTCTGCTGGGGTTCTTCCGGAGGCAGCCGAGGATTCTCACCTTGCTGAGACCTCAACCCATGGGGTCGGGGGCTCTACTGCACCTGTCCCTGAGACGGCCGAATTTCAGCAGGATGACACTGACCTGGCTGGCTCCTGTCATGACCCGGTCCCAATTTTTTGGGTCGAATCGGATCATGCCCAGCCTGCACCGTTGTTGAGACGGCGGCAGTAAGCTGTTCAGTAGCAGGTAACCATACAACAACACTATATTTGTCACAACTCAACATTCGAAAATTTAAAACTTTTACAATGAAATGAAAGATACAACTTAAACCATTTTCTACATACATCATGAATAAAAGAAAACTCTAGACAAACAGCTCATCAGTCTCGAATTCCTCGTCTTGGGATCGCGGAACAAAGCCTCATCAGTGATACCTAAAATGTTGGGTCTCCAGTCAGGAGGGAGCAAAGTATAATTCGTGCTAACTTTAAAACAGTTAAAGTAAATAATAGAATCATGCAGTTTTAAACAATTTAGAAATGACCAGTTTTCAGCAGTAAAACAGTGTGTTTTGAATAGGCAATGAATATGACCGGCTTGGGTTGTACAGTTGTATCATATGGATACGATATGGCTTATCCCCGTGTGTATGAGGGGTAAGCTAACACAGTCAGTATACAGTTTTGGATGTGGTCATACTCATTACACTACTCCCCCAGTCCCCAATCAGTACAGTAGTTGCAGTCAGTACTCTCCGAGAGAGTTTCGTGTTTGCATCGTGGTTTAAACTTGCAGTAAAACGATTATTAAAATAACTATAAAACCGACACAAACTATACTTGCCTTAGGAAAATGACTGGAGAGATGAGTTGGTACCGAGGAGGAACGTCAGGTATGTCTTCGAGTTCCTACAGTTGAGAACTCGACTTAGATCCGCTATATAACCAAGCTAAGTGTGCTAGTTGCAATATCTAGTAGTAAGTCCTAGTCAGGTTTTAAGTTGTATTAAGCTACAGCTAACGGTTACGTCGCAAGCTACGTGCGTTGATTTAACCGGTTAATTTGATTATTTGGAAATATTAACAAGAATCAATTATCTTTGGAAAACTTTGTGCTTTTTGTAATATATCTATAAAAATATATTTTCTTACAGTGACAAATCATGAACTAGTTATCCTACTAATATTTTATCCATTTTATTTAATTCTTAATTAATTATATGATTACGCTCTAACTACGATTATCCATTCAAACCAAAACCATCCAAGATCAACATCCACCCAGAAAGAAAGTAAAACCTACACTATGCAATACATGGGCACAGCTAATCATCCTAGAGTTATGGGCTTATGCCCTGTACAATTTTTTTACATAAAATAAGAGAAAATGTTTAATTACTAAATAAAATGTGCCGTAAATAGATAACTATAATAAATAACTTAAACATTAAATAAAAATAATTTTAAATTAAAAGTTGGAGTCTCAGACTCGGTCCATCATCAAATCTAGCTAATACCTCAACGCCCGGTCGGACCGGTGCGTTTGCATTTCGCTAGGGCCCACAGACCGGTACGGTCGTCGCCCAAAAATCAGTTTTAAATTCATTTTCCGAAAACCAATTTGAAATCCAAATTAATAAAGTTTTGTAAAAATTTGGGCAGTATTTCCTCTATTTCGGGACAACCCAAAACTGGGAAATGCGCCAACCAAAAACCTGTAATTGTTCCAACTAGGAATAACCCAAAAATATATCCACAGAAATAATTTTCCAACCACAGAACCTTCCCGAAATACCCGGGATTCCCGCAATCAACCAACAACCCAAATCTCAGCAGACAATATCACAGAAAATGCTAACGTAGCTAACCGAAACTACCACGTGGCTAACCGGATTTCCGAAGGGGAAACCGGGGACCGATATCATCACAGACTACTGAGAATAACGCGACGGGGCAGAGAATTTATACCTCGGGTGCTCGGCTAGAGCTCTCAGATGATAAAAAGAGAATAAAATAAATCCAGCAGCGACGTCAACGCCAAAAACGCCGGAAATCCAGAATAGGGCACGCTGGACAGAAAAACGCCGCGAAGAGCAGTGCTGTCGGCGGACAGCAGCACTGTCAGCAGCATCGAGAGAAACAGCCGCCGAAAAGACGACGGAAAGGCGCACGGGGGTGCGCCGGAGCAAAGCCGCGCGGGGCGGACAGATCTGGACAGCGGGGTTCCGCTGTGGAGGGCACCGGAGAGCAAAGGGGCGCGGAGCGGTTGGCCGGGGCTGTCGTCGGCGCTCGGGGACGGCGGAGATCGCGCGCGAGGGGAGCTCGGCGCTGGTCGGGGATCGCCGGAGGGAGCGCTGGTCGGCGGGGGTGCTGTCGCACGGGGGCACGAGGGGAACGGCGGAGCACGGGTTGGCGGTCGGCCGGAGAACAGCCGACGGGGCGCGCTCGCGAGGGAGCGGGGCCGAGGACAGGGGCTCGCCGGACGTCGGGGACTGACGCGGGGAGTGGGGCTCTGGCGGTGGGAAGAGGGTTTGTGGGGGTTGGGTTTGGGAAAGAAATGGTGGTGGTGTTTAAGTAGGGAGAAGAGGGAGGAGGTTACCGGAAGGGGAAAGGATAGGGCGGCCGTTGGCCGTTCGGGAGGAGGGGAGTCGGGAGGTCGGCGGTTTTGTGGGTCGGCCAAAGCCGAACGGTTGGAGAAGGAAAAGAAATTTCCTTTTCCTAAAAAAAACAATGAAAGAGAAAGAAAATTAATAAAGTTTTATAAGAAATTTTTATAAATACTTTAAGTAATTAGTAATAATTTTATTTTCTCCTCTTAGAAAATTTGTAACACTAAATAAATAATTTCTAAACATTTCAAAATAGATTCAGATTTTGGGTTCGGGCTCGGACTGGGTCTGGATGGGTCAGAACAAGTCAGGTCCAACAAAAATCCAGGATTAATAATGTTTCAAATATATAATTTTTCTAAATTAACAATTAATAATGATTTATGATAATATTTAGCTAATTAATTTATTCAATGAATTGACTGAAAAATTGAAGGGTTCTAGACGGGTTCGGGATGGGTCAGGACCAACATCCAAAAATCCAAGTTCATTATTTTGGAAAAATATATATATATATTTTTTGATCTAACAAATTAATATTAAAAATCTGAATATTAATTAATAATCACACAAATTAATAATTAATAAAGAAATTGAAAAATTACGGGTTTCACAACCTTCCCTCCTTTAGAAAATTTCGTCCTCGAAATTTAAAGGATAGGGTAGGATAGGATAGATTACCACAATCAAGCAGGTACGGTACTGCGCTTATAACTAGAGTCAAACAATAAGAATTTTCAAGGCAGTCGTGGATGAGACGATTTTAGGGACAAGTTTTATTTATGATATCATCCATGTAGAAAATACAAAAGCGAACCAAAGTACACGAGGTTGATCAGACCATCATGCACCGGTCCTGATTAGACAATATATTAGTGGGTGCACCCAGTAAAATACTGTAATGATCAAGCTTGATAAAGAGATAGCTTGCAAAACTAGGCTGACTTAGCAGCATCAGTCAAGTTTAGAACGAAAAGATAAGAAGTGGGAGTTTAAGTGATGACTCAAATTCTGATCTTCTTCTTACCTCTGACTACGCTTGCAACTGGTTTCTCTGGTACTGCAAGGTTGAGTCCAATCTTCAGCTCTGAATTATCCAATATGGGACTCGGATCCGGAATGTAGCGCCTGAGCTGTGATACGTAGAAGACGTTGCACACTCTCAAGATTAGCTGATAGAGCTAACCAGTACGCTACTTCCAACTCGTCTTAAAACTTCAAATGGCCTGATGTACCTGGCTCAACTTTCCTGCTCTGCTAACACTGATCGTTCCTCTGGTAGGAGAAAATTTTCACAAAAGACGCTATCTCCTTCTTCAAACTCTACTGATTGACGATGCTAACTTGGTAGTTGTTGTAAGGAAACTCTACCAATTTTAAATGATCTTCTCCAAGACCCTCCAATTTCCAAAACACAAGATCTAACATATCTTCAAGCGTCTGGATTATCTTCTTTGATTGTCCACCGGTTTGTACTCCATAAATCCGGTAGGGGTGCCTCTCGTACAATGCTGCCAACTTCTCGGTGAATAAACTAACCTTGAAGGGAATAAAGTGTGCTGACTTAGTCAGTCGGTCCACTATAATCCAATTGGTGCCCTTTCCTCCTTAGAAACAAGGCAATCCTTACTCAAAGTTCATTGTTATATGCTTCTACTTCCACTCCGAATTGTCCAGCGGCTGCAACAAACTTGTTGTTCTCTTACTAAATTCGCATCTAATCCCATACCTAAAATTGTCCTTCTTCATTCCATAGCACCAATCAATGGAGGCATATTCCGATACATCTTATTAGCTCCTGAATATATGGAATACTACGACTGGTGTATTTTTTTTATCAACTCGCTCCTCCGTTTGTCAGCCGATACACAAAGTCTCGCACAATTCTTCAGAATTCCAATGCTAATCAATTTAGAAACCCTCAAGTATTCCTGCCAACACTTGATCTCTAAGCCTGCAAAGTGCCTCGTTTTGAAACTACGTTCTCTTGATTTTTGTCCCTCAGCCTCGAACTTCATTAATACTGAATCAGCATCCAGCTCCGTCCTTCTATCTCCAGGTAGTATAACCTCCAGTCCAAACTTTTCGATGTCGGAATGGTACTGCAGGTTGATGTCGAAAACCTTCATCTGCTTCAACCATCTTCTTAGTCTAACATTCAGCCCTTCCTGAGTGAAGACATATTTCAGACTTGGTAGTCCGTACATATTTTCACTCCCTTTCCATAAAATCATGCTTCCATAGCTTCAAAGTAAAGATAATTGCAGCAATTCAAATTAGGTGTGGGTTGATTCTTCTCATGAGTCTGTAGTTGTCTACATGTGTAAGCAATTACTTTTCCATGTTGTTGAAGAACGCAGCCCAGTCCTTTACCTGAGGCATCACTGTAGATTGAGAAACCACCAGTTCCTGCGGGTAGCGCAAAGATTGGTCTAGTGGTAAGTCTCTTCTTCAGCTCCTCAATGCCGCCTGACAATCTTTCGTCCAGATGAACTCTTCATTCCTTCAAGTGAGCTTCGTCATCGGCTCAGCAATCTTGGCGAAATCCTTCACGAACTTCTGATAGTAGTCGGCCAAGTTCAAGAATCTTCCGAATTAAACTTGGGGTGTACCACTTTTTAACAACAGTTATCTTTCATCGAAATTTCTTCTCTTGACAACATGGCCAAAAGTCCACCTTTGTCAAAAATCCACGTTCAGATAACTTACCATAAAACTTCTTTTTCCTCAAAGTTTCCAAAACTTCCTCAGGTGTTCTTCATGCTCTTCTTCAGTCTTCAAATAGATCAGAATGTTATCTATGAAGAAGATAAACTGATTCAAATACTCATAAAAAATCTCTGTTCATGAGATTCATGAACACAGCAGAAGCATTTGTCAGTCTAACATCCTGACCACAGAAAACTACACATACTTGGTGTTTGAATGCCGACTTGAAAATGTCCTCTTTTCTGACTTTGATTTGATGGTAGTCAAATCTTAAGTCAAACTTCGAAACACCCTAATTCCATACAACCAGATCAAACAGATCCTCGATCCGGGCAGAAGGTACTTGTTCTTTAGTGTCTGGTAATCGATGCACATCCGTTGTTCCATCCTTCTTAGGCAAAAACAAGATAGGTGTTCCCTAAGGTAAAATTCTACCCTGAATATATTCTAGAGCCTGCACTGCTCTGGTCCTTCATCTTCTAGATTCAGGGGTATCCTTCCTAGGACAAAAGTTCTGCTCTAACTTGGTTGGAGATAACTAAGGCTACATCATTGACCTTCTTCATGTCTTCTCTCGTGATATTCATCTGTTCCTGCTGGGCTTCATCTTGAGCTTTCTGGAACTCCAGGATTTCTTGAAATAGGACAACCATTTGGAAGATATTTGCTGGTACTGGTGGAGCAACAAAAATGAATACTCCACCAAGGAAATACAACTCAGTCTGAGATGAGGTAGGAATCGCCAGTGTAGGGAAAACTTCACTGGATGCACTATGAGGACGGTCAAACAGCCGCGAGGGAAAAGACCCTGGGCTTGGTTGAGGAGATGGGGTATGATCCGGAGATGACACCTCATCGCCAGCAGGATTGGTCTTATCAATGGTCATTCTCTGGAAGGTTTAGGTCGCACACATAAGCAAGGTAGCCTACCGGTCTATAATCAAGCAAAAATATTTATTTATAAAATATTTCGATCCTATGTCATGACAAATTGATGTTCTAGTGTTCTAGTTGCTTCTAGATAGGTTTTCCTAAGTCGTTGTTGTTGGGACCTGCATGGGCCACCACTAAAAACATGTCACGACCCGGTCCCAATTTCTTGGGTCGAATCGGATCATGCCCAGCCTGCACTGTTATTGAGACGGCGGCAGTAAGCTGTTCAGTAGCAGGTAACCATACAACAATACTATATTTATCACAACTCAACATTCAAAAATTTAAAACTTTTACAATGAAATGAAAGATACAACTTAAACCATTTTCTACATACATCATGAATAAAAGAAAACTCTAGGCAAACAGCTCATCAGTCTCGAATTCCTTGTCTTGGGATCGCGGAACAAAGCCTCATCAGTTATACCTAAAATGTTGGGTCTCCAGTCAGGAGGGAGCAAAGTATAATTCATGCTAATTTTAAAACAGTTAAAGTAAATAATAGAATCATGCAGTTTTAAACAATTTAGAAATGACCAGTTTCAGCAATAAAACAGTGTGTTTTGAATAGGCAATGAATATGACCGGCTTGGGTTGTACAGTTGTATCATATGGATACGATATGGCTTATTCCCGTGTGTATGAGGGGTAAGCTAACACAGTCAGTATACAGTTTTGGATGTGGTCATACTCATTACACTACTCCCCCAGTCCCCAATCAGTACAGTAGTTGCAGTCAGTACTCTCCGAGAGAGTTTCGTATTTGCATCGTAGTTTAAACTTGCAGTAAAACGATTATTAAAATAACTGTAAAACCAACACAAACTATACTTGCCTTAGGAAAATGACTGGAGGGATGAATTGGTACCGAGGAGGAACGTCAAGTATGTCTTCGAGTTCCTACAGTTGAGAACTCGACTTAGATCCGCTATATAACCAAGCTAAGTGTGCTAGTTGCAATATCTAGTAGTAAGTCCTAGTCAGGTTTTAAGTTGTATTAAGCTACAGCTAACGGTTACGTCGCAAGCTACGTGCGTTGATTTAACCGGTTAATTTGATTATTTGGAAATATTAACAAGAATCAATTATCTTTGGAAAACTTTGTGCTTTTTGTAATATATCTATAAAAATATATTTTCTTACAGTGATAAATTATGAACTAGTTATCCTACTAATACTTTATCCATTTTATTTAATTCTTAATTAATTATATGATTACGCTCTAACTACGATTATCCATTCAAACCAAAACCACCCAAGATCAACATCCACCCAGAAAGAAAGTAAAACATACACTATGTAATACATGGGCACAGCTAATCATCCTAGAGTTATGGGCTTATGTCCTGTACGATTCTTTTACATAAAATAAGAGAAAATGTTTAATTACTAAATAAAATGTGCCGTAAATAGATAACTATAATAAATAACTTAAACATTAAATAAAAATAATTTTAAATTAAAAGTTGGAGTCTCAGACTCGGTCCATCATCAAATCTAGCTAATACTTCAACGCCCGGTCGGACCGGTGCATTTGCATTTCGCTAGGGCCCACAGACCGGTACGGTCGTCGCCCAAAAATCAGTTTTAAATTCATTTTCCAAAAACCAATTTGAAATCCAAATAAATAAAGTTTTGTAAAAATTTGGGCAGCATTTTCTCTATTTCGGGACAACCCAAAACTAGGAAATGCGCCAACCAAAAACCTGCAATTGTTCCAACCAGGAATAACCCAAAAATATATCCACAGAAATAATTTTCCAACCACAGAACCTTCCCGAAATACCCGAGATTCCCGCAATCAACCAACAACCCAAATCTCAGCAGACAATATCACAGAAAATGCTAACGTAGCTAACCGAAACTACCACGTGGCTAACCGAATTTCCGAAGGGGAAACCAGGGACCGATATCATCACAGACTACCAAGAATAATGCGACGGGGCAGAGAATTTATACCTCGGGTGCTCGGCTAGAGCTCTCAGATGATAAAAAGAGAATAAAATAAATCTAGCAGCGACGTCAACGCCAAAAATGCCGGAAATCCAGAATAGGGCACGCTGGCCAAAAAAATGCCGCGAAGAGCAGTGCTGTCGGCGGACAGCAGCACTGTCAGCAGCATCGAGAGAAACAGCCGTCGAAAAGATGACGGGAAGGCGCACGGGGGTACGTCGGAGCAAAGCCGCGCAGGGCGGACAGATCTGGACAGCGGGGTTCCGCTGTGGAGGGCGCCGGAGAGCAAAGGGGCGCGGGGCGGTTGGCCGGGGCTGTCGTCGGCGCTCGGGGACGGCAGAGATCGCGCGCGAGGGGAGCTCGGCGCTGGTCGGGGCTCGCCGGAGGGAGCGCTGGTCGACGGGGGTGCTGTCGCACGGGGGCACGAGGGAAACGGTGGAGCACGGGTTGGCGGTCGGTCGGAGAACCGCCGACGGGGCGCGCTCGCGAGGGAGCGGGGCCGAGGACAGGGGCTCGCCGGACGTCGGGGACTGACGCGGGGAGCGGGGCTCTGGCGGTGGAAAGAGGGTTTGTGGGGGTTGGGTTTGGGAAAGAAATGGTGGTGGTGTTTAAGTAGGGAGAAGAGGAAGGAGGTTACCGGAAGGGGAAAGGATGGGGCGGCCGTTGGCCGTTCGGGAGGAGGGGAGTCGGGAGGTCGGCGGTTTTGTGGGTCGGCCAAAGCCGAACGGTTGGAGAAGGAAAAGAAATTTCCTTTTCCTAAAAAAAATAATGAAAGAGAAAGAAAATTAATAAAGTTTTATAAGAAATTTTTATAAATACTTTAATTAATTAGTAATAATTTTATTTTCTCCTCTTAGAAAATTTGTAACACTAAATAAATAATTCCTAAATATTTCAAAATAGATTCAGATTTTGGGTTCGGGCTCGGACTGGGTCTGGATGGGTCAGAACAAGTCAGGTCCAACAAAAATCCAGGATTAATAATGTTTCAAAAATACAATTTTTCTAAATTGATAATGATTTATGATAATATTTAGCTAATTAATTTATTCAGTGAATTAACTGAAAAATTGAAGGGTTCTAGACGGGTTCGGGACGGGTCAGGACCAACATCCAAAAATCCAAGTTCATTATTTTGGAAATATATATATATATATATATATATATATATATATATATATATTTTGATCTAACAAATTAATATTAAAAATCTTAATATTAATTAATAATCACACAAATTAATAATTAATAAAGAAATTGAAAAATTACGGGTTTCACAGCTCCCTTCCAGGGGTGGCTAGGGCAGAGAAATCGGTTGAATTTGACTTGGGAGTCGCGGGTGGGGAGACTATGCCAGCTGCGAACGAACTGCAGCCTCCATGCTCTTCTCCTGGTAAGATAAACCAGATCTTAACTTGTGGGGAGGCCTATTTGCTCTATCCTTCTGTCCTTCGGGTCATGTGGATTAATGGTTGCTTTGGACGTACAGGTCCCACCCCTTTATTGCCGGTGACGGACATCGCCGGGGCAAACTCTGTCAGAGGGGATCTGATGGAAGCACGTGTGCCTCCTTCCTTTCCAACCGATATTGTGGTGCCCCAAGCCGGGTCGAGTTCGGAAGCCCAAGTTGCAGTACAACTGGGGCAAGGGACGATGCTTCCTGCGCCCTCCTCTGCGAATATAATTTCGGGGGTAAACCTTTTTGCCCTACCGAGCATCCAGGCTCTTCGGGCGGCGGAAGAGGAGCTAGCTGCTATTCATGCATCTTTTCATACGGAATTTGTTTCCCTGGTGGCGGGGATGACAAGTTCTAAGGCTACTCCTTCGGTACTGCCTGCCACACTTCCTTTGACGTCGTCCTCTACAGAGGTTTTGGATAAAGTGTCCCAGGACGTGGTCGACAGTTTCCACCGCAACCTGAAGAGGGGGATCGAGGCAGCTGTAGAAAGGGGGACTCCCTTTTCTATGGCCCGTCAATGCGCCGGAGGCCAGATTAATATCCTTAGAATACTCCCCGGTGGAGTGGGACTGGCTGCGCTTCTGGAGCCTAAGCTGCTAGAGGCTGATCGTCTTGTGGCCCAGTTTCGTGTGCTGCAGCAAGCTGATTTACCCACGGTAATAAACCAAGAGCGCAATTTCCTCATAACCACGACGGAGAAGGTGAGGCTTGCTCGGGAATCGATCAAGCCAACTATATTGAAGGACCGCCAGGATCTGACTCAGTTGTACGCTCAATGGAACCGTCGGACTGAAGATTGTGCAGCTCGGGAAGCGGCGGCCTCCCGCGGGGTAGCTGACACCCGGGAGCAGATCCTCGAGATCCATAGAAAGCTGGCTTTTCTGGAGTCCGAGCTCGAAGCTGCTCGTACTGAGAAAGGGATTGTCGCTCAGGAGGCTGACAAATTTAGTAGGGCTTCTGCCAATCTAGAACTTGCCCTGAAGAAGATAGAGAACGACTGGCAGGCATATATATATTTGAATGATGCAGAGCAGTTGTCCCAGGAGGCCGAGCGCCGAGCTAAACAGAGGCTTGAGCGGGGGACTGCCTTGGTGAGAAACCGCCTCTTGGAGTTGTGTAATGCCGAACTATAGTCGGCTTTTCCTTCTTTTGTTTCTTCTTTTTCTTTTCTTTTTGAGAGGGACGTGGTCCCAAAACATGTAATGCTTTATCATCCTTCAAATAAAGAGTACTTTCGATTCTACCATTCATTTGTATTGCTTGTTGTGCTTGTGGTATTGTGGTAGTGTTTGCCCCGCATGGGAGACTTGTCTGTGGACCTGTTATCCTTGGCATACCTTGGTTTTAGGTACGGGTAACAAGTTTGATTTGGGGATACCCAGAACAGTTCTACAATAAGGTCGTCATAGGTGTTCCGAGTATCGGAAGAAAGAATGCCATGGAGCAGCTGGGCTCCCGGGGCATGGTGAGGAATAGTGGGCCTGTATTGAGAAACTCAGCATAGGGTATTTGTGGGCCTATTATCCTTGGCGTACCCTGGGTTAGGATACGGATAATAGGATGAAAAAGGGAACCAACATGCTTACTCAGAGGTAATGAGGATATGGCAAGCATGAGGGTTTTCTTACCGTGGAATCTTCCTACTCAGAGGTGATGAGGACATGGCAGGAGTGGACTCAACGGAAGATATTTGTGGACTTACTATCCTTGGCGTACTCCGGTTGTGGGTACAGATAATAAGTCGAAAGGGATCAACATACTTACTCAGAGGTAATGAGGACATGGCAAGCATGAGGGTTTCTTCGACGGAGCCTTCCCACTCAGAGGTAATGGGGACATGGCAGGAGTGGGCTCAATAAAGGAGGGTACAGAGAACGACTCAGAGGTAATAAGGACATGGAAGTTCTATGTAGAGGGGTGATTTGTTTTTGGCGGAATTAAGACGACTCAGAGGTAACATCGACATGGTCGTTTTAGAAATTTGTGGATCTGTTACCCTTTTCGTGCACTGGAAGTGCGGGTAGTGGATCATGAGGAAGGAGCTCCTTCAGAAAGAAAGTTCAGAGGTATGGTCATACATAACTTTCCCCGAAGGAGTGACTGGGATATAAGTTCAGGGGTACCAGCGGGTACATAACTTGACAATCCGGGAATATTGGAATTAAAGTGCAAGTTAAGAGGTACCAGCGGGTATATGACTCGATAATCTGGGATTTTGTGAGAGTGAGTTCAGCGGTACCAGCAGGTACATGACTCGATGATCGATGATATTGTGAAAGTGAGTTCAGCGGTACTAGCGGGTACATGACTCGATGATCTGGAAAATATAAGAGTGAGTTCAGCGGTACGAGAGGGTACATGACTCAGTGATCTAGAAAATATAAGAGTGAGTTCAGCGGTACCAGCGGGTACATGACTCGGTAATCTGGAATATTGTGAGAGTGAGTTCAGCGGTACCAGCGGGTACATAACTCAATGATCTGGAATATTGTGAGTGTGAGTTCAGCGGTACCAGCGGGTACATAACTCAATGATCTGGAATATGTTGTTTAGACATAGTATTTCTTCAGGAACTTGCCATTGACGGACAGCATGAGCAGGTCTCCATTTTGTTTTGCGAGGCGGTAAGCTCCGTTGGAGAATACAGCATCGATGATAAACGGCCCTTCCCATTTTAGCTAGAATTTGCCGGCAGTTTTGTGAGTCATGACCATCGGCCTCCGGACTGCCAGAACGAGATCTTCCACTTGGAATGTTCTGATTTTAACCTTCTTGTTGAAGGCTCCAGAGATGCGTGCTTGGTACAGCTCGATTCATTGCTGAGCCAGGATGCGCTTTTCATCTAAGGCCTCCAACTCTTGTAGTCGGTGGCGGTAGTTATCGTCCGTCGTCAATTGGTATGTGAGGGCGACGCGGAGCAAGGGTATCTGAGTCTCCAATGGGAGGACTACCTCACTCCCATACACCAGGGAAAATGGCGTGTTCCCAGTGGCTGTTCGGACTGTAGTACGGTATGCCCATAAGCATTCACCAAGCTTCTCGTTCCAGTCGCGTTTGTTGGAAGAGACAAACTTCTTGAGGAGTTTGATGATTGTTTTATTGAATGCCTTTGCCAAACTGTTGGATGTTAGATTGTATGGTGTTGAAGCAATATTCTGGATGCGATGTTTGTCGCAGAACCGATAGAAGGCGTGGCTTGCAAACTGCGGACCATTATTGTGGATGATCCTTCGGGGCAGTCCAAAGCGATAGATGACATGATACTTGAGGAAGCTGATCAAGTTTGAAGTCTTTACTTCTGCAAGCGGGATAGCTTCAGTCCATTTGGAGAAGTAATCTGTGATCGCGAGTATGAAACGATGTCCACGGGAGGAAGGTGGAGTAATCGGACCGATGATATCCATTCCCCATGCTTCAAATGGCCAGGATACTACTGTCGGATGTAGGAACTCGGATGGTTGGTGGATGAAGTCTGCATGGACTTGGCAGGCTTTACACTTTCTTACGTAGGCTATCGCATCCGCTACCATCGTGGGCCAGTAATAGCCCATTCGGCGGAGACGGTCTTGTAATTTGGGGCCAGGCTGATGGACCCCGTAGACACCGTCATGAGCTTCACGTACGGCTTCTCTGGCTTCAGCGTTTGACAGACACCGAAGCAGTAACCCATCGTAGGATTGCCGATACAGTATTTTCGTCTCTGTATCGTAGAAGAATCTGAGAGAGCGCCTTCTGATGGAAGTGGCTTCCTTTGGGTTCTCGGGAAGGATGTCGTAGACTACGAAGTCTATGAATGGTTGTCTCCAGTCTGGCGCTTCATCGATTATTTGGGCAGAATAACTCGCCACGACTAACGTTGTTCTTGGGACAGACCAGTTCGTGGCCTATCACGTCAACCGAATGCTGAGTATGGTTTGGATCTGCTAGAGAAGCGGTTAGGCCTGCTAGGGCATCGGCTTCGATGTTCTGTAGTCTGGGAATGTATTTGATGAAGAATCCCTCAAATGATGAAATAATGTTGATCGTTATTTGGTGATAGGGGATCATGTCTTCGTGGTAGACGTCGTACGAACCCCGAATCTGATTGACGGTTAACTGCGAATCGTCGTATGCTTCAAGATATTCTACCTCCAGCTCTTTCGCAAGTTGGAGGCCAATGACCAAAGCATTGTACTCGGCCACATTGTTAGAGCAGGGTTCCGTAAGGGAGTAAGCACGATTGATTACTAGTCCGGAAGAAAAAAATCAACACTACCCCGACTCCAACAACAATGTTGCCTTTGGGTCCAGTTCTGGAAGCACCGTCGAAGAACATTCGCCATACATCATCGTGGGAGGTCACATGTGAGTCGGCGACCTCATCTGGGATTCCTTCGTATACTCTGGACGACTCCGAGCCTGGATGGACTGCTAAAAAGTCTGCCAAAGCTTGACCTTTAACAGCCTTTTGCGGGATGAAGATCATATGATAAGGAGACAACAATATTGCCCATGTGGCGAGGCGGGAGCTGAGTGCCCCTGGTTTAGTCATGAGGACCCTGAGAGGGTTGACTCGTGAGATCACATGTATGGTTTGTCCTGTGACATAGTGCCGCATCTTTTGAATGGCGGGCGAGGCATTCCTTCTCCACAGTGGTGTATCGGTGCTCTGGCCCGAGCATCATTCGGCTGAGGTAGTATATAGCTTGTTCATGGCCTGCATCGTTGTTTTATGCCAGCAGAGCTCCGAGAGAATGTTCCATTGCTCGTTCATAGAGCAAGAATGGTTTTCCAACAACCGGGGCTACCAGGACTGGAGGGTTCGACAAATATTCTTTGATGCTGTCGAAGGCACGTTGGCATTCTTTATCCGATACGAACGAGATGCCCTTCTTCATGGTGTGGGTGAATGGCTGACACCGTCCGGAGAGCTTAGAAATGAACCTCCTGATGTAAGCCAGCCTTCCTTGAAGGCCTCTGAGTTCGCGAAGATTTCTTGGGGGACCCATCTCTATAACTGCCTTCATCTTCTCTGGGTCTACATGAATTCCCTGGGCAGTAATAATAAAATCCAGGAATTTTCTGCTGGATACGCCCAAGAAGGATTTTGTGGGATTCATCTTCAAGTTGTGTGCTCGTATCAGGTCGAATACTGTCCTCAGATCATGCAGGTGGTCTCCCTTATAGCGACTCTTGATGGCGATGTCATCAACATAGCACTCAACAATCTTGCGTAAGTGATCTCTGAAGATGATGCTCATGGCTCTTTGGTATGTGGCGCCAGCATTCTTTAAACCAAAAGGCATAACTGTGTAGCAGTACGTGCCAATCGGTATTCAGAATGATGTGTGCTTTTTGTCGTCAGGAGACATCTTGATTTGGTTGTACCCCGAGAAACCATCCATGAATGACATACGTTTCAAGCCGCATGTGTTGTCAATCATAATGTTTGTGATAGGAAGGGAGAATTCATCCTTGGGACACGTCTCGTTCAGATTGCGGAAGTCGATGCAAATTCAAATCTTTCCATTTTTTTAGGACTGGTACTATATTAGCGACCCAGTCAGGATGTTGTTCCTTACGAATGAAGTCGCTGGCTATCAGTTTGTTGACTTCGGCTTCGATCGCATCCATGATGCCCGGGCGAAAGCGTCGCTGTTGTTGTTTGACTGGCTTCGCATCTGGCCGAATGTTGAGCTTATGAAGGGCAACCTCAGGGTTTAGTCCTGGCATGTCTTCATAGCTCCAGGCGAACACATCAATATATTCTTTGACAATTTCTAGTATTGATTCTCGCTCTTTGTCCGTTAGGCTTTTGCTGACAAAGATCGGTTTTGGAGAACATTCGCTACCGAGGTCGACCTGTATAACATCGTCTTCGGTAGGAGGTTCTCGCTGTTGGAACCGCTTTTCCCATTGTGCATCCAGCTGTTGGGCCTGCGGCTCTAACTCGAGGATTTCAGGAATGTCTTCATCTTCTTCGTAAGCGTCGGCGACGGACATGACTTGTCTGAATATGTCTCCGATGCTGGTGTCCGAATCAGAAGTTAGTGACCCGGTTGAATGTGAATGCCAGTCGCATTCCTTATATGAACTTTCAGGGGTCGTCACGAGCGTAACATACCCTAATCCGCATCGGGTCTTGCTGTAGTAGTCCCGTGGTTTGCCAGCCGGGACTGGTGGCATCAAAGACAATCGTCGACCGGTGTCGTAGTTCAAGCCTGGCGTAGCCTCCAGATCATATCCCTGTTTTTGCATAAGGTATTTGGATTGGGGGCTATAAAGATACAGAGGCAGTCTCCCGGCATCTGATTCGAGATCGACCTCCCCTAGGGTGAAGGGCTATGGGTCGTCCTTCCGACCGAAGATGATTGGATGGTCCCCTCCTTCGATTATGCAGTAGGCGTCTTCTATTGGAATGAGCTAGTTTACGGTGTAAACATTTGTCACCTGTGTGTGTAGGTGAGTGCCTATACCGTGTTCCATAGCATACATTGTACAAAGCTTATTAAGCTCGAGGTAGTTCAAAGATAGCCCTTTATTGATGAAGTAAAGTATCTTTTCTAGTAGGATTACATCATTTGCGGAGGGAACATCAGCTCCGGTTCTTCTTCGGTTACCTCCTGTGTAAATGAGGACTGAGAGAGTGACCTTGGCAACTTGATCATAAGGGGTTCCATTGGTGGAGCCGAATGTGGAGTTGTTGGCAAACTAGTGATCCCCAGTTTGGTACCTGATGCTGGACGGGGAGTTGTTGGCTCGCTAAAAGCCCCAGACCTTGTATCGGGGTGACGATTCTTCTTGGAAAGACGAATCGTCATTGGCTTGTCAGAGGGATTGAACTTCTCTGCTTGGGGCTGGCCGACTCTCGGTAACTTGATTGGCAGTGGCTCCGTTGTGGGTCTCGGCGCTTGGCCGGACCTTGGCAGCCGGATTATCATTTGCCCTTCTTGTACCGAAAGGCTGATCGCATCTTTACGCAGAGCGGCCGTAAGAGGTACAAACTTGTCAGGTTTACGGGCTTGAAGGTGGATCGTCAGTGGTTCTTCTGATCCTGAGACCGTCTCAGTTTGAGCTTGTACGTCTTCATCCAGATGCCTCTTCGACTTTTCGTATAGGCAGGAATCCGAGTAGTAGGACTCGACTCCTTTGAAGGGATCGATGTCGGCAAATTATGTCCTCACAAAGCCGTATTTGTCGACATACTTAAAGCATTGGTGCAGTATGAAAGGCACAATCATGTAATCGTGTATCCAAGGGAGCCCCAAGAGGATGTTGTAAGAAGTGTCCGCATCTATGACGTAACAGGTCACTTCTGACTGGAGATCGCCGATTTGGCACTTCAAACGAATCTTCCCTATTGGGTAGCTCCTGCCCGAATATAAACCGCTGATGGCGGTGCTTGTTGGCGTTAGACGATACATCGAAAGGCGGAGATGATGTAGCAGACCCTTCGAAATGATGCTTATGGAAGACCCAGGATCAATGTGCATTCGGTCCACCTTTACGTCCCGGATGTATCCGGTGTAGTATAGTGGACGATCGTAGAGATTGGTTTTGATGAGCATGTCCTGTGGAGTGAAGACGATATTGGGCATCGTTCCTGTGCAAGCGCTGTCTTGGAGATCTGCAAGCGGGCTTTCTCCTATGAGGTTGACTTGAGCCAGATATGCGTCAGCATTTTGAAGTGCATCGCTCAAAGCTGCACGAACATCCTTTGAGAGCCTCAGGAGTTCATATAATGACAATTTGGCCGGTGTGTTGGCCAATTGCGCCAAGATATCGAAGTTGTCGGGTCTTTCTAGCCCATGCGGTACCTCTTTTTGGAGGGATTTGTCAAAGCGAGTCTCCTTCAGCCTAGGCTTGTCGGTCGTCGGAGGCTGAGAAGGTCCTGGAGCGTCAGCGGTAGCTGGCTGATGATCTTCAGTTGAGTTTTCAGCTACGGGTTGGGCCTGCGCCCCAGATCGGGTAACAACAGCCGTGACTTCTTCGACATCCGCCGAGATTGTGCGGCAGG
Organism: Iris pallida; assembly: GCA_029216955.1. Classification (NCBI taxonomy): domain Eukaryota; kingdom Viridiplantae; phylum Streptophyta; class Magnoliopsida; order Asparagales; family Iridaceae; genus Iris; species Iris pallida. Next base: position 13,260,801 of record JANAVB010020597.1, on the reverse strand, counting down.
ATCTGACTTTTCCATCTTTCTTCATACGAGTGGGAGGTGATGTAGACTGAGTCACTTCAGGTACTAGGTCCGGATGGATCCACATGATATCTCCCCGTGACGTGGTGAGGGGCACTAGACCAGCAACCTGATCCCGAGGAGGTGGAAGATTAGCAATCTCTATTGTCGTCAGGGGATGGGTACCATCCCGTCTTGAGTTTCTGTTGAAGGGAAGCTGCCGAATTGTACAGACACCATGTTGGCCGCCACGGTTACCTCCTCGAAGTCGATGGCCAGAGCGTTCGAATCGATGAGATGCTGGATGTATCGCTTCAGTTGGTAGCAGTCGTGTGTAGCATGGTGGACATAGCGGTGATAATGACAGTAATTTGGGCTCTCCATTTCTGTCGGCCGAGGTTCCCGTCTTGGTGGAGGGAGCTGAATTCTGCCTCCTTGTATGAGCATGTCCAAGATAGGCTTGACGTGGCCGTCCTCGAAGGAGTAGTTTATTTGCGGCCATTGTTTGTCTGTCGGTTTTGTCTTAGGTTTCTGGGCTGTGTCAGCCACCATAGCCTGTTTACCGCTGTTGTCCTGATTGTTAGAGGGGCTACCCCCATTGTCGTTGTTGGTATTAGGACGTTTGCCCTTGTTCTCTCCGTCCGAGATGTGCAACCCCAGTTGGCGAGCCTTCTTCAATAATTCTTCGGCACTAGTGGCAGTGATGATGAATGTCTTCCAGTCCTTAAATTAACTTTCGCCTATCTAGAGACTGATTGTTGGGAGCAATCTCTTTTGGCAAATTTCAATCAAGGAGGAGTCTGGGTTACTAGACGACAACTTCATTGCGGTTTGGCGAAACCACTCGATATAGTTCCTTGTCAGCTCTTTCTCTCCTTGGACGACATCCATGAGGGTGGACATTGTGATATCCTGCCCTACTTCGTAGAATATCTCCAAGAACATGCGTTTGAAGCTGGCAAAGGAGTGGATGTAGTTGTCTGGCAGGTTGTGATACCAGTCGAAGGAGACTCCTTCCAATGCTCCAATGAATAATCGTGTGAGGATGGCATCGTCATGGGGCAGATGGTCGGTGGTGACCTCAAAGTAAGTGATGTATCGACTTGCAGAGGTCTTGCCATCATAAGTGTTGATGTTGAACGGCTTATATCTTGGCGGGAAAGGGACATCCCTTCATGCAGCAGGGTATGGTTGTCGTATTCTGAGGTCTTGAGAGTTTTTTCGAGCGTGAAACATGGCCCGAAGCTCCTGGACCTCTCTTCTCACTTCTTGGGCTTCATCCACGGTGGTGGGGGCCGTCATTTCAGGAGGATTGTTGCCCGGATTTGGGGCTGCTGATTTCAATTCCACATTGACCGCGGGACCCGTGCTTGTTTGGCCCGTGTCCCTCCTTGCAGAGTCGGAAGGGCCGCTTTGATCTCGTCTACAGACTTGACCAAGGCGTGCAGTATGGCCTCCAGAGTGTCGATGCGTTGGTGATCAGTGGAACCACCTTGGTTGCTGTCTGTCATGAATACCGTCCTTACATGAGGAGAGACGGATGGGACGGTGGAGGACGTGTCCTCCGAGTCATACCCATGTACCGAAAAGTCATCGAGATATGTGGGGATGTTCTCCTCTGGTTCGAACTCAGAAGGAATAGTACCCCCAACTTCGGAACTTGCTTCGTCTTGAGAGTCGTGGACATCCTCAGGGACATCAGCATTTGCTGTATCTTCGGGCTCATCTCCTTGGAACATTGGATTATCGTGGATGTTCTGAGGTGTGCTACCCCCGCTTCAGTAACCCCCAGCGGCACGGATGACGAATCTCTGGCTGTAGTAGACTTCGCCTTCGAACGGGTGTCTTGGAATACTCCGGTGGTAGACAGCCGTTTAGACGACAGTTTCTTAGCCGTAGTAGTTAAAATTTTTGGGCTAGAAACGTACATCTTCTTTCCTCTCCCATCAACGGGAATTTCTGCGTGGAGTTGCAAGAGACGACGGGAGGCGCTTCGTCCTCTGAGCTTGGTCGTTGCAGTCTTTAAAAAATAGGCTGCCGATCTTCTCTTGCTGTTGCGTTGTTACAACAGCAGTTGACAATGATTTGAATGCAGTGACGTTCATGAGATGACTCTTTGCACGCTGAGGATTCTTCTCTTTCTTTGCGTTTGTGGAGGATAACCTCATGCAAGTCAGACGGGTCTGGGGCGACCATGTTTCTTCCTGGGTTTTGGGAGACTTTTGGGAACCACTTCGTCCGTTTGCCACCGGGGGCTGGACTCGAGTGGTTCTGTACAACATTCCATTAGAGGCCCGCATAATAGTATGCGGAGCGCTCGGATGGTCAGAGGTTAGGACAGTCGACTGAGCTCGCCGAGCTCGCGCTGCCCTTAACTTCCTTACTTGAGTGCCCGAAGGCGCATAGTAGGAGGAGTCAGAGTGATGCTGCAGAGAGTCAGATATATTCTTTTGAGCATATGAGAGATCGGGACCATAGGAGAGGCGATCGAAGACTGAGCCTGAGCTGCGAGGAGTAGGCAGTATGCGGCTAGAGTCAGCAGTCTTCATGCGGCTGGCAGTTGTAGCCGCATAGGCTTTCTTCATGCGGCTGGAAATCTCGGCCGCATGTGTTTTCTCCATGCGGCTGGGCGATCTGGCCGCATAGACTTTTTTCATGCGGCTGACAATTTCAGCCGTATGAGCATCATGCATGCGGCTGGCAGTCTTGGCCGCATGAGTGTTCGGCTTCTTCTTGGAGCACATAGAATCACTCTTTGTCCCTGCAAGTCCAGCATCGTAGTGCTTTCCTCTGCCGGACTTGGGGACAGCAGAGTCCTCTATGGCTCGAAGAGGAGCCATATGAGAATCGCCTTCGCCGTCTTGGGTAGCAGAGAGTACTCCGTCCAGGGCTTGGGGAGGAGCAAATGATTTTGGCCTTCACTCCCTGCGAGCCTTCTCTGTGCGGGATTGCTTCTGGACCGGGCCAGCGCTCCCGTCGGAGAGCATTTCTTCAAACGCCCGTTAGTCGAAGTGGACGACCATCTTCTGTTGCGTGGAGCCAAGTTTCGCTGCATCCGATTGCGTCACCAACTCCTCAGCCGTGGAGAAGTTTGTCCCCAGCAGAGTCGCCATCGTGTTTGGCATGAAATATAAAAGAACAGAACAATTATCGGAGGACTTGACTTTTACTTCACACTACAATCTTCGCTTGTACAAAGAAAGCCTAGGGACGAAAGCCTAGGTACAGCAATCTAAGTACAATTATTTATTTTAGATTCTGGGGGGTGACGATAGAGGCACGGGAAAGCGACGGCAGCTCTGCCTTACTCCTTGGACGATCGGATGCAGCCTTGACTCTGGGGAAGACCTGCTTGGCGTTGAGAAAATGCTCTCTTTTCTTTCTCTGTATGTCTCTCTTTCTCTCTGTGTGTGTCTCTCCGTGCAAGGGAATGGCACCTTGCTATTCATAGGAATGGGGTCGTCATTAGGGTTTACAATGATTGTCCCTTCTTAAAGTGGCGGCGGCCTGTTGATTGATCAATCTGGGCCATTAGTCTTGAGTGTGATGAATCTGGGCCATTTAATATAGATTACGCCAAATCCTATCAGTAATTAATGCTGATTATAATAAATCTCCATCATGATGATTCGCTGATATCTGTAAATTTGAATGAATAAATTTAATTCATTCTTCCGCCACGTGTTTCGGATTATTAGGATTTGACCCAATCTTTGGTTGCAGTAAATCTGGGTTATTGAGATTGATTGGTGTTATGACACGTATCCTGCCACGTGGCTGAGCCACTGAGGAAATCTGAGCCACATGAGGATTGAGCCGCATAAGGTTGGCCATGTGTCCAGGCTGATTGGGGAGTGGCCCCTGATTATTTAAACCGCATAATGATGATCTGGGCCGCATGAGCGTAGGTGGCCGCATGATAGGTAGCTTCTTCGTGAACCGCATGGAGATAGTCTTTATGAGCCGCATGGGGGAGCCTCTGTTTGAGCCGCATAAGGCATCTTCGGCCTGAGCCGCATAGGATAGCTTCGGCCTGAGCCGCATAGGGAGTCTCCGCTCGAGCCGCATACGATTGTCCACGTGTCAAGGCCGCGTGGCATTTTCTGGATCTCGGGGGACTTGTGTCAGAGATTTCCTTTGTTTCTCTAGGAGTCTGCTATTATGACAGAGTCATAATTGCATCATTATTGTCAGAACTGTCACCTTGTCAGGGCTGTCAGCCGTCAAGGCAATTAATGCAGTATAGGACGAAGGAAAGAACTGTTAGTAAGCCACGTAGCTTCTTTTCTGAGCCGTATGGAACTTATCGAGCCGCATAGTCATTTGAGCCACATGGATCCCTGAGCCGCATGAACTCTCTGAGCCGCATGGGACTCCCTGGCCGCATGGGTCATTTCCATGCTTCTACAATTGTATTTTGAATATCAAATCCGATATTTTGAGATACCAATCCTTGTTAGTTGATAATTGTGGTAGGCTGAGCATGTATCTGAGTATCTACTGATACTCAGGAATGTCACCATCATAGTATATAGCCTATGTTTATAATACTTTATAAACAAGGATATTTAGATGAGGAAAATCCTAAATTAGGAACTTGTATAGATTTTAACCAAATTATAAATTATAACAGGAGGATTTCCAGCTGTACATCCCACACTTGATCACCCTGAGCAAGGCAAGTATACTCCTCGGATTTGTTCATTTCTCATGTCTTACATGTTCATTCCTGTATCTTCTTGTTGACACGATGTATCACGGTATTGTCTGGTTTCATGTTTCATGTATTACTTGTGTCTGGGAGGGGAAATACTATAGATATGTGATCAAACCCTGTTACTATTCATGTGAATAGCTTGGGTCCCGTATCGTGCATGCGGGACCAGAGCCGTACCATTTTATGTTCATTGCATCTACCCAAGCCGATCACAATCTAGATGTATTTCAATATTGCACATGTCAGGATTCAGGTTGTATTTCAGGATTCATGGTTGTGTTTCATGTTCAGGTTGTATTTTATGATTCAGTTTGTACTTCATATTTAGGTTGTATTTCATGTTCAGGACTCATACCATGTTCCCTGTTTTACTTTTATTATTTCCTGCTCAGTGTCATGTCTTGTCTCATTTCCTGTACTTATATATTCCATATTTCTTGATTCATACCATGATGTTCATGTTCATTTCCTTGGATATACTTAGCTCCGCTCCTGACTAGGATATGTTGCAGGTGCTTGCAGGATATTGTTCTACTCTATGGGCCAGAGCCCAGGATATTAGCTGAGCAGGATGAGACTTAGCTTGAGGCTTCAGGTTTAGACTCCTTGATATTGACTTTAGAGTTCATAGCACTTTTTATTCCTGTTGATTCTGGTACCTTATGATATCTAGATTTGTGGATTACGGTGATCTTTCTGGGATACGTTATAGATGTTGTGATTTTTACTTGTCTTGATTATCTGGTTAGATTTCCTAAGCTTTTGGTACAGCTTACTTCATTGTGTCCAACAATGAAGGCTGGACGTGTCCAACTCGTGTCCGATTATTCGGGAGCGGGTCGTGATATGTTTTTAGTGGTAGCCCATGCAGGTCTATCCTAATCGTACCTAGGTATTAGAGTACTATTGGGGGACTTGATTTCACTAGGAAAACTTGATCACAGTATAGAAAAATCAAGAAATAAGGGTATATCAGGTATATCAGGTATATTGATATTCTATAAACACTTGTTGTATTTAGGTCTAGGTTATTTTAACAGTTTTTTGTTTTTTAGATAATTCAAGCACGTGACACCAGAACAGTTGATCTACCTTCACTTGAGGGCTTCGAGTTTCCACTACCTTCTATCACTCAACTATCCCCATGGGTAGTACGTAGTTGACGGAGACGTTTGAAGATTCCCTTGACAACCAGAGGGAGCATGCCATCCTTTCCAAGTCATACTTGTCGATACACTCTCCGAGCCAGAAAGGACTTCTGATTTCCAGACTCTCAGACTTTTGGACTTTTCCGACACCGAGCGCATATCTTGCACCGAAAAGTAGATCGAGAACCTGGAGCAGCCACTGAAGAGCATACAAGTTCTTGAGGAACCGACTTCTCTGAAGATTGGAGCCACCAGCCAGGAGATCAAGAATGTAGCACAGACAATAGGACCCAACGGAAAGCTAAAGCTCAGGAGGAACATGAAGACTTATGATGAAGATAGCAACTACTGTGGATCCGTAAAGCGTCAACACACTCAGACAATGCTTCTTCAGTCCAGCGAAAGATTCAGATTCAGATTCAGATTCAGTCGACGATCATTTATATTTCTGTCGCAGCTCAGGACACCACTACGAAGAGTGCCGCAAAAGACGAAGGCTATGCTTGTACTGCTAATCGCCTGTCGACCAAGTCAAGGACTGTTGGAGACCGCTGATCACACTGCCCACGGACAAGCACGAGGAGCACCAGTATCACAGAAGGACCCGTCTCTCCAGATTCAGCAACAATATGGAGCACTACCACAGGGACCAGTCTACGACAGAACAGTCGTAGAAGGTTGAAGAGATTCCAGTCCCGGAAGAATACTGAAGACAGAAGACTCTTTTGCATGGTTGGAGAAAACCATGGATCAGGATTCATAATCCAGTTTTTCCTTAGATTCCTCTTGCACCTAGTTTGTTTCTTAAAAACCTCCTTGCTTCCTATTTAAGGATTATTAGATTTTATTTCCTCTTCTGAAACCTTAGTCGCTATTCGAGATGTATTTTGAAAGTTTGTTTCCATTCTTGTTCGTAACTCTGCTCTCATTCGAGGTTTTCTTCCTGTTCGATAACTTGTTTCCTATGGCGTCGTTTCCTAATTCAAGATTTGGTTCTCCTCGAATTTTGTTCCATATTAAGACTCCGTTGATATTTAAGACTTTACTTCGGGATTACCTTCCTATTCAAACTTATGCCAATCAAAACCTTGTTTGAATCTTGCTTCTATTCGAGATTTCATTTTCAGATTTCGTCTTCTATCTTTGAAATTTTGACTCGTTCCCTATAAGATTTTATTTCTCATTCATAAATTATTTTCTATTCACGATCTTGTCTCTTATTGAGATTTCACTTGTTTCATATTCGTTATTTAATACCATGTTTTCATATTCATTTTTCATGACTTTGTTTTCTATTTTTTGTTCCCAACCTTTTTTCGATCTTTTTCCCTATTTGGGGTATCGCTTATTTCATGGATATTTGTTTTCTATTCACCCATTGATTCTCTTTTCCTATTCGTAACTTGATTCCATTTGAGATTTTAAGATCATGTTTCCTACTTTCGAGACTTTGTTATGTTCGTGATTTTGTCTTATATATCCAAGATTTTTCAGACTTTGAAACTTCAGTTCCTACTCGCGACTCAATGAGCCCTTGTTCCCTATTTGATGTCTTGTTTCCTCGTCAAGATTTTCTATTCGAGATTTTATTTCCTAATCACGACTTTGTTGATATTGGTTTTCTAATTGAGACCTTGTATTCTATTGGAGGTTGTTTTTCCTTCGAGATTTTGTTCGAGATTTCATTGTTGTTTGAGATGTTGTTGAACCTTGTTTCCGACACGAGATTTTATTCCTTATGTTGAGACTTTATCTTTTGTCTGATACCCTGCTTTATTCCACCTTTGAGACTTTGTTACCTGTCACGACCCGCACCCTAGAGTAAGGGCACGAGAAGTGGGTACGTCCAGCCTACGCCGCAGTGTCGGCGGTAGAACGCTGTCCTAGGTCAATCATCTAACCATATAAAGTACCTGTACAGTTTATACTCTCCGAATGGAGGTGACAACAGAAACAAACTCAATCACATCTAGGTAGAGAAATGGAAGATAGATAGATAGACAGATGGTAACTCAAAAGAACCATAGCATAGATGAAATAAGACTAAGTGTCTAAGATACATAACATCCAGAATGTCAACTCATAATACAATAAGTCTAAGAGTCTATACATCTCCACATCTCAAAATACAACTCAGAATGTGAGACAAAATGTACATATAGAAAAGACTGCCTAGGCTAAACTGGTCTAGACTACTGGAACAACATCCTCAGCTGCAGGTGGATCCTGCTGAGGGTCCACAACATAAGTATCATCTAGTCCTGCTCCATAATAGGTAGACACCAGGGCCTCCTCCTCATCCTCTGTAATATTTTCAACAGGTCCAATCAGGACGGGAACGAGCACAATACATCTCACGCAGTGCATAGAATGATAGGAGATATAAAGCATGCAATAGAGTAAAATACAGGAACTGCTGAAGGAAGATACATGTAGCAAAAGAGATAGTTGTAAAGGAAATATCTACTGTATATAGAGAACTAGCAGTGTCTAGTGAGTCAGAGTAAAATAAAGACATGTGAAATAGCATAGGAGATTCATGACTACAGCTAGAAGTGATTCATGACTACAGCTACTGGGGTAATATCCACATGACTATTTCCACTCCCCCATCCCCAATCAATACACAAGGATCCATTCAGGTTATGTTAAGATTCGTGATAAGCCCATAATTGGGTGATACGTGAGTGATTCATGAAGATTCATGGAGGCTCGGTGATCATGAGAGTACATGAGTCACTAGCTGATACATGAAGATATATGAAAATAGAAGCATGAGATACATGATGTAAGTGAAACACACATGACAAAAGTAACTGATGCTCCCGAGGGGGATAACATCTCATGAAAAGATCCATATAGTACCAATCCGTGATAACAATCGTGTCAGCATCAAGTAAAGTAAGCTAGAGCAAGAATATAAATCCTGGCAAATATGAAACGGTCAGAGAATGTACTCGCCTGATAACTGAATGTCTGAAGAAGATATACTGTCTGAGGAGAGGTGTATGGCTCCTAATTAGAGCAATACAAGTCACAATGTATCCACAATAGTAAAAATAAAGTATACAATGCATACTACATGATTCTAGGTCAATCTGGTCAAAGTCAACTCTTGGTCAACTCTAATAGTCAAACTAGGTCACAAGAAGTCATACTAGGTCACAGGAAATCAAACTAAGTCAAATAGAGTCAAACAAGGTCAAACAAGTCAAATACTAGTCAACATGATCAATCTGGGTCAAGTCTAGGTCAACTCAGACCAACTAAGGTATTGGTCAAACAAAGACCAGTCAGTAAGGTAATTAGGTCAAACAAAGACCAGTCATTAAGGTAATTGGGTCAGACTAGTTAAACTAGTCATTTTAGGTTAGTCCTAGTCAAATCTAGGTCAATTAGGTCAACTTTGACCTAAGGTTGACTTTGGTCAACACTTAGTCAAAGGGTCAATTAGTTAATGTTTTGGGCCTTTAGGGCAAGCCCCAAACCATGCGCTAGTAATCTTGGCCATAGGCCATGTCTTATAGGTTTCCTCTAAACCTATACCTTAACAAGTTATATACATATATATATATATATATATATATATATATATATATATATATATATATATATATATTAAAAAAAAAAAAAAAAAATATATATATATATATATATATATATATATATATATATATATATATATATATATATATATATATATTTTAATATATATATATATATATATATATATATATATATATATATATATATATATATATATATATATAAATAGACACTATCTACCCATATATCAAAATATGAATATCATATATAATACAACCCATACTCACACATATATACATAGTGACCTAATGTAACTAATACAAACATATATATATATATATCAATATATATATATACATATAACTCATATATATATATATATATATTTTTTTTTTATATATATATATATATATATACATATAACTCATATATATATATATATATATATATATATATATATATATATATATATATATATATATATATATATATATATATATATATAAAGAGAGGGAAGAAAGAGAGGGATATAGAGTGAGAGAGAGTGAGTGAAGGAGAGAGAGACATAGACAGTGAGAGAGAGTGAGAAAGATGGAACAGTAGGGGGGGTGTCTCAGGTTCCTGAGACAGGAATCCCAGCCCCAAACTCACACACACACAGTCCACATATACATACACATGTATACATGTACACAACTAGAAATATACACAACTAAACACCCTAAAAACTCACATACACACACATATACATATGTACTACATATATATACACTAAAATACATATATACAATCTACTAATCACATCAAAAATAGATTTGAAACTCGAAATTAAAAACTGGAAAAAAAAAACACAAAAACTGGAAATATTTGCACTGTTTACTCGAAATTGGGTAAACCCAAATTCTCACACCAACACGAGCTAAGACCCAAAACCCAAGGTTGGTAATACTAGCCCCTAGTGTCCTCTAGTGTCTAGGGTGCCTGAAACATGGTCACGACACGACACAACGTATCCACACTAATAAAACCCAATCGGATAAATCCTATATACACAGACACCTACTGTGTCGTGCACACGTTCCATACTCTCGTGGACACACCACGAGACACGACACGTCTCGTGGTTGTACACATGTATCGACTAGGTCTAGGGCTAGGGTTTAGACACCCTGACACGTATCCAAACCGTGTCGTGTCCGAGTTCTAGGTGCGTATCAGAAGGGGTTTCACACACGTTCAGACCGCGTCGTGCACGCGGTCGAACACCTCGTGTTCACGACACAAGACACGACACACCACGTGCTCGTGTCCTGGGGTTCGCCCTAGGGTCTACTACACACGTGTCACTCTGACACGTGTCCACGACTCGTGTACGCGGGACACGAGACCCGTGTCAGAGCCAAAAACTTGACTGTGCAGTGCAGTGCGCGACCCTTGCAGGGACGATTTCGTGTCCGACACGACACGAGGTCATCCCAAACTTTGGGGATGACCTGTCAGTCAGTGCCCCGTGCTCTATGCCAATTTTGGCGTGTCCACGTGGCGTGTCCAGTGAGTTATTAGTGTCGGGTAGCAGGACACAAAATGTGACAGTGTGCAGTACAATTCTCGTGAGTTTGTGTCCGATTTGGACACAAAAAAGGACACAACTCATGCTCAGTCACTAGGGGTTAGGGTTAGCTAGGTCTAGGCTACAAGTCCATGTAATTAGTTTTGAAATTTATGAAAATCCTTTTCTTTGAGGTATTTCATCAAACACTGATTTTAGCCCTACGATACGTGTCCGTTACGGACACCAAAACACATCAAAATCCCACCAAACTTTACCCACAGTATTGTTATTCCTATATGAATGCATTTATGAAAGAAAAACAGGAATTTGACTAGGTTTGTGAGAAAATACCTATTGTGCAAATCCATGGAAAAACAATGATAATGGGGTTGTGTGATCTCCAACTCGATGATGCCCAAGCTCCCAAATTCTGAATTTCTAGCTTCACTTAGCTCCCTAGATGTTGTAGGGTTCCAATGCAAGAGACTAGAGTAAATTTGGATCAAGAATGATCAAGTTATCAAGGGTTGAAGGAAAAGGGAATTTTGTGGATTTAAATTTCATGTAATTTTGTTCATGAATAAATCCATGGGGTTTATAACATGGGTGGGCTGCCAAGGGGGGGTGCCCTTGGCCGGCCAAGCATGGGGGGGTGTCCTTGCCTTCCTTCATGGCTAAGGCATGGACTTTAGCCTAAAGGGTTCTAGATATTTTGATTTGTTTAAGGAAAATATCCTTAAAGTTAATATCTAGATATTTAACCCTTTATCCCATGACCAAAACATCACCCTAATGATTCTAGGTTAGTGGCTAACTTCTAGTTTAGGGTAGGATAGGTTAGTGACAAATCATGAGACCTACCAAGAATTAAATAATAATAAAAATCACATAATCACAAATAAAGTCTAGAAAATTACCAAAAGACCCTTTTGGTCAAAAACCAGTAATTTGATATTCTAAGCCTATGGCTAAGCTCTCATGGTCATGGCAAACTTCTAGGTTAGAGAAAACTAGGGTTTACACTAAGTTATACTAACCAAAATCACAAAGTCATAAGTCATGACTTAGCATGACTTAGAAAATGGTTTAATCTAACTAAAATCACCAGAAAATCATACCATGACTAAAATACCACTAATAAATAATAAAAATAATAAATTTTCAAAAATCCCCAATTTCAGAAAAAAGGGTGTTACAAGTCTACCCACCTTAAAATAATTTCGTCCTCGAAATTTAGATGGTCGTACTCCTTCTAGGTCAAACCTCCAACAATCAAGGACGAAGCCACTACCTAGGCAACATACAAGGTCAACAAGCAAAATATGGGTAGTAGACCTATACTGGGTCATGTCCAAAAATTGGCTGGCAGTTTTAGGTCATAAGGTGTTCTTAATTCAAATCGAAGCCAAAAATAACTCCATGGGGTAAATCAGGATGGAGCCTCGGGTCAGGAAAATCGTACTAAGCAAATGAGCACATGATGGTATGCCTGAGTGGGACACTAAGGTCATGGGTGTAGTATGTCATGTCTAGGTCATGTACGTGAAATCAGTTTTAAGAAAACAACTAGTCTTGTGCTCCAAATTTAAAAGTCACGGTAATGTGCCTACGATGATCACAATTTAGAGTGGGAAAGGTCTATGGCCTAAATTGAACCAAAAATCGTGATAAAATAGTGGTACCAGGGGAACAGGTTAAATGGAACAGTCTGTGGTCTCATCTAGGTACACTAGTCATTCTAGATCAATACTGTCCTATGGTATCAAAACGTTCAAGCAATCTAAGGTGTCCTAATTGGGAAGGTAAGGGAACAACAATCATCAAGGCTATAGGGTCGTCTACCATCCTATATGAAAATGGGTTATTAACAAGTGAGAAATCATTAAAGTTACCATTCCATAAAAAGAAAATTAAAAATTTAGGTACAAATAATCACAAATAGATTTTAGTCTTGACACGATCTAAGTTGATCAATTTTAGGATAAATCGAGATTGGGCAAGATGGGAATTTAATGAAATCGAGTATGAGCACGAGCATCCAATGATGAAGATCCAGGTCATGATTAAATTTAATCCAACTGGATATGAATACGAGGTTCATAGGTGATAAAATAATTCCAAGGAGAATTGTCAAGGCTGTTGTGGATAAGATTCTAGGGCAAGTTTAATTATGTCTCCATCCACGTAGATTAATATATGAAAAAGCAAACCAAAACGCAATAGGTTGATCAGACCATCATGCGCCGGTTCTGATTAGATAATATATTAGTGGGTGTACACCCAATAAAATATACCATGATCAAGCTCGAAAAGGATAAGCTTGTAAAACTTAAGAATAAATTTATAGCATAAGATATAAGGGTGGAATGATGAAGGAAGAGACATAGTCCAAGATTCTTAACCAATCGGGTCAAGCATTCAAGGTAAGGTACAAGGTTAAGTATTTGAGGGTTCAAACAGAATACCATCACATGCCAGGTCGAAAGAATTTAGCCAAGGTGGATCTCTAATTGAAATAAGAATTAATTTAGTATCATGGTAGAGGTTATAGTTTAGCCATTTGACCAGAAAATCATGTCAAGAAAATAGAGTACAAGGAGACAGATTTTAGTGGGACATGGAATACCTATATGAAGGTAGGCTAGTAGATGAATATAGTTAGGGTTCGATCAATCAAGGGTCAAGGTTAGAAGGTCTCAATAAAGTCTTGATTTGAGAAAATGTCGAGTAAGTCAGGTTTGGGATACAGTCACATAGATTGGTAGAAAGAGTCTAAGCAAGGTGCAAAATAGAGAGGACAGTTCATTTCAATGAAAGGCAATTAGCAAGAGGATTAGATGGCAAGAAACAGATAAGAGTTTTCTCATAATTGTGATTGAGTACCCAAAAAAATAAAAGATATTAATCTAACACTAAGAAATTAAAATCAACAACTACAAAATTTTTAAAATCATCAACTAATACCAGGATTCAAAGTTCTACAGTGAATCCTCCAAAATCAAATTCAATCAAAGGAAAAGGAGTTTAAATCAAAATTTCAAATGAGATTCTCAAGGGTCATCCCAGGAATCTCTCAAAGTATCCTAGCAGTGATTGAGTATCCACTCTCTCTAAGCCTATTCCTCAAATCCTATCGCAGGCTGTAGTGATACTCTAGTTCGAATACCACTACATAAACTCGACCTGTATGGGCCACCACTAAAAACGTGTCACGACCCGCACCCTAGAGTAAGGGCACGAGAAGTGGGTACGTCCAGCCTACGCCGCAGTGTCGGCGGTAGAACGCTGTCCTAGGTCAATCATCTAACCATATAAAGTACCTGTACAGTTTATACTCTCCGAATGGAGGTGACAACAGAAATAAACTCAATCACATCTAGGTAGAGAAATGGAAGATAGATAGATAGACAGATGGTAACTCAAAAGAACCATAGCATAGATGAAATAAGACTAAGTGTCTAAGATACATAACATCCAGAATGTCAACTCATAATACAATAAGTCTAAGAGTCTATACATCTCCACATCTCAAAATACAACTCAGAATGTGAGACAAAATGTACATATAGAAAAGACTGCCTAGGCTAAACTGGTCTAGACTACTGGAACAACATCCTCAGCTGCAGGTGGATCCTGCTGAGGGTCCACAACATAAGTATCATCTAGTCCTGCTCCATAATAGGTAGACACCAGGGCCTCCTCCTCATCCTCTGTAATATTCTCAACAGGTCCAATCAGGACGAGAACGAGCACAATACATCTCACGTAGTGCATAGAATGATAGGAGATATAAAGCATACAATAGAGTAAAATACAGGAACTGCTGAAGGAAGATACATGTAGCAAAAAAGATAGTTGTAAAGGAAATATCTACTGTATATAGAGAACTAGCAGTGTCTAGTGAGTCAGAGTAAAATATAGACATGTGAAATAGCATAGGAGATTCATGACTACAGCTAGAAGTGATTCATGACTACAGCTACTGGGGTAATATCCACATGACTATTTCCACTCCCCCATCCCCAATCAATACACAAGGATCCATTTAGGTTATGTTAAGATTCGTGATAAGCCCATAATTGGGTGATACGTGAGTGATTCATGAAGATTCATGGAGGCTCGGAGATCATGAGAGTACATGAGTCACTAGCTGATACATGAAGATACATGAAAATAGAAGCATGAGATACATGATGTAAGTGAAACACACATGACAAAAGTACCTGATGCTCCCGAGGGGGATAACATCTCATGAAAAGATCCATATAGTATCAATCCGTGATAACAATCGTGTCAGCATCAAGTAAAGTAAGCTAGAGCAAGAATATAAATCCTGGCAAATATGAAACGGTCAGAGAATGTACTCGCCTGATAACTGAATGTCTGAAGAAGATATACTGTCTGAGGAGAGGTGTATGGCTCCTAATCAGAGCAATACAAGTCACAATGTATCCACAATAGTAAAAATAAAGTATACAGTGCATACTACATGATTCTAGGTCAATCTGGTCAAAGTCAACTCTTGGTCAACTCTAATAGTCAAACTAGGTCACAGGAAGTCATACTAGGTCACAGGAAATCAAACTAAGTCAAATAGAGTCAAATAAGGTCAAACAAGTCAAATACTAGTCAACATGATCAATCTGGGTCAAGTCTAGGTCAACTCAGACCAACTAAGGTATTGGTCAAACAAAGACCAGTCAGTAAGGTAATTAGGTCAAACAAAGACCAGTCATTAAGGTAATTGGGTCAGACTAGTTAAACTAGTCATTTTAGGTTAGTCCTAGTCAAATCTAGGTCAATTAGGTCAACTTTGACCTAAGGTTGACTTTGGTCAACACTTAGTCAAAGGGTCAATTAGTTAATGTTTTGGGCCTTTAGGGCAAGCCACAAACCATGGGCTAGTAATCTTGGCCATAGGCCATGTCTTATAGGTTTCCTCTAAACCTATACCTTAACAAGTTATATATATATATATATATATATATATATATATATATATATATATATATATATATATATATATATATATAAATAGACACTATCTACCCATATATCAAAATATGAATATCATATATAATACAACCCATACTCACACATATATACATAGTGACCTAATGTAACTAATACAAACATATATATATATATCAATATATATATATACATATAACTCATATATATATATATATATATATATATATAAAGAGAGGGAAGAAAGAGAGGGATATAGAGTGAGAGAGAGTGAGTGAAGGAGAGAGAGACATAGACAGTGAGAGAGAGTGAGAAAGATGGAACAGTAGGGGGGGTGTCTCAGGTTCCTGAGACAGGAATCCCAGCCCCAAACTCATACACACACAGTCCACATATACATACACATGTATACATGTACACAACTAGAAATATACACAACTAAACACCCTAAAAACTCACATACACACACATATACATATGTACTACATATATATACACTAAAATACATATATACAATCTACTAATCATATCAAAAATAGATTTGAAACTCGAAATTAAAAACTGGAAAAAAAACACAAAAACTGGAAATATTTGCACTGTTTACTCGAAATTGGGTAAACCCAAATTCTCACACCAACACGAGCTAAGACCCAAAACCCAAGGTTGGTAATACTAGCCCCTAGTGTCCTCTAGTGTCTAGGGTGCCTGAAACATGGTCACGACACAACACAACGTGTCCACACTAATATAAACCCAATCGGGTAAATCCTATATACACAGACACCTACTGTGTCGTGCACACGTTCCATACTCTCGTGGACACACCACGAGACACGACACGTCTCGTGGTTGTACACACGTATCGACTAGGTCTAGGGCTAGGGTTTAGACACCCTGACACGTATCCAAACCGTGTCGTGTCCGAGTTCTAGGTGCGTATCAGAAGGGGTTTCATACACGTTCAGACCGCGTCGTGCACGCGGTCGAACACCTCGTGTTCACGACACAGGACACGACACACCACGTGCTCGTGTCCTGGGGTTCGCCCTAGGGTCTACTACATACGTGTCACTCTGACACGTGTCCACGACTCATGTACGCGGGACACGAGACCCGTGTCAGAGCCAAAAACTTCTGTGCAGTGCAGTGCGCGACCCTTGCGGGGACGATTCCGTGTCCGACACGACACGAGGTCATCCCAAACTTTGGGGATGACCTGTCAGCCAGTGCCCCGTGCTCTATGCCAATTTTGGCGTGTCCACGTGGCGTGTCCAGTGAGTTATTAGTGTCGGGTAGCAGGACACAAAATGTGACAGTGTGCAGTACAATTCTCGTGAGTTTGTGTCCGATTTGGACACGAAAAAGGACACAACTCGTGCTCAGTCACTAGGGGTTAGGGTTAGCTAGGTCTAGGCTACAAGTCCATGTAATTAGTTTTGAAATTTATGAAAATCCTTTTCTTTGAGGTATTTCATCAAACACTGATTTTAGCCCTACGATACGTGTCCGATACGGACACCAAAACACATCAAAATCCCACCAAACTTTACCCACAGTATTGTTATTCCTATATGAATGCATTTATGAAAGAAAAACAGGAATTTGACTAGGTTTGTGAGAAAATACCTATTGTGCAAATCCAAGGAAAAACAATGATAATGGGGTTGTGTGATCTCCAACTCGATGATGCCCAAGCTTCCAAATTCTGAATTTCTAGCTTTCCTTAGCTCCCTAGATGTTGTAGGGTTCCAATGCAAGAGACTAGAGTCAATTTGGATCAAGAATGATCAAGTTATCAAGGGTTGAAGGAAAATGGAATTTTGTGGATTTAAATTTCATGTAATTTTGTTCATGAATAAATCCATGGGGTTTATAACATGGGTGGGCTGCCAAGGGGGGTGCCCTTGGCCGGCCAAGCATGGGGGGGTGTCCTTGCCTTCCTTCATGGCTAAGGCATGGACTTTAGCCTAAAGGGTTCTAGATATTTTGATTTGTTTAAGGAAAATATCCTTAAAGTTAATATCTAGATATTTAACCCTTTATCCCATGACCAAAATATCACCCTAATGATTCTAGGTTAGTGGCTAACTTCTAGTTTAGGGTAGGATAGGTTAGTGACAAATCATGAGACCTACCAAGAATTAAATAATAATAAAAATCACATAATCACAAATAAAGTCTAGAAAATTACCAAAATACCCTTTTGGTCAAAAACCACTAATTTGATATTATAAGCCTATGGCTAAGCTCTTATGGTCATGGCAAACTTCTAGGTTAGAGAAAACTAGGGTTTACACTACGTTATACTAACCAAAATCACAAAGTCATAAGTCATGACTTAGCATGACTTAGAAAATGGTTTAATCTAACTAAAATCACCAGAAAATCATACCATGACTAAAATACCACTAATAAATAATAAAAATAATAAATTTTCAAAAATCCCCAATTTTAGAAAACAGGGTGTTACATTACCTACCTAGGATTACGTTCCATATACGGGATCTTGTTATCATCCCGGATTCCTTTGAGAATTCCGTTATAATTTGAAACTTCGTTCCCTGTCTGAAATTTTAAATCTTCCTGGTTGCCCTTTTATACTCACTAATTGGATCCCTTGTCATCTCTTAGTACTTAATAAACACTTGTATTCTAATAGTCAGATAACCTCACCATCTTCTTGACTTGGACTATTGAAACTTTTTTTGATTCCTTGAAATTTACTATGGATAAAGTTGAAAGACTATTCGATGACCTACTAGGGCGTGACAGTTGCGCTCTGCAGCCATTAGCTGGATTATTAAGACTGAAAGTTTACTGCAGCCAGTAGCGCACTGGTGAGGCATGAACTCTAAGTTGAAGTAATTTCAGACGTTCATTAGTTTTCGAGTATTGTCGAGACCTTGTCATATTCTTCGTATTGATCTCTTGGGTTGCCTCATCAATGATTGTTGGAAAATGGATAAAGTTGATAAGATATTCGGTGACATATTGTTGTTTGAGTCACAGAGCCGAAAGTCCACTGCAGTCAGATATATACTGGCGGGGTAGGGATTCTAAGCAAAGTGATTTCAAATACCTATATGTTCCTGGATATCATGGAGACTATATTCCCTTTTCATATGAATATTGATTTTCAAAAAAAAATCCTAGATCCTTGTGCGTACATCCTGATTTGATACTGTATCTCCTGAGTGTTTTGAACGTTTTTCCAATCAACCCTTGCTAATTACATTTCTAGTATTTTATCGTTAGATCATTGATTTCCTCAAAAATTATACCTTGCCAGATTTTGATTCCATACTTCGTTATGTCTTATCTAAACTTTGATCTTAAAACATGTTTATCTGACCATGATTTCCTATCTTGTCCTAGTCCACTTTTGATCCTACTTAATAGTTTTGTCTTCATGATTTTGTTCCTCTATGTTGTAATTGAAATTTCATTCTATTTCGTGCTTATTTGATCCTTGATTGTCGTTAGATCGTGTTATTTCAACTTCTTGTGGTTAATTATAGTACAGGGTCTCAAGGCTCAGAGAGCGTCTCAAAGTTGCACAGGATTTGCAGAAGCATTGGACGGACAACAGCAGACGACCACTGGAGTTCGTGGTTGGAGATAGAGTGTTCCTGAAGATCTCACCAATCAAGGGCGTCATTCATTTCGGTAGAGGCGAGAAGCTCAGTCCGAGGTACACCGAGCCTTCCGACATGACGGCACGGGTTGGCGAGGTGGCATATCGACTAACGCTTCCAGTTAGCTTAGAGGGAGTGCACGATGTCTTTCACGTGTCCCAGCTTCGATGCTACATTCCAGATCCGAGCCATGTAGTGGACTATTCAGAGCTAGAGGTGGGTCCGAGCTTGACCTACGAGGAGCAGCCTGTGGAGATCCTTGATCGGAGGGAGAAGCGCTTGTGGAACCATACTATTCCACTTGTACGCATCATGTGGAGACACCTCTCTCCGGGAGAGTCCACATGGGAGCGCGAGGACGAGATGCGGGAGCGCTATCCCAATTTGTTTGTTTGAGTGTAATTTGATATTGAGAATTTTAAAATACAAAAAAATAAATTATGTTTGAACGTTCTTGAGATTTTGCTATGAGATTGTTTTGTTTGTCTCTCGAATTTCGAGGACGAAATTATTTTAAGGGGGGAGATTTGTAACCCCTTTTTTCAATTTTTTTCAAAATTTTTTAAGTTTTAATTTTAATAATAAATTTATTTTAAATAATATTGAATATTGGAAATGTTTCATTTAAGTATCTTCAAATAAATATTTTAATTTATACTTTGGAGGGAAATTGATTTAATAGCAGGATTTAAAAAAAAAATCAAATGTTAGTTGTAACAAACAATTGTGGTCCCCATTCTTTCTAAACCATTTGTAAACTTTAATATTTTTTATTTATTAAATTTTGTATGATAATACGAATAGTTAAAAGGGGGACGATTTTTCTGCATAAAGGCCATTTTGCGGGGGGTGTTTTTGTAAGAATATTGATTAAAACGCAGTGGAGAGAGAAAGAGCAACAGCTCATTTCTTCTTCCCTTTCGAGCTGAGGGGCTTTCGTTTCCATCTTTCCACCCCCAAATCACTGGAGACCAACCCTAACCCTAATTTCTTCCGAAGCATGGCGACCATGGCGGTGGAGTCTTCGTTCGAGGAGTGGTGACGACGGTGAGACATCTCTTCCCAGTCAACGACGACAACAGAGCACCTAGCCCAGAGGCGGTGGCGACAGTCGGCGAGCGGCGACGATTTGCATCAGCAGCTCTCACCTCGACGGCGAGATTCCATGGCGGCGACCAACTCCGCGAGGACAACGACGATAGCGAGGTTCCTTCTCCAACGGTTGGGGATCATAATTTCCATTGTCGATCATGGTGAGTAGATTCAATATCTTTCCTCTTGACAAGAATCGATCGGCCAAACATTCCCTGCTTATGTGTTCTCGTGTTCATAATCCAGAGTAGAAGAGAGATCGATCTAAGTTCATTGGAGTTTCGGTCGATCTCTTCGTTGAGCGATCGGAGAAATCACGGTGGGTTGAATCGATTCTCATCCGATACTTCGATTAGTGATTCCGATTTGTGTTCATTAAATTCTTAATTTTTTTTCAGAATCAGGATCAATTTAAACGGGAAGTTGAGCCATCAGTTGTTAGATCAGTAAACTTGAATAGGTGAGTTCTCTGGTTCGTTCAGCATTTCACGGCAAATATCTCTTTTGAAATTCCTTGAGCGAATTCGAAATCTCTGAATCCTTTTGGTTCCTGAGTTTTGTGTGCTTATAACAATTTTGGATTCATTCTCATATTATTTCGATCACACAGAACAGAGAAAACATGGTTCTTTATATGTTTTGTTTTGTGCACCAACCAATTGTTTAAATGATGGTTCCAGGTTGGAATTAGGATCAGACGTAATTTTGTGTCCAGATCTGTGGAGGAGTTCGGACTCGTCTCAGGTAACTCGTTTGATACTCATGGTCCCTATTTGGTGTCAATCTTGCTGTATCTGTGTCCAGCTGTAGAGTAACGATTGCATTCAATGTTAACTAGCGTTGTGCACTAAATTTTAGTTGCTGATATCAGTATCAGAGTTTTCCTTTGTTGTGATGTTGTGATATTGGTCTCATGCCTTCTTCTTTTAGATTCTGGAAATTGATTCACTACTTTTTTGAGTTGTAGCTATACTAAGTTATTTTACCATTACTGAATATTTATAGCTGAGTTAGGATTGCGCTTATTATTATTCACTATGAAGTTTTGGTCATGAATTAGAAATCTGGAATTTGGATTTAATAAATAGAATGGACTGTTGCTGCAATAGAAAAAGGAGAGAATCTATTGGTTTGATAATGACAATTGATTGAGTATCAGTGTTTCTGTTTGGGGTATTGGGTGAAATTCTTTTTAGCATAGATGTCGTCCACAGCTTGCCTGAACAACTGATAGTTGGTGATGATATGAAACCTATTATTTGATTTAATTGAATGTATATTGGCCTATTGAGTGCCGACCTTGAAGTATCTTGCTTCACAGTTAGTTAAACCTTCGATTTTGGATGGATGTTGATTGTCAGTACCATTCCTTAGATAAATAATCATGGGCATATCAGTGAATATATATGAATGTAACCTATGGACTGACAAATGTGTGCAGGACATATGGTTGTGGTTGTTTGCTGCTAAGGTTGTTGATACCATTGGTTAGTAGCAACTGATTTTCAACCTGAGAACTAGGTAGGGTGACTGATTTATTAGTTAGAACTGAGAGTTGGAGTTAGACTGATTTGGTACCATGTCCTGCTTGGAATGGACTGCCCCATGTCCTGTTGAGGACTGGTTGCATAAGCCAACTTTAGGACTAACTGAACATTAAGTCCTATAACTCTAATGTCCTGTCCCATGTCCTGTGTTAAACTGAATCGCAATTTCCTAATCTTTACTGCATAGTTGTATAATAGAAAGTTTAATTCTCCTTATTGACTATGGATAACTGATTTGGATAAACTCCTATTGGACAAAATATGAGGAATGCCTATTTATCACTAGTTAGGATTACCTTAGCTGATGTGAGTATATCAATATTGGCCTTGGCTTTTCAGGATCAAAAGAACTTGGTTAGGAATAACTTGGAGGAGTGGAAATGTTGTTCTATTAGTTTGTAGTCAAATATAAATTATAAACTTTAGTATGATTGTTTAAGATATTGTATATTGATTATCAAAGATGATATTTTGAGATACCAATCCTTGTTAGTTAATAATTGTGGTAGGCTGAGCATGTATCTGAGTATCTACTGATACTCAGGAATGTCACCAGCATAGTATATAGCCTATGTTTATGATACTTTATAAACAAGGATATTTAGATGAGGAAAATCCTAAATTAGGAACTTATATAGATTTTAACCAAATTATAAATTATAACAGGAGGATTTTCAGCTGTACATCCCACACTTGATCACCCTGAGCAAGACAAGTATACTCCTCGGATTTGTTTATTTCTCATGTCTTACATGTTCATTCCTGTATCTTCTTGTTGATACGATGAATCACGGTATTGTCTGGTTTCATATTTCATGTATTACTTGTGTCTGGGAGGGAAAATATTATAGATATGTGATCAAACCCTGTTACTATTCATGTGAATAGCTTGGGTTCCGCATCGTGTACGCGGGACCAGAGCCGTACCATTTCATGTTCATTGCATCTACCCAAGCCGATCACAATCTAGATGTATTTCAATATTACACATATCAGGATTCAGGTTGTATTTCAGGATTCATGGTTGTATTTCATGTTCAGGTTGTATTTCATGATTCAGGTTGTACTTCATGTTCAGGTTGTATTTTATGTTCAGGACTCATACCATGTTCCCTGTTTTACTTTCAGTATTTCCTGCTCAGTTTCATGTCTTGTCTCATTTCCTGTACTTATATATTCCCTATTTCTTGATTCATACCATGATGTTCATTTCCTTGGATATACTTAGCTCCGCTCCTGACTAGGATATGTTGCAGGTGCTTGCAGGATATTGTTCTACTCTATGGGCCAGAGCCCAGGATATTAGCTGAGCAGGATGAGACTTAGCTTGAGGCTTCAGGTTTAGACTACTTGATATTGACTTTAGAGTTCATAGCACTTTTCATTCCTGTTGATTCTGGTACCTTATAATATCTAGATTTGTGGATTACGGTGATCTTTCTGGGATACGTTATAGATGCTGTAATTTTTACTTATCTTGATTATCTGGTTAGACTTCCCTAGCTTTTGGTACAGCTTACTTCATTGTGTCCAACAATGAAGGCTGGGCGTGTCCGACTCGTGTCCGATTATTCGGGAGCGGGTCGTGACAAAGCCAACAATTAGTACAAGAGTATAAATAGTAAGAACTGGGAATATGAAAAATATTAGGATGATATATGACAAGATAACCATGGAACTATTCAGATAACCAGGTTACAACCCGTAAACCAAACAAGGACCTGGTTTGTAACCATTCATCTGAACGGAACTTGGTTTCCCACCATTTATTGGCAAGATAATATAAGTAATCAGGTTATGTATAAATCTTGTACAGGATCTAGACAAGACTAAACTGGTCATGCCTTATCCAACAATCACAGCCAAGCAATAAGTACAGCTTGATACTTTAACAAACTAGGGTTATCAAAGGCCTTGTTACTAGCAAGATTGTCACGACGCACACCATGATTAGGGGTACGAGTACGCGGTTACGTCCAGCCTATGCCACAGAATCGGCAGTAGAACGATGTATAGGTCGTCTACAATAACTACACTGAACAGATAAAAGTACCTGTACAGTATATACACTTCGAATGGAGGTGACATAGCAATACAGTCTCAATCACAAAATAAAACTAAGGTAGATAGCACGAAAAGGAAATATGATAGATGAAAGCAGGAAATAGTTCAAGATCCACACAAGCCAAGCTATACACAATACCACAGAGTCACAGAAATATAATATAAACTACTACAGTCAAAAACAAAAGCTGGATCGTAGTCCAGGCAAGCCTAACTAAGCTAACTACTCTGGAAGAATAAAATCTAGTGGCTCTACTATCAAGCCACGGTCCAGGTCTACTCCATCTAACCCGTCCCCATAATAGGTCGGGCAATCTGCCTCAGAAATATCTATAAAATTGTCAACGGTATCCTGTCAGGAAAATGAACAAGTACAAACACTAACATCAGTTCCATATGAATTAACAAATTCTATAAGAGACAGTATAATGAAATACAAGACAAAGATATTGGATGACGTGGGAACCATTCGAAAGCTGAGTTGCAACCCTTAAACCAAACAAGGACCGGGGTTGTAACCCTTCTTCCGAACAGAACTTAGTCTCCAATCAAGGTACAACATAAAGATATGTAGAGCATGTGAGTAAATGAATATCATAGCATGGTGAGAAAGTACAGAAAGTAGAACTGAGCATGATATAAGATACGATAAATAAATATAAAATATGACTTGAATTATTAGAGCGATATGTGATCGACTTTAGGTAAGTGACAAAACAGGTTATCCACTTGGCCCGACAATCGCACGGTTTTCTCACGAAAAGTCATGCCGGCCAACCTGGATAACAAACACATGAAGGAATCTGCTACACCCTACGTAAGGTGAGAGTGGCGCAAGCAAAATAGTGACATGGGGCTTTGATCACATAACCCCTAATAATTTCTCCATCCCCGAATAGTATAATGGATCTGTAACACCCTGTTTTCTGAAATTGGGGATTTTTGAAAATTTATTATTTTTATTATTTATTAGTGGTATTTTAGTCATGGTATGATTTTCTGGTGATTTCAGTTAAGTTAAACCATTTCTAAAGTCATGCTAAGTCATGACTTATGACTTTGTGATTTTGGTTAATATAACTTAGTGTAAACCCTAGTTTTCTCTAACCTAGAAGTTGCCATGCCCATGAGAGCTTAGCCATAGGCTTAGAACACCAAATTAGTGATTTTTAGCCTAAAGGGTATTTTGGTAATTTTCTAGGATTTATTTGGAATTATTTGGATTTATGTGATTTATTATTATTTAATTAATTGATTAGTGTCATGTTAGTTACTAACCTAGTTTAGCCCTAATCTAGATGTTAGTCATGACCTAGAGACTAAGTTAGATGGGTTTAACTAAAGTAATGTTAGAGCTAAATATCTAGATATTTCATGTTAGATATTTACATTAGATATTTTATTTAGATATTTTACATAAAGTTATGTAGAATGAATCCTAGCCATAGGATAGCTTTGAAACTTGTTGGAGAGCCCACAACCATTGATCCTAACCCTAAACCAACCCCCATGGCCGGCCAAGCATGCCCCCCCCCCCCTATATGAACACCCCCATATTCACAAAGAGCCTCATTTTCAATGTATTGAAAACCCATTTTTCCCTCAACTTCACAAAGCCATAACTTCTTCATTCCTTCACCAAATTGAGCCCCGTTTGTTGCGTTGGAACCCCCTACACTTGAGGATGCTAAAGGAGGCTTAGTAGCAAGGTTGCACAAGGATTTGGACACCCCAAAGTGAAGAGGAAACCCCCCTAGAAGGTTGATTTTCATGATTTTGCACATATAGGTAAAGTGTTCTAAACCCTATCAAAATAGTGATTTCTCTTCATGGTTGCATGCATTAGGATACCATGGTCATGTAGGTCAAGTTTGGTAGGATTTTTATGTGGTTTGGTGTCCGTATCGGACACGTATCTATGTTTGAAACTAGGTGTTTGGTGAAATGCCACATAGAACATTTTGTTAATGTTTTTCAAAACAAAATTGATATTTGGGTAGCCCTAGATCCCTAGGTCACTTTTCCACTTGACTGAGCACAAAACAGGACACGTTTCGTGTCCAAATTGGACACAAAATCACTGATTTCAGCACACACTGACACACTGTAAAACCTAACTGTTTGATGCTGTGTATTGTGTCCACACCCATTGTGGACACAATACAGACACGAGGACACAAACCTAGACCCTAGGCCGACCCCCTGACACGAGCACGTGGCCCCACGTGCCCCGTGTGGAGCACACGACCCCTCGACATGCGCGTACGAGACTGTGCAGCCTCCCCTGCTACCAGTCTTCTCGTGCGGACACGACACGCGACGTAGACACACGAAACTTGGCCTGATTGTTGGGGCAGTGTCTGACACACCCCTTCCAAAGTTTCAGATACGTTGGTGTCGTGTCGAGTGAGAAATCACACTCGCAATGACCCTACACTATACTGCGCACACACGTATCAGAGCTACTGATACGTGCTCGTATCTCGGACACGGACACACGTGGACACAAATCAGGACCGTGGACACCTAGGGGACCCCTAGGCGAACCTTCCCCCATGAGCACGAGACACGACGTGTCTTGTGTCGTGAGTACGAGACACACAAACATCAGCCCTTCGCGTGCCCTAGATTTTACCTGATTTTGATTTTTGCGTGTCCGACACACCAAAACGTGTCGTGGTCGTGTCTCGGGCACCTAGGACACTAGTATAGACCCTACCCTACCATTACCAACCAATGGACACTAACCTTAGTTCGATTTTGTGGTTCGAAATCGAATTACCCCCAAAACCTGGGTAAAACCCAATTCCAGATTTCTGGAATTTATTCCAGTTTTTCCAAAACCAATTTCAATTGCCATTTTATGCATTTTTATACATGTTATTATATGTTTTTAGTATGTATACGTATTGTATATATGTATGTGAGGGTGTATGAGGGATTAGGGTGTGTATACATGTGTATATATGTGTATATACACATGTGTGTATGTGTGACAGTGTGTGTGTGTTTGTGTGTGGCAGTGTGTGTGTGTTGTGTGTGATTGTGTGTGTGTTCAGTCACTGTTAAGTGACTGAACAGGGACACCCCCCCAAGACCTGATTCTCCCTCTCTCTACACTCTTTTTACCCCTCTCTTTATATATATAATATATATATAGGTTGTGTATATATATAGATATATATATATATATATATATTATACATATATGATATATATATATATTTTACTAGATCAATATAGGTTATATTATGGATATGGTATTGGGTTGATATATATATATATAGGAATATATATGTGTGGTTATATATATGATATAATATGTTTATTATTGGGTATATATTATGTATATATATAGTGTATATATATGTGGTATTATATATAGAGGGTATATATATATGTTATATATATAGTGGATATATATATATATATATATCTATATATATTATATATATATATCTATAGATATTATATATATTATATAATTATATATATTCTATATATATGAGGTATATAGTGGGAATATATATATATATATATAATATATCTATATATATTATATTATAATTTATATATATATATGAGATATATAGTGGGAATATATATATATATATATATATAATATAGATATATATAGATATCTATATATTATATATGAGGATATATAGTGGGAATATATATATATATATATATAATATATATATATATATATTCCCACTTATATCCTCATATATATATATATATAATATATAGATATATATATATATATATATATATATATATATATATTCCCACTATATCCTCATATTATATATATATATATATATATAATATATATAATATATATATATATATATATATATAATATATATATATATATATATATAGACATGGTATTGCCTATAGAAACTATATAGATCCCTATATATGTATTTAGATATTATAGCCCATGGTTATGTATATAGGTATCTATATATTGGTATATGTATATTGTATATAGGTATAGATATGGATACCTATATTGAGAGCCCAAGACACTAGCCTACGGCCTATGGCCCATGACTAATGAGTTAGACCTGACCTTAGGCCTATTAGACCTAGTTAGACTACAAGTTTGACCATGGTTGACCAAAGTCAACTATAGGTCAAACCTTAACCAAATTGACCTAGAATAGTTGGATGGACTCTAAATGACTTGGTGACCTAAGTTTGACTAAACCCTAGACTATTGACTAGTTGGTTTAGACTTTGACCTATATAAGGGTATTATTTATGACTTGGTTATATAGATAGCCCTATATAGAGTGAAGATATGCATGGGGTGAAGTAGGATACTTAGAGTTGAGTCTTGATTGAGTTAGACTATGGTTTAGCTTGATTATAAGATTAAGTTTGGTGTTGTACTATATATATTTATATGTGATGTACTTGTATAGGAAGTTGGTTATACCTTAGCCTTGTAGAATGGTATCCTAGGTATCCTAAAACAGGTTAGCCTATGGTTAGTTAAGTAACCTTATAGAGTTTGACTTAAATAGTTGACCCTTGACCTAATTACCCTGTTAACTAGTCTATGACCAACCAAAACCTTAGTTGGTCTAAGTTTGATCTAGACTTGATCCAGATTGATCATGTTGACTAGTATTTGACTAGTTTGATTAGAGTGTTGACCAGGAGTTGACTTCAACCTAGATTAAACTTGTTTGACCTTGTTTGATCTTGTTTAACCTCATTTGACTTAGTGTGACTTCCTGTGACCTAGTTTGACTATTAGAGTTGACCAAGAGTTGACTTTTGACCAGATTGACCTAGAATCATGTAGTGTGCATTGTATACTTTATTTTTACCATTGTGGATACATTGTGACTTGTATTGCTCTGATTAGGAGCCCTACACCTCTCCTCAGGCAGTACATCCTCTTAAGACATTCAGTTATCAGGCGAGTACATTCTCTGACCGTTTCATACTTGTTCAGGCTTTACTTCTCGCTCTAGATTACTTTACTTGTTGCTGTCACATTGTAACACGGATTGGTACTATATGGATCTTTACATGAGATGTTATCCCCCTCGGGAGCATCGGATACTTCATGTTATGTGTGTTCACTATCATCATGTACACCCATGCTTTTATTATTCATGTACACTCATGTGATCATGTACTCTCATGTTTACTGAGCTCTCATGTATACTATCATGTGCACCCTTTCATGGGCCCCATGTGATATCATGTACATAACGTAACTTGTATAGATCCTTGTATTGATTGGGGAAACGGTAGTAGAAGTGGACATGTGAATAATTCCAAAGTAGTGTAATCATGTACAAACTCAGTAGTGTAATCATGTATAAATTCTAGCCATTCACATGCCTATCTTGTGCTCTACATCACTAGTCACTTACAGTTCTCTATATACAGTAGATATTTCATTACAGCTATCTCTTTTACAGCGTATATTTCCTTTCAGCAGTTCATGTATCTTACTCTATTGCCTGTATCGTATTTCCTAACCTGCTATGCACTGCGTGAGATGTATTGTGCTCGTTCCTGTCCTGATTGGACCTGTTGAAAATATTACAGAGGATGAGGATGAGGCCTGGTGACTACATATTATAGGAGCATGACTAGATGATACTTATGTTGTGGACCCTCAGCAGGATCCACCTGCAGCTGAGGATGTTATTCCAGTAGTCTAGACCAGTTTAGTCTAGGCAGTCTTTCTATATTTACATTTTGTCTCACTTTCTGTGTTGTATTTTGAGATGTGGAGATGTATAGACTCTTAGACTTTTTGTATTATGAGTTGTCAGTTCTGGATATTATGTTGTACTAGACACTTAGACTTATTCATCTATGATACTGTTCTCTTGAGTTACTATCTATCTATCTGTTCTTCATTCTTCTACCTTAGATGTGATTGAGACAGCATATTGTTATATCACCTCCATTCGGAGAGTATATACTGTACAGGTACTTTGGTATTATTAGATGATTGACCTAGGACAGCGTTCTACCACCGCCGATACTGCGGCGTAGGCTGGCGTTGTTACGTTCTCGTACCCTGACAGTGGGTCGGGTCGTGACACGTTTTTAGTGGTGGCCCATGCAGGTCGAGTTTATGTAGTGGTATTCGAACTAGAGTATCACTACAAGCCTGCGATAGGATTAGAGGAATAGGCTTAGAGAGAAGGGATACTCAATCACTGCTAGGATACTTTGAGAGATTCCTGGGATGACCCTTGAGAATCTCATTGAAATTTTGATTTAAACTCCTTTTTCCTTATTGAATTTGATTTTGGAGGATTCACTGTAGAACTTTGAATCCTGGTATTAGTTGATGTTTTAAAATTTTGTAGTTGTTGTTTTTAATTTCTTAGTGTTAGATTAATATCCTTTATTTTTAAGGTACTCAATCACATTTATGAAAAACTCTTATCTGCTTCTTGCCATCTAATCCTCTTGCTAATTGCTTTTCATTGAAAGAACTGTCCCCTCTATTTTTGCATCTTGCTTAAACTCTTTCTACCAAACTATGTGACTGTATCCCAAACCTGACTTACTCGACATTTCCTTCAAATAAAGACTTATTGAGACCTTCTAACCTTGACCCTTGATTGGTCGAACCCTAACTATATTCATCTAGTAGCCTATCTATCCCTAGGACTGTGTTCCTAAATTATTTACCAGATTCCTGATTAATTTTATTCCATGAGTTAAATTGATCTTCTTCAATTTTTGCATCAATTTCACGTCTCGAACTCCCACTTTCTATCCTAGACCATTGGATGTCCTTTACCAGCGACTTAGATATTCAGAGTATAATACTAGCTGTTACCTCCCAACAAACTTTACATGTAAGACCTTGACTAGCCTACCTTCATGTAGGTATTCCATGTCCTACTAAAACCCGTCTCCTTGTACTCTATTTCTTAATATATGATTTTCTGGTCAAATGGCTAAACTATAACCTCTGCCATGATACTAAATTATTCTTATTTCAATTAGAGATCCACCTTGGCTCAATCCTTTCGACCTGGCATGTGATGGTGTTCTGCTTGAACCCTCGAATGCTTAATCTTGTACCTTATCTTGAAAGCTTGACCCGATTGGTTAAGGATCTTGGACTATATGTCTTCTTTTATCATTTCCACCCTTACTTATATCTTATGCTACAAATCTATCATTAGTTTTACAAGCTTATCCTTTTTGAGCTTGATCATGATATATTTTATTGGGTGCGCACCCACTAACATATTGTCTAATCAGAACCGGCGCATGATGGTCTGATCAACCTATTGCGTTTTGGTTCGCTTTTTTTCATATTAATCTATGTGGATAGAGACACAGTTAAACTTACCCTAGAATCTTATCCACAACAGCCTTGACAATTCTCCTTGGAATTATTTTAATCGCCTATGAACCTCGTATTCGTATCCAGTTGAATTAAATTTATCATGACCTGGATCTTCATCATTGGATGCGCGTGCTCATACTTATTCCATTGATTTCCCATCTTGCCCAAATCTCTATTTTTCGAAAATTGATCAACTTAGATCGTGTCAAGACTAAAATCTATTTGTGATTGTTTGTACCTAAATTTTCAATTTTCTTTTTATGGAATGGTAACTTTAATGATTTCTCACTTTTAATGACCCATTTTCATATAGGAGGGTAGACGACCATATAGTCTTGATGATTGTTGTTTCCTTACATTCCCAATTTGGACACCTTAGATTGCTTGTACGTTTTGATACCATAGGAACAGTCTTGATCTAGAATGACTAGTGCACTTAGATGAGACCGCAGACTGTCCCATTTAACCTGTCCCCCTGTACCACTATTGTATCACAATTTCTTGGTTCAATCAGGCCATAGACTCTTCCCACTCTAAATATGATCATCGTAGACATATTACCGTGACTTTTAAATTTGAAGCACAGACTAGTTGTTTTCCCAAAACTGATTTCACATACGTGACCTAGACATGACATACTACACCCATGACCTTAGTGTGCCACTCAAGCATACCATTGTGTGCTTCATTTGCTTAGTACGATTTTCCTGACCCAGACTTCATCCTGATTTACCCCATGGAGTTACTTTTGGCTTCATTTAAATTCAACACCTTATGACCTAAAACTACCAACCAATTTTGGACATGACCCAGTATAGGTCTACTACCCATATTTTGCTTATTGACCTTGTATGTTGCCTAGGTAGTGGCTTCGTCCCTGATTGTTGGAGGTTTGACCTAGGAGGAGTACGACCATCTAAATTTCGAGGACGAAATTATTTTAAGGTGTGTAGACTTGTAACACCCTGTTTTCTGAAATTGGGGATTTTTGAAAATTTATTATTTTTATTATTTATTAGTGGTATTTTAGTCATGGTATGAATTTTCTGGTGATTTCAGTTAAGTTAAACCATTTCTAAAGTCATGCTAAGTCATGACTTATGACTTTGTGATTTTGGTTAATATAACTTAGTGTAAACCCTAGTTTTCTCTAACCTAGAAGTTGCCATGCCCATGAGAGCTTAGCCATAGGCTTAGAACACCAAATTAGTGATTTTTAGCCTAAAGGGTATTTTGGTAATTTTCTAGGATTTATTTGGAATTATTTGGATTTATGTGATTTATTATTATTTAATTAATTGATTAGTGTCATGTTAGTTACTAACCTAGTTTAGCCCTAATCTAGATGTTAGTCATGACCTAGAGCTAAGTTAGATGGGTTTAACTAAAGTAATGTTAGAGCTAAATATCTAGATATTTCATGTTAGATATTTACATTAGATATTTTATTTAGATATTTTACATAAAGTTATGTAGAATGAATCCTAGCCATAGGATAGCTTTGAACTTGTTGGAGAGCCCACAACCATTGATCCTAACCCTAAACCAACCCCCATGGCCGGCCAAGCATGCCCCCCCCCCTATATGAACACCCCCATCTTCACAAAGAGCCTCATTTTCAATGTATTGAAAACCCATTTTTCCCTCAACTTCACAAAGCCATAACTTCTTCATTCCTTCACCAAATTGAGCCCCGTTTGTTTGCGTTGGAACCCCCTACACTTGAGGATGCTAAAGGAGGCTTAGTAGCAAGGTTGCACAAGGATTTGGACACCCCAAAGTGAAGAGGAAACCCCCCTAGAAGGTTGATTTTCATGATTTTGCACATATAGGTAAAGTGTTCTAAACCCTATCAAAATAGTGATTTCTCTTCATGGTTGCATGCATTAGGATACCATGGTCATGTAGGTCAAGTTTGGTAGGATTTTTATGTGGTTTGGTGTCCGTATCGGACACGTATCTATGTTTGAAACTAGGTGTTTGGTGAAATGCCACATAGAACATTTTGTTAATGTTTTTCAAAACAAAATTGATATTTGGGTAGCCCTAGATCCCTAGGTCACTTTTCCACTTGACTGAGCACAAAACAGGACACGTTTCGTTCCAAATTGGACACGAAATCACTGATTTCAGCACACACTGACACACTGTAAAACCTAACTGTTTGATGCTTGTATTGTGTCCACACCCATTGTGGACACAATACAGACACGAGGACACAAACCTAGACCCTAGGCCGACCCCCTGAACGAGCACGTGGCCCCACGTGCCCCGTGTGGAGCACGACCCCTCGACACGCGCGCAGAGACTGTGCAGCCTCCCCTGCTACCAGACTTCTCGTGCGGACACGACACGCGACGTGGACACACGAAACTTGGCCTGAGGGTTGGGGCAGTATCTGACACACCCCTCCCAAAGTTTCAGACACGTTGGTGTCGTGTCGAGTGAGAAATCACACTCGCATGACCCTACACTATACTACTGCGCACACACGTATCAGAGCTACTGATACGTGCTCGTATCTCGGACACGGACACACGTGGACACAAATCAGGACCGTGGACACCTAGGGGACCCCTAGGCGAACCTTCCCATGAGCACGAGACACGACGTGTCTTGTGTCGTTACGAGACACACAAACATCAGCCCTTCGCGTGCCCTAGATTTTACCTGATTTTGATTTTGCGTGTCCGACACACCAAAACGTGTCGTGGTCGTGTCTCAGGCACCTAGGACACTAGTATAGACCCTACCCTACCCTATTACCAACCAATGGACACTAACCTTAGTTCGATTTTGTGGTTCGAAATCGAATTACCCCCAAAACCTGGGTAAAACCCAATTCCAGATTTCTGGAATTTATTCCAGTTTTTCCAAAACCAATTTCAATTGCCATTTTATGCATTTTTTACATGTTATTATATGTTTTTAGTATGTATACGTATTGTATATATGTATGTGAGGTGTATGAGGGATTAGGGTGTGTATACATGTGTATATATATACACATGTGTGTATGTGTGACAGTGTTGTGTGTGTTTGTGTGTGGCAGTGTGTGTGTGTGTGTGTGTGTTGTTGTCAGTCACTGTTAAGTGACTGAACAGGGACACCCCCCCAAGACCTGATTCCCTCTCTCTACACTCTCTTTACCCCTCTCTTTATATATATATAATATATATAGGTTGTATATATAGATAGATATATATATATATATATATATATATACATATATATATATATATATATATTTACTAGATCAAATATAGGTTATATATATGGATATGGTATTGGGTTGATATATATATATATAATATATGTGTGGTTATATATATTGATATAAATATTGTTTATATATTGGGTATATTATGTATATATATAGTATATATATATGTGGTATTATATATGAGGGTATATATATGTTATATAGGTAATATATATATTATTATATATATTATAATATAGTAATATATATATATATATATATATAGTAATATATATATATATAATATATATATATAATATATATTATATATATATATATATATATAGACATGGTATTGCCTATAGAAAACTATATAGATCCCTATATATGGTATTTAGATATTATAGCCCATGGTTATGTATATAGGTATCTATATATTGGTATATGTATATTGTATATAGGTATAGATATGGATACCTATATTGAGAGCCCAAGAGACACTAGCCTACGGCCTATGGCCCATGACTAATGAGTTAGACCTGACCTTAGGCCTATTAGACCTAGTTAGACTACAAGTTTGACCATGGTTGACCAAAGTCAACTATAGGTCAAACCTTAACCAAATTGACCTAGAAATAGTTGGATGGACTCTAAATGACTTGGTGACCTAAGTTTGACTAAACCCTAGACTATTGACTAGTTGGTTTAGACTTTGACCTATATAAGGGTATTATTTATGACTTGGTTATATAGATAGCCCTATATAGAGTGAAGATATGCATGGGGTAAAGTAGGATACTTAGAGTTGAGTCTTGATTGAGTTAGACTATGGTTTAGCTTGATTATAAGATTAAGTTTGGTGTTGTACTATATATATTTATATGTGATGTACTTGTATAGGAAGTTGGTTATACCTTAGCCTTGTAGAATGGTATCCTAGGTATCCTAAAACAGGTTAGCCTATGGTTAGTTAAGTAACCTTATAGAGTTTGACTTAAATAGTTGACCCTTGACCTAATTACCCTGTTAACTAGTCTATGACCAACCAAAACCTTAGTTGGTCTAAGTTTGATCTAGACTTGATCCAGATTGATCATGTTGACTAGTATTTGACTAGTTTGATTAGAGTGTTGACCAGGAGTTGACTTCAACCTAGATTAAACTTGTTTGACCTTGTTTGATCTTGTTTAACCTCATTTGACTTAGTGTGACTTCCTGTGACCTAGTTTGACTATTAGAGTTGACCAAGAGTTGACTTTTGACCAGATTGACCTAGAATCATGTAGTGTGCATTGTATACTTTATTTTTACCATTGTGGATACATTGTGACTTGTATTGCTCTGATTAGGAGCCCTACACCTCTCCTCAGGCAGTACATCCTCTTCAGACATTCAGTTATCAGGCGAGTACATTCTCTGACCGTTTCATACTTGTTCAGGCTTTACTTCTCGCTCTAGATTACTTTACTTGTTGCTGTCACATTGTAACACGGATTGGTACTATATGGATCTTTACATGAGATGTTATCCCCCTCGGGAGCATCGGGTACTTCATGTTATGTGTGTTTCACTATCATCATGTACTCCCATGCTTTATTATTCATGTACACTCATGTGATCATGTACTCTCATGTTTACTGAGCTCTCATGATACTATCATGTGCACCCTTTCATGGGCCCCATGTGATATCATGTACATAATAACTTGTATAGATCCTTGTGTATTGATTGGGGAAACGGGGGAGTAGAAGTGGACATGTGAATAATTCCAAAGTAGTATAATCATGTACAAACTCAGTAGTGTAATCATGTATAAATTCTAGCCATTCACATGCCTATCTTGTGCTCTACATCACTAGTCACTTACAGTTCTCTATATACAGTAGATATTTCATTACAGCTATCTCTTTTACAGCGTATATTTCCTTTCAGCAGTTCATGTATCTTACTCTATTGCCTGTATCGTATTTCCTAACCTGATATGCACTGCGTGAGATGTATTGTGCTCGTTCCTGTCCTGATTGGACCTGTTGAAAATATTACAGAGGATGAGGATGAGGCCCTGGTGACTACCTATTATGGAGCAGGACTAGATACTTATGTTGTGGACCCTCAGCAGGATCCACCTGCAGCTGAGGATGTTGTTCCAGTAGTCTAGACCAGTTTAGTCTAGAGTCTTTCTATATTACTTTTGTCTCACTTCTGAGTTGTATTTTGAGATGTGGAGATGTATAGACTCTTAGACTTTTGTATTATGAGTTGTCATTCTGGATATTATGTTGTACTAGACACTTAGACTTATTCATCTATGATACTGTTCTCTTGAGTTACTATCTATCTATCTGTTCTTCATTCTTCTACCTAGATGTGATTGAGATATATTGTTATATCACCTCCATTCGGAGAGTATAACTGTACAGGTACTTTGGTATTATTAGATGATTGACCTAGGACAGCGTTCTACCGCCGACACTGCGCGTAGGCTGGGCGTTGTTACGTTCTCGTACCCTACAGTGGGTGCGGGTCGTGACACGTTTTTAGTGGTGGCCCATGCAGGTCGAGTTTATGTAGTGGTATTCGAACTAGAGTATCACTACAGCCTGCGATAGGATTAGAGGAATAGGCTTAGAGAGAATGGATACTCAATCACTGCTAGGATACTTTGAGAGATTCCTGGGATGACCCTTGAGAATCTCATTGAAATTTATTTAAACTCCTTTTCCTTATTGAATTTGATTTTGGAGGATTCACTGTAGAACTTTGAATCCTGGTATTAGTTGATGTTTTAAAATTTTTAGTTGTTGTTTTAATTTCTTAGTGTTAGATTAATATCTTTATTTTTAGGTACTCAATCACATTTATGAGAAAACTCTTATCTGTTCTTGCCATCTAATCCTCTTGCTAATTGCTTTTCATTGAAAAGAACTGTCCCCTCTATTTTTGCATCTTGCTTAAACTCTTTCTACCAAACTATGTGACTGTATCCCAAACCTGACTTACTCGACATTTCCTCAAATAAAGACTTATTGAGACCTTCTAACCTTGACCCTTGATTGGTCGAACCCTAACTATATTCATCTAGTAGCCTATCTATCCCTAGGACTGTGTTCCTAAATTATTTACTAGATTCCTGTTATTTATTCATGAGTTAATTGATCTTCTTCAATTTTTGCATCAATTTGTCACGTCTCGAACTCCCACTTTCTATTCTAGATCATTGGACGTCCTTTACCGTGACTTAGATATTCAGAGTATAATACTAGCTGTTACCTCCCAACAAACTTCACATGTAAGACCTAGACTAGCCTACCTTCATGTAGGTATTCCATGTCCTACTAAAACCCGTCTCCTTGTACTCTATTTTCTTATGATTTTCTGTCAAATGGCTAAACTATAACCTCTACCATGATACTAAATTAATTCTTATTTCAATTAGAGATCCACCTTGGCTCAATCTTTCGACCTGGCATGTGATGGTGTTCTGCTTGAACCCTCAATCTTAATCTTGTACCTTATCTTGAAAGCTTGACCCGATTGGTTAAGGATCTTGGACTATATGTCTTCTTTCATCATTTCCACCCTTACTTATATCTTATGCTACAAATCTTCCTTAGTTTTACAAGCTTATCCTTTTTGAGCTTGATCATGATATATTTTATTGGGTGCGCACCCACTAACATATTGTCTAATCAGAACCGGCGCATGATGGTCTGATCAACCTATTGCGTTTTGGTTCGCTTTTTCATATATTAATCTACGTGGATGGACACATTAAACTTGCCCTAGAATCTTATCCGCAACAGCCTTGACAATTCTCTTGGAATTATTTTATCGCCTATGAACCTCGTATTCGTATCCAGTTGAATTAAATTTATCATGACCTGGATCTTCATCATTGGATGCTCGTCTTACTTTCATTGATTTCCTCTTGCCCAAATCTCATTTATCCTGAAATTGATCAACTTAGATCGTGTCAAGACTAAAATCTATTTGTGATTGTTTGTACCTAAATTTTCAATTTTCTTTTTGGAATGTAACTTTAATGATTTCTCACTTGTTAATGACCATTTTCATATAGGATGGTAGACGACCCTATAGCCTTGATGATTGTTGTTCCTTACCTTCCCAATTAGGACACCTAGATTGCTTGTACGTTTTGATACCATAGGACAGTCTTGATCTAGAATGACTAGTGCACTTAGATGAGACCGCAGACTGTCCCATTTAACCTGTCCCCCTGGTACCACTATTGTATCACAATTTCTGGTTCAATCAGGCCATAGACTCTTCCCACTCTAAAATATGATCATCGTAGACATTTACCGTGACTTTTAAATTTGAAGCACAAGACTAGTTGTTTTCCCAAAACTGATTTCACATACGTGACCTAGACATGACATACTACCCATGACCTTAGTGTGCCACTCAAGCATACCATTGTGTGCTTCTTTGCTTAGTACGATTTTCCTGACCCAAGACTTCATCCTGATTTACCCTATGGAGTTACTTTTGGCTTCAATTTAAATTCAGGACACCTTATGACCTAAAACTACCAACCAATTTTTGGACATGACCCAGTATAGGTCTACTACCCATATTTTGCTTATTG
The DNA here is from genome assembly GCA_029216955.1 of Iris pallida. Classification (NCBI taxonomy): domain Eukaryota; kingdom Viridiplantae; phylum Streptophyta; class Magnoliopsida; order Asparagales; family Iridaceae; genus Iris; species Iris pallida. The sequence continues at coordinate 13,221,367 of JANAVB010020597.1, read as the reverse complement.
ACCTTGTATGTTGCCTAGGTAGTGGCTTCGTCCCTGATTGTTGGAGGTTTGACCTAGGAGGAGTACGACCATCTAAATTTCGAGGACGAAATTATTTTAAGGTGGGTAGACTTGTAACACCCTGTTTTCTGAAATTGGGGATTTTTGAAAATTTATTATTTATTATTTATTAGTGGTTTTTAGTCATGGTATAATTTTCTGGTGATTTCAGTTAAGTTAAACCATTTCTAAGTCATGCTAAGTCATGACTTATGACTTTGTGATTTTGGTTAATATAACTTAGTGTAAACCCTAGTTTTCTCTAACCTAGAAGTTGCCATGCCCATGAGAGCTTAGCCATAGGCTTAGAACACCAAATTAGTGATTTTAGCCTAAAGGGTATTTTGGTAATTTTCTAGGATTTATTTGGAATTATTTGGATTTATGTGATTTATTATTATTTAATTAATTGATTAGTGTCATGTTAGTTACTAACCTAGTTTAGCCTAATCTAGATGTTAGTCATGACCTAGAGACTAAGTTAGATGGGTTTAACTAAAGTAATGTTAGAGCTAAATATCTAGATATTTCATGTTAGATATTTACATTAGATATTTTATTTAGATATTTTACATAAAGTTATGTAGAATGAATCCTAGCCATAGGATAGCTTTGAAACTTGTTGGAGAGCCCACAACCATTGATCCTAACCCTAAACCAACCCCCATGGCCGGCCAAGCATGCCCCCCCCTATATGAACACCCCCATCTTCACAAAGAGCCTCATTTTCAATGTATTGAAAACCCATTTTTCCCTCAACTTCACAAAGCCATAACTTCTTCATTCCTTCACCAAATTGAGCCCCGTTTGTTGCGTTGGAACCCCCTACACTTGAGGATGCTAAAGGAGGCTTAGTAGCAAGGTTGCACAAGGATTTGGACACCCCAAAGTGAAGAGGAAACCCCCCTAGAAGGTTGATTTTCATAATTTTGCACATATAGGTAAAGTGTTCTAAACCCTATCAAAATAGTGATTCTATTCATGGTTGCATGCATTAGGATACCATGGTCATGTAGGTCAAGTTTGGTAGGATTTTTATGTGGTTTGGTGTCCGTATCGGACATGTATCTATGTTTGAAACTAGGTGTTTGGTGAAATGCCACATAGAACATTTTGTTAATGTTTTTCAAAACAAAATTGATATTTGGGTAGCCCTAGATCCCTAGGTCACTTTTCCACTTGACTGAGCACAAAACAGGACACGTTTCGTATCCAAATTGGACACGAAATACTGATTTCACACACACTGACACACTGTAAAACCTAACTGTTTGATGTTGTGATTGTGTCCACACCCATTGTGGACACAATACAGACACGAGGACACAAACCTAGACCCTAGGCCGACCCCCTGACACGAGCACGTGGCCCACGTGCCCCGTGTGGAGCATACGACCCCTCGACACGCGTACGAGACTGTGCAGCCTCCCCTGCTACCAGACTTCTCGTGCGGACACGACACGCGACGTGGACACACGAAACTTGGCCTGAGGGTTGGGGCAGTATCTGACACACCCCTCCCAAAGTTTCAGACACGTTGGTGTCGTGTCGAGTGAGAAATCACACTCGCAATGACCCTACACTATACTGCGCACACACGTATCAGAGCTACTGATACGTGCTCGTATCTCGGACACGGACCACGTGGACACAAATCAGGACCGTGGACACCTAGGGGACCCCTAGGCGAACCTTCCCCATGAGCACGAGACACGACGTGTCTTGTGTCGTGAGTACGAGACACACAAACATCAGCCCTTCGCGTGCCCTAGATTTTACCTGATTTTGATTTTTGCGTGTCCGACACACCAAAACGTGTCGTGGTCGTGTCTCAGGCACCTAGGACACTAGTATAGACCCTACCCTACCATTACCAACCAATGGACACTAACCTTAGTTCGATTTTGTGGTTCGAAATCGAATTACCCCCAAAACCTGGGTAAAACCCAATTCCAGATTTCTGGAATTTATTCCAGTTTTTCCAAAACCAATTTCAATTGCCATTTTATGCATTTTTATACATGTTATATGTTTTTAGTATGTATACGTATTGTATATATGTATGTGAGGGTGTATGAGGGATTAGGGTGTGTATACATGTGTATATATGTGTATATACACATGTGTGTATGTGTGACAGTGTGTGTGTGTTTGTGTGTGGCAGTGTGTGTGTGTGTGTGATTGTGTGTGTGTTCAGTCACTGTTAAGTGACTGAACAGGGACACCCCCCCCAAGACCTGATTCCCCCTCTCTCTACACTCTCTTTACCCCTCTCTTATATATATAATATATATATAGGTTGTGTATATATAGATATATAGATATATATATATATATATATATATAATTATATATACATATATATGATATATATATATTTTACTAGATCAAATATAGGTTATATATGGATATGGTATTGGGTTGATATATATATATAGGAATATATATGTGTGGTTATATATATTGATATAAATATTGTTTATATTGGGTATATATATTATGTATATATTAGTATATATATGTGGTATTATATAGAGGGTATATATATATGTTATATATATAGTGGATATATATAATATATATGAGGATATATAGTGGGAATAATATTCCCATATATATATATATAGTGGAATATATATATATATATTATATATATATATATATATATATATATAATATATATATAATATATATATATATATATAGACATGGTATTGCCTATAGAAAACTATATAGATCCCTATATATGGTATTTAGATATTATAGCCCATGGTTATGTATATAGGTATCTATATATTGGTATATGTATATTGTATATAGGTATAGATATGGATACCTATATTGAGAGCCCAAGAGACACTAGCCTACGGCCTATGGCCCATGACTAATGAGTTAGACCTGACCTTAGGCCTATTAGACCTAGTTAGACTACAAGTTTGACCATGGTTGACCAAAGTCAACTATAGGTCAAACCTTAACCAAATTGACCTAGAAATAGTTGGATGGACTCTAAATGACTTGGTGACCTAAGTTTGACTAAACCCTAGACTATTGACTAGTTGGTTTAGACTTTGACTATATAAGGGTATTATTTATGACTTGGTATATAGATAGCCCTATATAGAGTGAAGATATGCATGGGTGAAGTAGGATACTTAGAGTTGAGTCTTGATTGAGTTAGACTATGGTTTAGCTTGATTATAAGATTAAGTTTGGTGTTGTACTATATATATTTATATGTGATGTACTTGTATAGGAAGTTGGTTATACCTTAGCCTTGTAGAATGGTATCCTAGGTATCCTAAAACAGGTTAGCCTATGGTTAGTTAAGTAACCTTATAGAGTTTGACTTAAATAGTTGACCCTTGACCTAATTACCCTGTTAACTAGTCTATGACCAACCAAAACCTTAGTTGGTCTAAGTTTGATCTAGACTTGATCCAGATTGATCATGTTGACTAGTATTTGACTAGTTTGATTAGAGTGTTGACCAGGAGTTGACTTCAACCTAGATTAAACTTGTTTGACCTTGTTTGATCTTGTTTAACCTCATTTGACTTAGTGTGACTTCCTGTGACCTAGTTTGACTATTAGAGTTGACCAAGAGTTGACTTTTGACCAGATTGACCTAGAATCATGTAGTGTGCATTGTATACTTTATTTTTACCATTGTGGATACATTGTGACTTGTATTGCTCTGATTAGGAGCCCTACACCTCTCCTCAGGCAGTACATCCTCTTCAGACATTCAGTTATCAGGCGAGTACATTCTCTGACCGTTTCATACTTGTTCAGGCTTTACTTCTCGCTCTAGATTACTTTACTTGTTGCTGTCACATTGTAACACGGATTGGTACTATATGGATCTTTACATGAGATGTTATCCCCCTCGGGAGCATCGGGTACTTCATGTTATGTGTGTTTCACTATCATCATGTACACCCATGCTTTTATTATTCATGTACACTCATGTGATCATGTACTCTCATGTTTACTGAGCTCTCATGTATACTATCATGTGCACCCTTTCATGGGCCCCATGTGATATCATGTACAATAACGTAACTTGTATAGATCCTTGTGTATTGATTGGGGAAACGGAGGAGTAGAAGTGGACATGTGAATAATTCCAAAGTAGTGTAATCATGTACAAACTCAGTAGTGTAATCATGTATAAATTCTAGCCATTCACATCTATCTTGTGCTCTACATCACTAGTCACTTACAGTTCTCTATATACAGTAGATATTTCATTACAGCTCTCTTTTACAGCGTATATTTCCTTTCAGCAGTTCATGTATCTTACTCTATTGCCTGTATCGTATTTCCTAACCTGCTATGCACTGCGTGAGATGTATTGTGCTCGTTCCTGTCCTGATTGGACCTGTTGAAAATATTACAGAGGATGAGGATGAGGCCTGGTGACTACATATTATGGAGCAGGACTAGATGATACTTATGTTGTGGACCCTCAGCAGGATCCACCTGCAGCTGAGGATGTTGTTCCAGTAGTCTAGACCAGTTTAGTCTAGGCAGTCTTTCTATATTTACATTTTGTCTCACTTTCTGTGTTGTATTTTGAGATGTGGAGATGTATAGACTCTTAGACTTTTTGTATTATGAGTTGTCAGTTCTGGATATTATGTTGTACTAGACACTTAGACTTATTCATCTATGATACTGTTCTCTTGAGTTACTATCTATCTATCTGTTCTTCATTCTTCTACCTTAGATGTGATTGAGACAGCATATTGTATATCACCTCCATTCGGAGAGTATATCTGTACAGGTACTTTGGTATTATTAGATGATTGACCTAGGACAGCGTTCTACCGCCGATACTGCGGCGTAGGCTGGGCGTTGTTACGTTCTCGTACCCTGACAGTGGGTGCGGGTCGTGACAGGATCTGGACATGACACGTCATGACACGGGATTCCATAAGAGGGTAACAAGTCTCCTTAGGAATCGGTGTCTATACCAATACACAAATAAGACAGAAAATGTACCAATATACCACAAAAAATCTAAGAACATATCTCATATCATGATCCAACATATACTAGTCCGTGAACTATCGTGACTGGAAATCGAGTAAGACACTACAACTGAATCGGATATAGCAGATATCAAGACAATGAAACTATAAGTGAATGTATTTGCCTGTGGTCCTAAGCTGATAAGGTGAACAGATGCTCAGAGTAATCACATACCTAAAGATGAGATACTACAAGTCAAAACATGGTTTAATAATGAAAGAAAAGCTAATCTAGTCATGATATGCAAGTCTAAGTCAAAACTAGGTCAAACTAAGTCACACCAAGCTAAACTGGGTATACTAGGTCGTACTGAGCCAAATTGGGTCACACTAGGATAACTAAGGTCAACAAGGTCACGTGAAGTCAATCCAAGTCAAACTAGGTCAATCTGGGTCAAAGGTTGACTTACAGTTGACTTTTGGTCAAAAGTCAACTATGGTCAACTCTGGTCAACACTGAGTCAACCCTGGGTCAATCCTAGGTCAAACTAGTCAAATATTGGCCAACTATTGACTTTCAGTCAACTGGTCAACTCTGGTTTGGTCTCGGTCAATTCTAGTCACTTATAGGCTAAGTTTAACTCTCGGTTGACTTTTGTTGACTTTTGGTCAAAATGGTCAACCGAAGTCAAAACTAGTTTAGGAGCACTATATCTGACCATTACCAACCAAAGGAACCAAATTCTAACCATATCTTAAACCCTAAACTCACATACTTTAGCTAATGGCAATTACCTACTACCCTTTATAAGGTATTCCCGATACCTTGTCCATTACCAAGGAAACCCCGCTAATTCTCAAGATACTAGCCTAGGCTCCTTAGGGTAGCTAGATACTATCCTATCTAGGGTTTACCTACCAAGTAATTTGGGTTTTCTAGATATCTAGTCCATCTTAGGTCACAGGTTGGTTATCCAACATTGCCTTACCCTTATACCATTCTCACATCTAACTAACACCACACACACCAACACTCACTCACTAACTCACATATGGCACCATACTTATTGGTTCACATATAGGCTCTCCTATAGGCTCGCACACTGCTCACCCTATAGACTATTAGCTAGATATATAGGCTCTCACACACACTAAGCTCACTCACATAGGCTAGATAGGACTGATTGGAGTGCTTATAGGGGCTGTTCTAATTGGGCTGATATGGGCCTGAACATGGACTGATTTGGGGTTTGCTTAATGGCTGATTCTAAGGGCTAAATATAGGCTGATATGGGGTTGAACTCTAAGGCTGTTAAGCTTGAACAAGGGGACTGATTCGGACTGGTTTAGGGACAGTCAAAGGGCTGGAATGGGACTGCTAAGGCTAAAATGTTGGCTGAACAATAGGGCTAGTTTGGGGCTATTAAATGGGCCAGATAATGGGCTAAATGAGGGCTACCTAGGGGCCTGTCAATGGGGCTAAACCCCCTCCAACTCACTGCTAAGCAGTGTGTGTGCTGCTGTTGTTGCTGAATGAAACAGCCCCTTTGGGGACTGTTTAGGACTCCAGAAATCAGTCCCCTGTGTGGGGACTAATACTCCATAGCTGCTGTTCAAACACAGCCTCCCCCTCTCTATCACTCATATATATATATATATATATATATATATATATATATATATATATATATATATAATATCATCCTCCATTCACTCTCTAATCTCAATATAAACAAACATACACATATCAACAAACCAACTCTACCACTTTCTACTCATTCCCTCTACCCTTGCCCGAAATCCCACATCCCTAGACACATACAAAGACACAATTTACACACCAATATATACATATTATAAGACATTATATATATATATATATATATATATATAATATATATATATATATATATATATATATATATATTATATATATATATATATTGACACATACATACATTTATATAACTAATGATGTATATATACAATATATAGATAATAGATTATGATACCAATGATACATGAAGAACACAATCTCTAAATAATAAAATCTGAGATTTAATATCTAAATAATCATTTAAACAATATTATAATATACAAGTGTCCAAAATAGGGTTTTTTCCCCACTAGGACACAATACCACACAAGGACACCTAGAAGTCTGCAAATGGACACGAAACGGGCACAAATGGAGACACAACCATGGGGGTCATTCTATGGGTTCAAAATAGACCTATATGCATGTAGGAAGGGAAAGGAGAAGAGATTTATACCTCCGGTAGATCGAATCTAGGAAAAATCCTCCCGATACGATACCGACACGTAGGAATCTCCAAATGGACACAAACGAGCTCCGAATCCTCCCAAACTTGGCTAGCTCCTTTCTTAGCTTGAGTAGAGATGGAAAGAAGAAGGTTGGGTGGAAGAATCAATTGATTTGGTGGAGAAATCTATAAAAACCCTCTCTAAAATAATTGGGGAAGAACAAGAGAGAGAAAGAATAGATGGATAATGACAAGGCTCATGCCTATCCCTATCATAGGTGGCCGGCCACTATGGCTTAGGTGCCCCCCACTAGGAATTACTAAAAACCCCTACTAATCTATCTAATTAATATTAGGAAAATGGTCAATGGTTAAGGCTATTTTAGTCATGATTAAAACTCTAATCTAACTAAACCTACCATGAAATATTTAGTCTAACCACTAACTAAAAATAATACCATATGGGCCATGCCTAACTAATGGGTGGGTCCCACTAGAGTCAAAACTACCCCGGATCTCCGTTACAAGTTGGATTGAGCTGAAATTCGAACCCGAGTCAAATAACCCCAAAACAATATCATAAATATAAAATAAATTTTAAAAATATTCAAAAATGCAAAATGACAAAAATACCATATTCTTGAAAACTGGGGGTGACAAAGATACAGCGATATTATTCCACAGCCACAAGCCCTGCAGACCATCCAGGTTACCCAGGTCGAATATTTATTCAAGAGGGGGGGGTGCAATACATGACAGTGTGCTGTAAATATGCCCTACTCGTCGGCAGGCTACAGATCCACAAGCGCGCCCAGGTAACGGGATTGCCTGTAGCTGGAAAATCTCTTCATGACTACTGTGTATTCTAGTTATTAGCCTTAGTCAATTTCAGTAGGTACCCATGATCGTGGTACTCAGGGGTCCCTTCCTAAACATGATACAAGACAAGACTAATTCATTTGTACAAGCACAATCGCCCACGGTATTCAGGTCATTCATTCTTGTCATGTCAGGCTAGCTGTCGCAATAGCATATCAAGTATATCATGTCAGGTTTCTTCTCAGGAGTGCGCCACGGCGGGCCACTATCATGTCATATTACTTGTCAAGAGTGCACCACTACAGGTCACTGTCGTGTTCATGGTACATGTGCAGGATGACATAGTACAAGCATTCCATCGAGAAACCCAAGTTATACTGAGAGTCACAAGACATGAGCCTAATAACAATAAATAATAAAATACAAGGCTATAGAAGAGCCATGGGGCTAGGGTATATGCGGCCAGGAAAAAGGGTACATGTGGCTCAGGGCGGATAAATAGATACTGCTGGAGAGGGAGTAGCCCATGCGTCTGGAGAGGAGGGCATATGCGGCTAGGAAAAAGGGAGTGCATGCGGCTCGGAGGGAATCAGGTTTATGCGGCTTGGGAGGGACAAGAGCTTATACGGCTGGGAATGGGGGGCCTTATGCAGTCAGGGAAAGAAGGTCCATGCGGCGAGTTCTATGCGGTCTCATGCGACTCTGGAGACGGGTGCGTATGCGGCTGGGGGTCATATGCGACTGGAATCATATGCGGCTGGGAATCGAGTCCATGCGGCTAAATAGGAAAGGCTTATGCGGCCAGGAGTTCATCCCAGTCATGCGGCTGAGTACAAACAATTGCGCATGCGGCTGGATTCACCAGGGCATATGCGACTCAACTCTGAGTTCCAGTGCGGTAGGGAATAGTTCATGCGGTTGAAGGGTTCAAGGTCTCATGCGGCTGGAATTGTCCATACGGCTGGGAAAAACACTTGCCACATGAAATAGTCATGCGGTCAAGTACTGTTCTTCTTCTCCAAATTCTAAGAAGAAGAACACCATGAAGCCACGCTTCCAAGCTCCATAAATTCGTCATCCAGAGTCCAAATTCGAACTTCCATAGATCAAATTGGGGCAGAATAAATTTTTCTACAACATGGAACCATCAGAACTCGATAATAACCAGATTAAAGATCAAAACCCAAGAAATCTAAAAAAGAAATAAACTTAGATCTATAAGTAATGAGCCATGGAAATTAAAAATGCTAAGTACTAAAGTGGGTTAGAATGCTGAGAAGAAGAGAATAGAACAATAAAATTTGAGTTCCTCCATGAAGTAAGATGCACTTGCCTAAGCTCTCCCTCTCTGTCACTCCACTTTTCCATTTTTCGTAAATTTTTAAAGTTTTCTGATAAAGATATAATAAGTTATTTTAAACAATTTTCCTTGAACAATTGTGATTAACTATTTTGAATAAATTTCATGCTTGCTTTTGGAGGAAGAATTGACTTTTTGGCAAAGTAACTAATTTTCAAATTAGTTAGAGTGGTCCCCAACTTTTTAACAAATTTTCTAACAGATTTTATTTATTTTTGTAAATAATATAAAGGAAGGGGTATTTTATGAAAATTTTATTGAATGGAGAGGCTAGGTTGTAATTTACGAAAAGGGCGTGGGTTTATATGCTAATAGACCAATGGTGGAGGGGGCTTACTGATTAAATCCAAAAAATTTCTATTTTACTCTCTTCAGTGAGAGAGAGAGAACTTCTCATTTCAGAGCTCTCGAGCTCTGTTCTTCCCCAAATTCCAACTAAAAACCTAACCCTAAATCACTCCGGCGAGTTCTCCAGCGACGGCGACCGACGCCTAGGTGACTGTTTCCGACGGCACACTTCCAGCAACGGTGAGCATCGACGATGAACATCTGTTTCTCCGATGACAGAAGGCAGCACCACCAACACCACCAGAGCATCTACTCGGTGGTGCACGGCCAGTAGCGGCGATGGAGTCTTTCCCTCACGGCGGTTGGATGATCCAGACGACGACAACTGCACGGACAACACCCTCCGGCAGCTCAGGCGTCCTCTTCCGTCGACGAGGGTGTGTACATCCACGGTGACTGAAGGCAGCAACCATCCCTGGCGGAGCATCATGCTCGGAAGCTTCTTCGACAACCATTCTTTTCCTATGAATCAGTCGACCGATGAGCAGCAAGAGATCGAGAGCGACGACGAGTTCACCGACGTCGTCAGCGAAGCAACTTGTCCCTGACATCGACGATCGACTGAACCGAATATTCGTGATTGTCTGATATGTAGAGCTCATAGAAATCGACCAGATTTGGTGAGTTAAGTCAAAATTCTTTTAATCCTGGGTTGTTCTTCCAGTTTTGATAATTCGTATAGATAGATTGGTCTGAGTATAGTTCCGATATTCTTGCATTGGTATTGTTCGTCAGATTGTCGCAGAGGACCTCAGTTATACTACTGGGACACGGGAAGGCGTGTCTACTGCCTGGAACGTATCCGACATTGTTGAAGTATCCTCGATTCTTTGGATTCATCTTTCTGGTATTTACGATTTCCCTTCTGTTAATTATCGAATCTTTTCCTTCTTTCTTGAATACGGGTGTTGGTCAGGAATCAGTCGAGTTCGTGGCATGGGTGTGTCAGCTGTAGCAAATATTCGTGTAGGCATATAGGATTTGGCGTGTGTTCGCGTACGTAATGATGTTTGTGTCTGAGTACGGGTGCGTGTCCGGTGTGCGTATCCAAGTATGGCGTAGAGAGGCTGGACCAGTGCTATAGTAGATGGTTGGGAATTAGTTCTTGCTCTTGCAATGCAGATGCTCAATTCTTTTGACTCTGTCAATTGTTGGAATTTGAATGACTCTTTGCAGAGGTTTTGTAATATGGTTATGTAATATTAAATCTATATATCATATTGAGTTATTCTGAAGTGATGCTTGAGTTGGTGAAATTCAATTATGGCAGAGTTAGCATGACATACCGAGTAGAGTATGCTATCTAGTTTTTTCTTCTGTTGGCTTTGAATAAAAGTTTTCTTGAGTTCAAATTGTATACTATTTTGTACTATAAATCAGTGTGCTAAAACTTCGAATGCTAATTTGAGGTGGAAGAATAGTGCTCAGTCTGGACTGTGTATTGGTCTGAGTGCAACGTTGGTATTGCAAGAGGTTCGACAAGGTTTGGAGTTGCATAAGTTTGGTAGGTTTTGATTTATAGTTTAGGCCCATGATTTGTATGTTCCTTGCTAATTAACTTTGTATTGGTCCTATTCTAGATTTCATCAATGAGTTTGTATAATCTTCATTTTTTCATTTTGTCAATTAGTTTTTAATTTTCATCCTTGAGTTAGATAAATTACGGGGCTAGCTTTTACTGGTGTGAACATTTGGAGCCAATGTCAGGTTTTGTTGCTCAAGTGAGCTTAGACAGGAGAATAGCCGTTAGGATTGACTGGATTGTCTAAATGTTGTGGTTGGGCTATAGCAGTTTTTTGGAGTTGTGTATGTGTTGGGGAGACTTGTGCATAACCTTCCTATTCTTTTTGAGTACAACTAACTTTTAGTAGTGTTTGTGGTTTTCTACTTCATGGGTTGTGTTGGGCTGCCTGTTGTATGCCATAGGAGGAAATCAGTTGTAGTGGTATAACGTTGGGATAGGCTAGTATTGTGGACTGTAGGTTAATATGAATTATAAAGTATTTTAGTAAGATTGTTAAGATATTATTTCAACTTAATTTTGATAACTTAGTAGTAAATTTTTATAAACTATTGTGTGGTGGAGGTTACTAACTTATTTCTTTGTCAGTTAATAAGTGTATGGTTACCTACTTATGCTAGCTAGTTAATTAATTTTTAGCTAGGATTGTAGAGATTATATTAGTTAAATTTGATATAGTTATATTTTAACCAACGTGTACATATTATCAGGAAGACAGACAGATCATCTTCATACACTCGATCACCCTGAGCAAGGCAAGTACACTCCTCGGACTTGTCCATTTCTTCATGTCTTGTATATCCATTCTTGTATCTCCTTGATGACACGATATATCACGATATTGTCTGGTTTCATGTTCCATGTATCATTTGCGTCTGGGAGGGGAAATACTATAGATATGTGATTAAACCCTGTTACTACTCATATGAATAGCTTGGATCCCGTACCGTGTACGCGAGGCCAAAGCCGTACCATTTCAGGTTCATTGCATCTACCTAAGCCGATCACAATCTAGATGTATTTTATTATTGCACATGTCAGGATTCAGTTTGTATTTCAGGATTCATGGTTGTATTTCATGTTCAGGATGTATTTCATGTTCAGGTTATATTTCATGTTCAGGTTATACTTCATGTTCAGATTGTATTTCATGCTCAGGACTCTTACCATGTTTCCTGTTTTACTTTCAGTATTTCCTGTTTAGTTCATGTCTTGTTCTCATTCCTGTACTTTACATTCATTCCTGTTTCTTGATTCATACCATGATGTACATGTTCATTTCCTTGGATATACTTAGCTCCGCCCCTGACTAGGATACGTTGCAGGTGGTGGGATATTGTTCTCCTCTATAGGCCAGAGCCCAGGATATTAGCTGAGCAGGATGAGGCTTAGCTTGAGGCTTCAGGTTTAGACTACTTAGCTTTACTTTTAGATATTGACTTTAGAGTTCATAGCACTTTTCATTCCTGTTGATTCTGGTACATTTTGATATCTGAATTTGTGGATTATGGTGATCATTCTGGGATACGTTTTTAGATGCTGTGATTCTATACTTTCATGTTTATCTGGTTAGTTTTCCCTAGCTTGGTACAGCTTACTTCGTCGTGTCTAACGACGAAGGCTGGGCGTATCCGACTCGTGTCCGATTATTCGGGTGCGGGTCGTAACATATTTTTAGTGGTGGCCCATACAGGTCTATCCTACTGGTACCTAGGTCATAGCGTACTATTGGAGGACTTGATTACACTAGGGAAACTTGATCACAGCATAGAAAAATCGAGAAATAAGGGTATATCAGGTATATCAGGTATATTGATATTCTATAAACACTTGTTGTATTTAGGTCTAGGTTATTTTAACAGTTTTCTGTTTTTCAGATAATTCAAAAGCACGCGACATCGGAACGGTTGATCCACCTATGTTTAAGGTTCCGAGCTTCCATCCCGCAGGTCATCCTTACTATCCCCATGGGTAGTACGTAGTTGACGGCGATGTTTGAAAAGTTCTTTGACACCCAGAGAGAGAGCAAGCCATCATTTTCTAAGCCAAACTTGTGGATGCGCTTCTCGAGCCAGAAAAGACTTCTGCTTTCCAGACTCCCAGACCTTTGGTCTCCGACACCGAGCACATATTGCATCAAGGAGCAGATCGAGAACCTGGAGTCGCAACTGAAGATCATTCAAGTCCCTGAGAACCCGACTTCTCTGAAGATTGAAGTCACCAACCGGGAGATCCAGCTCGACTTCTCTGAAGATTGAAGTCACCAACCGGGAGATCCAGCTCAACTTCTCTGAAGATTGAAGTCACCAACCGGGAGATACAGCTCGTAGCACAACAACAAGATGGGAAGCTAAAGCCCAGGAGCGACATGAAGACTTATGACGAAGACAACAACTATCCTGGATCCGCAAGGCGTCGCAACACTTAGTCTGCGCTTCTTCGGTCACATCACTAGTCGCATCATCAGGAGCAGATCTCAACAGCCAGCACGCCAGCAGACGTATATCCTATCAGATGCTCTGCGCTTCCCAGCGGGAGACCCAGACTCAGATTCAGATGATGACCACCTACAATTTCTGTCATCGCCAGGACATCACATAAAGAGTGCCGCCAGAGACGAAGGCTACGCCTGTACTGCAGATCGCCTGCCCATCAAGTCAAGGATTGCCCGGAGATCGTTGATCACACTGTTCAAGGACAAGCATGGGGAGCATCAGGACTGTAGCAAGGGGACCCGCCTCTCCAGATTCAGCCATCACATGGAGCACTGTCGCAGGGACCAGCCTACGTCAGGATAGTTGAGGAAGATTGAAGAGACTCCAGTTCCGGAGGAACACTGAAGATAGACTGAAGACAGAAGACTTCTTTTGCATGGTTGGAGAAGAACCATGTATCTTGATTCTTAATCCAGTCTTCCCTTAAAATTTCTCTTAGAACTTAGTCCATTTCTTGCAACTTCTTATTTTCTATTTTGGAACCTTGGTTGATACTCGAAACTCATTTCAAGCTATTGTTTCCTTTTTGTTGATTGATACCCTCCACCCACTAATCGTAATCTTGTTTTCTTTTCGATATTCTACTCAAGAATTTTGTTTTCTATTCAGAACTAGTTACAATTTGTAAATTTTTTTCTCCCCGAGGTTCAGTTTTCTATTCGGGGCTTTTTGGAATTTGATTTTATTCAATATTTTCTTCTATTCACCATTCAAGGCATCCTTTGAAAAATTTCTTTCAAATATGAGGACTTGACATGTTCCCTATATGAGATTTCTTTTCCTATTCGTGGCTTATTTTCGTTTATTATTCTGATCACCACTTTGTTTCAATCTTGTCCCCTATTTGAGGTATTACTTGTTTTATGGATACTTTTTTTATTCACCCAGTGATTCCCTTTTCCTATTTTGTAACTTGATTTCATTCGAGATTTTAAGATCCTGTTTCCTATTTCGAGACTTTATTTTTGTTCGTGATTTTGTCTCCCATTCAAGATTTACCAGACTTTGAATTTCATTTCCTACTCGCGACTCGTTGAGACCGTGTTCCCTATTCAAAATCTTGTTTCCTTGTTGAGATTTTTTTTATCCGAGAATTTATTCCTTATTCACGACTTTGTTGATAATTGATTTTCTATTTTCACTGTGTACCTTATTGGGGAATTCGTTTTCAATCCAAGTTTTTGCTCGAGATTTCATTGTTATTTGAGATTTATTGAAACTTGTTTCCAGTACGGGATTTTATTTCTTATTTTGAAACTTGCCCCCAATCAAAACATTGTTTGAATCTTCACTCCTATTGACACTTGCATGAGATTTAGTCCCTATTCGAGACATCGTTTGAAGATTTTGTTTTCTATTTTGAAATTTTGGCTCATTCCCTATGAGATTTTGTTTACTATTTGAGACTTGTTCCTATTCAAGAAATTATTTTTGTTCACAACCTTGTTCGACCTTGTTTCCTATTTGAAGTTCTATTTGTTTCATAATTATGGTTCGATACCTATTTCTTGTTCGCTAATTGATACTCTATTTTCTAAATCACTGTTCATAACCTTGCTTCCTGTTCGAGATTCGATTCAAGATTTTACTTCTTATTCGCGGCTTTGTTGATGTCGATTTCCTATCTAAGATTTGTTTTCTGTTGAATTTTTTTTGTTCGAGACTTCATTGTCATTCGAGTTTGTTATACATTGACTATGTACAAGGTTTTCGTCATTATTTGAGACTTTGCCTTCTATCTGATACCTTGTTTCTATGCAACCTTCGCGATTTTGTTACGTATTCGGAATTACGTTTCCAATACGGAATTTTATTACCATTCCAGATATCAGTTGAGATTCATATTATTATTTGAAACTTCGATCCACTGTTAAAATTTCCCTGGTTGCCTTGTACTCACTACCCTTTGATTGGATTCCTTGTTACTTCTTAGTACCTAATCAATCCTTGTATTCTATCAGACAGATAACTTTACTTTTTATCGTGACTTGGACTATTGGAAACCTTTTTGAATTCTTTGAAACTGTTTTGTAATTCCAATGGATAAGGTTAAGAGACTATTCGATGACCTATTAAGGTGTGGCAGTTGTGCGCTGCAACCGTTATCTGGATTGCGGAGACTGAAAGTTCACTGCAGCCAGCAGCGCACTAGCAAGGCAGGAGCTCTAAGTTGAAGTGATTTTAGATATTAATAAATTTTCGATTATTGTTGAGACTTTGTCATATTCTTCATGTCTTGATCTTTTGGGTTGTGTCGTCAATGATTGTTGGAAATGGATAAGGTTGACAGAATATTCGGTGATATATTATTAATTGGGTCACGGAGCCGAAAGTCCACTGCAGCCAGACATATACTGGCGGGGTAGGGATTCTAAGCAAAGTGAATTCAAATACCTATATGTTCTCGGGTAACATGGAGACCATATCCCTCTTTCATACGATTATTGATTGAAAGACAAATTCGTGTACTCACTTTTGACTTGATATTCATATCTCCTGATCCTTGCAAATTTTTTCTTGCATTTTATTGTTAGATCGTTGATTTTACACATATTTCGATCGTGTTTTATCTAAACTTCAATCTTAGTCATGTCTATCCAACCGTGATTTTCTATCTTGCTCTAGCCCATCTGTGCTAACTTTAATTCAAATCGTGCTTAGAAGATCGTGCTTTCATGGTTTTATTCTCTAAAGTTGTAATTAAAATTCATGCCATCTCGTGCCTATTGCGTTATTCCAAACTCCTTTCTGGTAATTGTCGTGCTTGACCAATTTGATCATTATCGATCATGTCATCTTACCGTTGATTTCGTCATGCTAAGTCATTCATGTTCCACCTTTGGTCGTATCTAGAAATTCTGATCGTGCCTATATTGGATACGCTGTACCTATGAACTTACCTGATTGAATTTTGTTTTGATCATGACCAATTTTCCAGCCTGCCTCGACTTCGATCTAAATTCTATTTTGAATAATCGTGCCAAATGAGGTTTTTCCTTTTCTAGTCATGACTAAACTCTGTTCTACGTCAGGTTTAACGTAGTGCTCAATCTTAAATATTATTGAGTGCTATAAATTGTCTACTGTATTCTCTAAATTTCGAGGACGAAATTTTTAAGGGGGAGAGATTTGTCACTCCACTTTCCATTTTTCGTAAATCTTTAAAGTTTTCTGATAAAGATATAATAAGTTATTTTAAACAATTTTCCTTGAACAATTGTGATTAACATTTTGAATAAATTTCATGCTTGCTTTTGGTGGAAGAATTGACTTTTTGGCAAAGTAACTAATTTTCAAATTAGTTAGAGTGGTCCCCAACTTTTTAACAAATTTCTAACAGATTTTATTTGTTTTTGTAAATAATATAAAGGAAGGGGGTTTTCTGAAAATTTTATTGAATTGAGAGGCTAGGTTGTAATTTACGAAAAGGGCGTGGGTTTATATGCTAATAGACCAATGGTGGAGGGGGCTTACTGATTAAATCCAAAATTTCTATTTTACTATCTTCAGTGAAGAGAGAGAACTTTCTCATTTCAGAGCTCTCGAGCTCTGTTCTTCCCTAAATTCCAACTAAAAACCCTAACCCTAAATCACTCCGGCGGGTTCTCCAGCGACGGCGACCGACGCCTAGGTGACTGTTCCCGACGGCATACTTCCAGCAACGGCGAGCATCGACGATGAACATCTGTTTTCTCCGATGACAGAAGGCAGTGCCACCA